>JAANDG010000102.1:0-325162 GCA_036852015.1 Pelodera strongyloides
AATGTTCCCTACGGTGAGCCACCAAAACCCAACGGAAGTGATTTCTTTCCCTGGATTAAATTTACAGTAAATTGGCATAGGTAAAATATTTTTCTGGCTACATTTAGTATTTATCAATAATTGAAGTAAAAAAAGCTAATTTGAAGTGACTCCGCCCCTTTAAATTATGCGGTGAAAATCTAATTATGACACACGTATTGGCGAAAAAAAACGATTTTTTTATTAATTGCGACAAAAATACAAACGAGATGTAGATAGTTGGACAAAGGATGAAGTAAGAACTAAATTGTGCTGAGAGGTTTTAGAAAAAAGGAGGGCTGAGTTAATTAAAATGTGACATTTAAACAGAAGAAGTTCCGTAACTGAATCTACCCGTATCGTTCACTATTCGAGCAAAAATGGCGAGTAACTATGGAGTATCATTTCTCAACAAATCAGAATATACCGTAACATGACAGGAAGTTCCGATAGTATTGCGCTCGACGGTAGATAATCTCCAAAAAAAAACATCCAAAAAAAACCAAAAAAAAAAAACATGCATAATCTAATTTTAAGTGTTGAGCAGAAACATTGCCAGTTGAAACCTGACAAGGAAGAGAGAAGATTCCAAGTAGTTATGCTACAACATCCAACTGAAATGAGAGCATCTTAGCCTCGTGAGCGCGGCCGTGATACACGAACAAACGATCGCTGTGAGGTGGATCTGAAATAATGAAATATAGAGCCATGTTAACGTTTGATATTCCGAACACATTCCCATGCCGTGGGACCCAAACACTCCGAAATAAATAACAAAAATGCGAAACCTAAACTAGTTTCCACAGTAACTAGAAAATGTATCTGCTTACGTATTTTGCTCTTACCGTTCTCACTCACATTTCGCGTGATTTTTTCCATGAATACAACATAACATAGACACCACTGTTTATTTGCGAAGGTAATGGTTGACGTATGTTCTAATGAGTCAGGTACACTTGCAACTCACTCGCCAGCTACTCTCCTCGTCATAACGAGGATTCCTTGGAACGTCTCGGCCGCTGTTTGCTCGATATACGAAGATGGAAGTTCGAAGCCAAAACTAAAGCAATATATCAAACTAATAGCAATAACTTTCAGAGAAGCCAAGTGTTGATTTGTTCCTGGTGAACGGTTGGTTGAGGCGTACTCAAGAGTTCTCAGACTTATTCAGTTTACCTATGCATATTACTTGAAATGTTATTTTATCCTTTAATTTCCCCCTCTTTTTCGTTTTTCTGATAAAGAGAACACTGAGTACTTTATGCTTCCGTCCCTGTCGTTATCCCCTGGTTTCAGTTCAAACGTGTAAACATATTTGATTCCAACACTCTTTGCGTAGTCGTCTGAAGCACCCGCAGCAGCATCTGGAACAAGGAATTTATCCATTACTTTTCTGGAAACAATAATGAATCGTCAGCTCAGTTTAGGGTACTAAAGGGAATCAAAATGAAACCTACACAAAGAGTCAGCAGCATTGGCGACGGTGTATTTTGTGCCACGAACTCTTTGAATTGCAAATGCCATTGCCCGTCCCATACTTATCTTAATATAAACAAACAGTAAGTAATTAAATAATAATATTGAAGAAATCAAGTTTTTAATTGTGAGCTTACGGGCCTTCTAACTCTGCGAGGATTCTTGCTTAGTGCGTTTGAATATCTCTAATAAAATGCGTATAATCTATGTAAAAAGAAAATTTTATATATTCCATTATTTCTTATATTCGGAAAGCACTCCCCACTCCCCTGAACATTGTTATGGGCAATATTGCACAAAAATGGTGTTATTACAGGCCTTTAAGTCTTTGCTTACCAAATCATTGACGTCACTTGGATAGGTTCTTGTCTGATAGCCCCACGGATAGAGGATGTTTTCCCCATAAGAGTGCAGGGTGATGTAGGCCTTAATGGTACTTCTCCTGGCCACCAATAAATTCCTCAATGAACGACATTCTGGCTCGGACAAGGGGCTGCGTCCATGATAGATATCACTGAATTTCGATTTTTTTTATTTTCGTAAAAGGAATAAATGCATATTTGTTTTCTCCCTTGTAGTAAGACTTAATCACACCCCGGGAAAGCCAGCTGCAAATGATCTAATTGGTAGTGGGAAAAAATTTTTTTTTGGGAAAACCACTTTATTTAACAAATGGACCAGAATATTTGAAAGTTTATGACTAAAAAAAGAGTTCAAATTAAATAAAAAATGAAGGAAATAGCGAAAGACTACTTTCGTGATTAAGGGTACGAATGATTATTTCAAATCGCCGCTGTATGAGTCCACTAAATGACCGAGACCGTGAAATGTAATGAAATAATGTTTTTTTTTACCTGCACGGACTGGGGCTAGATCCCTGGAACGCATACTTGAATGGAAAGTTTCTGTTCGCGTCCGCACCGTAGCACAAACCAATAGGACCCGATCTAAAAAAATAGACTACATTATTCATTAAAACAGTAATTGAACTAAGGCCTAACGTTACCGCACTCAAATCTTATATTCTCTGATTCTCACCTCGTCTTTCTCCACAACCTGTCTCTTGTCCTTGAATATTCATATCCATCGGGATTGACATTGGGGACAATCATGAAATCAATGACGCGCAATAGAAGTGCATTCTCAGGTTTCAGAAGCTGGAAAACAACATGATATGACATATCCACTGCGAGCGGGATCTATCCACAAACGCTATTTATCTGACTATTCTCACCTCCCTGACAATCCAAAGGGCCACGGCTGGGGATATCCATTCTCTTGCATGAATGCCGCCATCAATGAAGATAACGGGCTTAGTTCCGCGAACTTTTTCTCCAATCTAAAACGAGGATGATCAATGTTATTCACCTTAGTACATCAACAAATAAATATGATCGTACAAATTGTGTTTATGGCTGGAAACAAGAAGCTCACGCTATACTCTAATTATACTACCACCTTTTCAACTTATTTCTGGAGCGTGCAAGTAAAAAACACTTAGTGACACTTAAAAACATTCTTTCATTTTCAGTGGAAAGGAAAAAACTCAACCGACCGTAATACCTAGGATGTTTCTATTTTGCGTAGATCGTCCCAGGCTAAACAGCTTCGTCTTTGTGGGATTTGCACTAGCAATAGCGGACAAAAAGAGCATTTGCTTAAGAAGAAAATTAATGTATCGCCAACACAAATAGTAAGTTTGACAGACAGAACTGGCACAACGACAAAAAAAAAACTGAGTAACCAAAATACCTCATTGAATGAATGATATGTGTTTAGATTGAAATTGTTTGAGCTGATCCTCGTCCTGGTGAACACTGGTCGGTTCCCCAAAGCCCGACGTTGTCTTTCAATTGGGACACTCAAGTTCGGCACTGAATTTGGCCAACCATAAGTAATACAATGTAACATGGCATTTTAATTACTAATGTATATATTATTCCATTTAGTTTTGTCGATTGATCACTCCAAGAGTTATCCATTCCTAAAGGTGTTACTTCTGTTTCTGACTCTTGTTTTAAGTACATTTATGATTGAATGAGTGTCTTGCCCCTCACCTGTAACATTATAATCAACGCCATTTCTCAGTAGGTAATCCTTTGCAAAAAGTAAACCATGTGGAGGCACAATAACATCAGATCTGAATCCAACCATAGATGCATGTCGAAAGAAGTCTAACTGAAAAAGTCATACAGTTGTAGCATGCAACATAATAAAAGCTATTTTGCTAATTGTATGGACATTACGTGAACCCAAAAAAGTTTTTAAAACCCTTTTTTAAATTACGTCGTAACTAAATTTTTCCTTCTGGATGCATCTTTTTTTTAATCATATAAAAACATTTTATTATGTTTTAGTCACTGACAAACGGCAATGATCGTTTTTTTATAAAGCCGGGCAATTACTAGTTTAATTCCGTGTGCACATAACATGAACTACCTATTGTGGTCTAGTTTTTAAAATATTGTTATCAGACACAATTACGTCGGAAGGCAGCATAATAAACTTAATGTGACCTTGCCAGTGATGGAACATATTGAAAAGCCTTGAGAGAAACATGTGCCATTTGGAAAATGCTCTTTGTTTGGGAGGAGGAAGGAGACAATGGGAAGAAAATGGTAGGGAGAGAGAGAGAGAGAGAGAGGGGGGAGCGAGGGAGCGAAGGAGCGAGGAGAGAGAGAGAGAGAGAGAGAAAGGGAGAGAGAGGGAGAGAGAGAGGGAGAGAGAGGGAGAGAGAGATCTGATGGACTGCAGTGTAAACGTATTGATTACATTATCGTTTTTATAATAATTATTATTATGACAGAAGACAGTAATAATATAGAAAATAGAAGAAACATACGTGTTTGAAAATCGTATAATATACGGTAACATAATAAAATATAACATAACTGTTTTTTCGAATGGTAAGCAAACACGACTCGATCATTTCGACGAGATATTCGAAACATTGGGCATCATAATTTGCAGAAAATATAGACAAAAATACCTCGTAACCAAGCTCCTTCGATAAATTATGGATTACATATATTTCGTTATTGGACTGTGGTTTCATAGTGAGTACCTGATACCTATAATGATGACTGTACTTTAACCAGGCCGCAGACAACAAAAATGCGGATATTTAATTCAAATATTCACTTGGCATTGCTTACAGAAATAACTGATTACCCATCATATGTTTTGTAGTCTCCTGTAGTTTCAGCTGAGCCTAGTTCGACGAAAGCGAATAGTACCAAAAATAGCTTCATGCGCGTTTATGTCGAAAAGACGATTTAATCTGGAATTCCTAGAGTGAGAATCGACTAAAACGGGCGATAATAACATTCATCGAGAAGTAAAGGAAAGACTATAAACGCTAAACTCTGACACTACTTTCGCAGTTTGCATTTTTCTCTTAAAGGGGGTTGGACAGAAAGGAATGCCCTGTCACTGTCACCTTTGAACTGGTCTGACCATGCAGACGAGAGTTCTAATCCCACAATTGTGCTTCACTTTTTTGTAAAATGACCCTCCGGGTGTTCAAGGTCATCAACACGCACTCTTGCTTCACGCACGCAATGGGTTACCCTCACAATGAGCGTAACCGAGATATCATTTGACTAACAAAAGGAACAGGTTAATGACCGATTTACTATTGTGACAAAAATAGAAATGACGAATGGTTGTGTGAATTTGAGAAAATATGAGATGGTAATATGAAAAAAAGTTAAGGTGCATCAGTATCAACGCCCACAACGTTATTCTGCCAACGACTATGCGAATATCAGAGGTCAAGGAATGGAGAGCGTGTGAAGAGGCAGATAGTCTTTCAGGAATCCGGAAAAACGCAAATGGTGCAGGAAAACACTTTAATAGTCCAATGCTCCCGTGACGCAATTTTCTCCTGTGCCTTTATACAATGCTTTTTAAAAGAAATATATATTGCGCGTGAAGCGTCAGCACTTATTGTGAGAGCAAGCCATTTTCAAAAAAAACAGGAACACAAAAATTGCAACCGAATGAAGAGAACATTGTTTCATAGTTTACACTTATTATAAGATTGGAAATAAAATATAAACAAGTTGAATGAGTCACGACAGAGATGAGCAGTGAATGTTTATAATTCAGCATTTGGGCCCACATGTTCACTTGTCTCCCGAACAGGAAATATTGTTTTATATAATAAACGTATCACCAAATGCAAAACGGTAAGCTTGTAAACAAACGAACGAACAAAAGCGGATATGTTCTTTCTCAATTCATTTCTTTGATTCACAAAAGAAAACTGATTAACTGAAAGAGCTAGACGAGACATCAGAGTTTCGATTTAAACCTTTTTAGAAAGGAATTCACGGCTTCTTCGTACTGAATCGGGTATTTTCTAAAGTGTTCCACGTGAGGAGAATCGGAGAAGTTCACGAACTCAACCTTCATTCCTTTTTCGAACAAGTATTCGTGAAATTCACAAATCTGCCTGAAAATGGGACAATTTGATCATAAAAAAATGTCATGTTCTTGTTTCGAATCGTCACCTCATAGAGACATCAATTAGTAATTTTTTTAGACAACGTTTGATGCATAGGGTGTAAGGGTCAGGCCCACTTCAGGCAACACCTATTTGGTCACTCGATCTGATTCTCCGTGTCAAATATAGTAGGATGCAATATTTTCAATTTTTGTTTAATGCGCATATTCGCTTGGTAACCAGCAATTTACCATAGCCAGGGGTTCCCTGCAATCACCGCAATTGTCACGCCCATTCACGCTAATTGAACAATAGCGCAATTGCCACCCCCAATGTCATACTTGGTATCGCAAATAAAAATATTGCATTCTACTATATTTGACACGGAGAATCAAATCGAGTGATCAAAAATGAGGGTTACCTGAAATGGGCTTGACCCTTTAATCGAAAATAGTCCAAACCTAGAAGGGCAGATGACATCGGCATCCGAGTAGAGGAATAGGTGATGTTTTGGCAAGTTCCTTGCTAGAAGTTGATGAAACACGGTAGCCTCCGATGCATCTAATATTCCAAGGAGGTCAGTGAGAAGGTACTTCTGGAATGGACAAAGGTTTCCAACATTTACTGAGGGCCAACGTCGCATTTCAATGCAGTCGTATCTTACAAGTGGAGAAATAACTCGAAATGAGTATGTCATTACCTTAAAACGTTGGAATTGTTGTCTCTGAAGTATAAACCATATAAGAATGGAAGCTTGCAACTTTCCGATTAGCGAGTCTCCAAAGTATTGGCCTAATGTGAATTGTAGAACTTGTTGGTAACCATCCCGGCTATCCTCATAAATTGGACAACTGAAAGATTTACAATAAAATATCCAAGTGGAAAACCATGAGTTCTTATGTATAAGCACTACCGTCACGGAATTGCTTATAAGTAATGAACTATTTTGTTATAAGTTTGGACTGTTCTCCCGAAGCGTCAAATAAATGGAAGCAAGTCTCAGATTTGAAACAGTTTGTTTATGTAATCACGTACGGTATTTGACAAAAACGCAAATGTTTTGCGTGATATTTATCGTGATATAGACTGTTGAAATTGCATGGCCACTATTTAACCAACTTGGAGCAATAACGTATGGATAGATAGGCACCTGTCCCAAGTAATTGCAATCGTTCTCTGTAGAATGTCAGGAAATTCGGAGTTATTTAGAAGAGCGGAGAAAGTGAACACCCCATTCATACTGAATATGTGAAAGAACAATTTTGTGTTCTCCTTACTCCACACGCTTCGGAAGTCATCTACCAGCTCAGAAATATCGGGTTCCGACTGAAAAGATATAAGGGTGAAAAATACGGTAAATTAGAGGCAGCGCGCCATCAAACACGAATGCACGAATAGATTGCGACAAAGAATCTTATTATACAAAGGAGAAAGGTTTACTTGGTCTTTTGTTTGTATTGCACGAAACGAAATCCTTTCATAAAGAAAATTTTCTATTGTCAAACAGCATACAAAATCTTTGCCGCTGGCGAGATCCGAACCCACAGCAGCGCACAACCTCTCGATTCATAGCCCAACGCTCTACCTGTTGAGCTATGCTAGCTTATCACAAGGATAATCCTCTGCCCTACATACAGCACCTTCAATAGCAAATTTGCATGGTAGCATTAGTCGAGTGGTGATCCAAACTGATTATTATACGTTTCCACGATCAGAGACGTGTGAATGTGTGGGAGGAGAAAGAGACGAGAGTTAACTTTTTAAATTGTAACAATCATTTTTTTAACTATGGAAACAATCGGCCGAAGGCCGATTCCTCCAGTCGGAGAAGAGCCCGAACGGCTGGTATATTAATAAAGCATACGCGATCAGAAATCACAAAACTGTTTTGTTGCAAGGGACGATAGTACACAGTAAATAGAAGCAAACATACACGAATAGAAAGGGTTACTGTTTAAAAAAATAAGACATAAGCGTTTCTGTCCACGAAGCGAATAAGAAACTTACGGTTGAGTACAGTCCGACAGATCCACTGAATAAATGTGTGTAGCGCAACGTCGAGAATCTAAACAAAAGGCTCATTAACGCGAACACAATCATCAATCTTCGGGCAGCAATAACTGACTATTTTGAGGAAAGAAAATTATTACCCAAATTTTGCGTATAGATCCGAATATTTCTTTAGATTCTTGTCATTAGCACCGGCCCATCCAAGTAGAATAACCAACACATCAGTCCTTTTCCTCCACTCCAAGTGACTTGCTTCTTGCATGATCTACAACACATCACCCACTGAAGAATATAGAAAAGAATAAGTTTTTAAAGAAGCCAGATTCTTTCCGTAAGAAAGTATAGTTGGTTGCAGAGCTACGCGGAAATTGCAAATAATAAGAGGAGGAGCTGGATACAGTTTTTTTTTTTTTTTTTTTTTTTTTTTTTTTTTTTTTTTTTTCAGGAGGAGCTGGATACAGTTGAGTAAAAATTTGAAAACAATTTGTTGTTAGAGCTTGAAAATAACAAGAGCACCGACAAAGCAACCACATAAAATAAGCTGATTCTAGGGGGAACGCGTGGTCGGTGCGAGCCTAGTTCTTGTAGTTTGTAGCACTATTTCTCTCTCAAAAGATAAAGGCAAAGGAAGGACAACCAATTAGATAACACAACCTCCCAAGTAGCGCACTTTTACAAATATCAGTCGATGTCGTTAACTAAAGTGTGGATTTCTGTCTTTACTACTAAAACAAATCAATGTGCGTGCATCTGCGACAAATAATAAGTTGACATAAACTTTTTATGATACATCAGAGACAACACCAATCAAACGTGTAAACATAATATTTCATCAAACAAGGAACCTCCAACGAAGAAAGCCTATAAAGCCACGAAGGAATACAAAATCATAGAGTAAACTGACAATTATTCGCTAAAACTGGGGTTAAGCTAATAAGTTATCCCGTTTCAATTAAGTATGCTGACAATTAACATGTAATACACATATTATAAACACGATAAAAAGTTGGCAAGGCAAGCAATTCGTTCTCGTAAGAAAGCACCACTGAACACAACGTGAATTTCATTCATAGACGTCGAATTATGTTGATAATAATTAAGTAACCGTTTGGAACACCCGGTATCATATTAAAAATGTTTAAACAAAGTTCGCAATTCATATAAAGGCACAATAGAGTAGTGTCGGGCATTATGGAACTCTCGTCAACTTGTTTGTATCTGAAACAATTAGTTTCATCAAAATGGAGCAGGAACCTATCTGTTAAATTCTAAAAAAAAACCATGATTCTGAATTTCGTCCATCTTATCCACTAACGATCTTCAAAGAAAACGAAAAAAAATAGCAAAACAACCTACAGTCTGCTGAGATGATGTTCTCCAATACAATTCCAATAAAACTATTTTTCTCCTTTTCTGGTGATGGTCCTTTGCCATCAGCGGGTTGAAAATACCTACAAACATACACTTGCAACTAATGATTATTTTTTGGGGTATTTATTTAGCAAGTGTTCGTGCTTTAGTTTTTATCTTTGCTATAATTTGCGTTCTTTAATAAAACTACTTCTGTATGAGTAAAATAGGTTGGTAAATATGCTTGAAAGAGTGACTTACCATCCCATGTGTTCTTTGCATTTCTGACACACACAGATTGTCCAAGCCATTCCGGGGAACCACGTGGCATCAGATGATTGCTGAAAGTAGTACCATTTATCAAAGACATACAAATATACTCACAACGGATGATCAACAGGCATTGCGGACAAGAAGAAGCACACTGACCGATCCGTGAAAGTGAAGTGCCCCGGTTTTTGATCCAACAACGTGGAAAGTTTGCCCTGAGTACGTGTATAAATTACTTATTTATCTTTGTAAATATAAAAACATTTTTTCTGTTGTCGAAAGAAGAAACACCAATGAAAATAGTAACCTGCTGGGTTTTGTAAGACTGAAATTGTGTAGTTTTGGCCTGCTATAGGAAACGCATAGCTGTATCTAAAGAAAATAATATTTAGGAACACTTATTTGCTTAAAAATAGACCATTTAACTTTTTCACCAATTGTGCCAGTATTTAAAAAATCAACAAACCACAATGTCAGGAAAGTATTTAAATAAAAAATAAAAATAGACAAACTTTGCTTTTGAAGGCGCTGTTACGTTAATAAATTCTTTGCTTTTTGTGATTGTTTGACCACATTTTCGACACACAAAATCGACATTCCGAGCTGTAAAAATAAAATAAAATAAAAATAAAAATATTGAGAACGCTTCGTGTGAGTTTTGAATAAGGAAACACGGATGTGTATGATTAGGAACTCACCATCTCCGACCCCAAAATAAACAGAAATGAACAGCAAAGTTGTAAATAAGCGAAACATAGTAGTTGTCCTACCCAACTGCCACAGTGGAGGTATAAAGGGAGGGCGTGCGACACGCTCCAACATTTGGAGCAACTACGGTGTTTCAGATGCAGCACATATAATGAGAACCACAGACACAAATATTCCTTACGTTCGAGCCCGCATTCAAGTCCCTAAAGAGTGCAATAAAGGATGCAATTAAGCAATCCAAAAAGAGCTATCTAACATTACCATTACCAGGTATTACTATGTTTTGCTCAGCAACGTCAAATTCACTGAGAAAGGTCTCTATTGTCAAGAAGCGTATGAACCGTAAACATTGCATGAAAATGCGGAATGTAGTGACATAAGGTTACTCCATGGTTCATCAGGTTTTCGCCAGAAGTCTTGATGTTAATGCTGAGAAAAACAAATTATATTAGAATTAGTGCATCATACTTGTTGATCACGCTGCATACGTCCGTGATATTTCTATTTCTAGATGCGTATCACCAGCACATCAAAGTGGAAACCCCGATATGTGTCCGATTATCACGCCCCGATTATTTGAGGGGCTTGATCGGGCACATATAGGGTTTTTGGTTTAGCCTTAAAAAGTGTCTAATGGTAAGCACAGTCAAATAAATAACGGTGAAACAACACTGTTTCTATCATATCCTGTTCATCTTCTTGTCGGACCATTAAAATGCTCTCCTACCTTCTATGTTTATCGGAACCCATCTCAGGCCTGTTTGTTGATGTGCAACTTCAATCAAGTGCTTTGACAAACAAGGAATCAACTGCTAGCTGGCAGTACCGCTCACACAAGATGGTAGCTATTTGTAAGCTTTCCGATAAGTTTGCTCTTTAATGTCCAAATTTGATTTTCGTTCTATCCTAATTATATTGTAAGCGACTCATTTTCAGTAAGTGCTACAACAAATACCTACCGATAAAAGTGCTTTCTCGTTGCGAATAACGGTGTTTCTCTTCGTAAGAGCCAGAACCGTAGGTTTTTAAGTTCTCTGTATGGGAAGACGCTCCTTCAGCTACAGGTCACTATTTATTATTCGGCTCTGCATATCGTATTACTCTCATGATGCTCATGGAAATGTGAGCTGCTCTTCTCTACCAAACTAAAACAAATTCTTCGAAAATATTATTTTGATCATCGAAATCTTTTTTTCCTGTTTGGAACAGATTGCATTGGAACACTAAAGCTTCTATTTGGAGCAGCAATCTATATCAGTACATGTAGAGAGTTGAAGATTTTTCTTCAAAGCGAGCCTGCCATTTAAAATCATGGAACGGTTGCAGTGAATACAAACTTCTGTCATTATTGTTTGTCAGATATAAAGCGTAAGAGGTGAACAATAATGGTTCGGTGTAATCAAAGCCCTTCTTCTGTTCTGCGGATTCAGTGTTTGAGTGTTCGTGCAAGCGTAGTCTCCTATTTGTGTCCTCAAGTGACACGCTCCCACTTCTTTACTTTCCCGTTGTCTTACCTTTCGGCAAAGAAGCTACCTCCATACCATTACTCGAAACTATCCGATTCTCCCACTTAATGCATTGACTTAAAAGGTGATAGAAAATGGGGTTGAGGGGTGGCATCACCATTAGTCGGACAAATTTATAAACGAGCTTTAATTAGTTCGCGTTTGCATAGAAACTCTTGTATACTAATGTTTTGTTGTCATTTTTCGGTTCTCTGAATATCAAGCTGAGTGTGAATGCTGGATTCATTTAAACATGTATTAATCTCTTTCATTGAATCCTTCCTCTGCAGAAAACAAACAGCATACCAAAGGTGGTTCTTCCGTCACACTTGAGCCACTTTGCTCAAATGTGTAGCAAGAACCGAAACAATGCTAAAAGAGGAAAAATTGCCACTTAACCTTTTTGAGATGTGTGTTCCGAACAAATTTGCGCTGTGAATGTTGCACGTTTGTTTTCCCCACGTATGCGCTTACAAAATTAAAATTGTAGCGCTGTATATAGTTTTTCGCTAATTATGATTCTTCCAGTTAACAACCGAAGAAGAAAGCAATATAGACAAAGTGGTATTTCTCAATTATACATCGTAGGTTTTCAATAACTGCAACATTTACTAAACAACCCTTAGTTTCCTTTCAGGCTCTATTCCATACACTTCCCTCTCGCTCCGTTTGTTTTATTAGACAAATATCCGTAGCAAAAAATGTGTCATCTATTGCTCGGGTAACAAAAAGTGCACGAGCTGCTACCAATGTTGTCAAACCAATAACCGCTTTATAATTCAAAGGATTGTAATTCTATTTTAACACACGGTTTCCATGGCATGCAATCCGGAGCTCCATTAGGAGCCAGCTGAATAGAATTGACAGAACAAGCCAATTATAAAATTCTATATGAATTGCAGTTGATTAGTTAGTACAAAGGACATTTCAATACAAAACAGAATACACGCTTGGTCAAGAACAGTATACAGGTGATTATGCTTTTTGGCAAACATTATATTCAACAGAGTCTTTTCCCTCAAAAGTCTGAATTTTCGAGAGCTTTGTTATTTTTGAACCCTGATTTCTTAATTAAGAACATGAATCATACGAAAACCCTTCACGGAAATCCCAGCTAACCCTCGTATTCTTCGAGTGTCCATACGTTTTGCTTGTGCAAGATCTCATTGGTCCAATCGCTTGTGTTTGTGTTTTTCTTGTTCACCCTTGTATGGATTCGCTTCTGCTTTGTTCAACGACTAAGGAAGCATCCACTCAATGTTCACACATCGATTGTTTGCTTCAAAGTCGTTCGGAGTTTGGTTTGAAAACGAAACAAATCTTCCTGTAGTTTCTACTCAGCCACACATGACCATAACTCTCTTTTTTTAATACCTCTCTTACATTCTCTTAGTGTTGAGGTATTTTTGAAATATACGCATTTTGAGCGACCGCCCATTAGGAGCAGGGAAGCGATATGTCTGATCCTCCCCGCTTCACTATTGGATGCATCTCTGCGTCTCTTTCCCTGTCGGAGCCTCGTTTCTTTTCCGTCGTCTACCTCTCAGGTTCTCATCCCTTACCTAGCACTGTCATTTTGTCCCTATTCCATACCGTTTAGTTAGATCGGCCCTGTCTGTCACTAACCATAAAGAGTAATAAAAGTTCACAACGGAACGCTAATTATTTGGTATTGATTAAATTTGCTTTATGTCAAAAATGTGTTCTAGCCTTTACAGAACTTGCAGGATTTAATATGTTGTTCTGCCTCTTGTTGAGTTTAGCAAATATCGTGTCTGTACGGCTTTTATCCACCAATCTCATGTTTTCACATTAGCTACATATTAAATGTGGGTCATTCCATGTGTTTTTCATCACAGTATACTAGTTTAAGAGTAGTGAAATTTTTCCAGCTTTGGTTTTTCCATTGTTTTTTTTTGTGTGGCGTTTGCTTCTTCAGAGCTAACCCCATTATAAAAAATGAAAACCATATTCAAAAGCACCTATTTCCAAAAGTAGTGTCTATCGGCCTTCTGACGGTAGTAATTAAACATGCACCTGTCCACTCACACAACATTTGAAGGGCAGCTTTATGCATCAGTGCACCTTGTCTCCATATTGCCCCCCTTTGCTGTTTTGTCTGACAGTATTTTATTTTGTGAACTGCATTCGTTGCTCACTCGATTACAGTTAAATTATGTTTTATTACGTTATTTTCAGTTGGATGAAGCTGTGATGCAATTGTTCTTTGTCTCTTTGTTATGGTTTATTTTACAAGGTAAGCATTGGTTTTAACACTGTATATAGTATATTTTTTTCCTCTATTGAGATCGTTCGAAAATCGTAGGAACGCCTATTCGAACCCGTGCGGCGGCGGCGTATTTGATTCAAGAGCCTTGACATTATTTCACTGTCATTCTAATCATTGTGGCGTCCAAATAAGTAGCACGTTATATACTATTATGCACATGCAGTTACCTCTTTGGTTACTGTAGTGCTGTATTTTTTGTGAGAACATTACTTCCTGTCAATAGTGCCGGTGTACGAAGACAAAAGTCTCCATGTTTGTCCACCTAATTGAACATCGTTGGTTTTGAATGAGTCAAAAATGGACGCGACTTGGTACCCTCTTTAGTCTGTTTAGGCGCCTTTCATTTACGTGCAAATACCTCTTTTGAGTACAGTTAAACAATGACCTGAATGGGTTTTCTATGTATGTACACGAAAAGAAACGTTGACGATGGGAGGTGCGCATTTAACTAATTGCAAGGAGGCACCCTGTGAACCGCAAAATTTATTCTGAGAATTGCTCTCATTCGGAAATATGAAAATATAATCGTGAGCTTTTGTAGCAGGGCAAACAAATACGCGTTGCACTGCTCAGGGATTGAGCTAAAAATTGTAAATCGTGCGGCCCAAACATATTTACATATGTTCGTAATTTTCTCTTGGCCTGCATGTAAAAATGGTATATACTGTGAGTGCGTTAAAATTGACTGCCCAACTGACATACCTGTTGTGAACCGTTAGCTTTGGCCGCAGTGAAGCGTTTCACTATTAGGTCTGCAGATTGCATTGTCGTTCAGTGAATTGATAATATTTCATCCATGTGGGGCGGGGGAAATTGCTATGCAATTTACACGCGACACACAATGTTCATAACAAACTCTGAAGCGATTTGTTTGATTGATAAATATTGGCCTTTGTTCAGAAACTATTTAAACTACTTGTGTTCTTAGTAAGTTCTTAACTACGCGTGATTTTACGCCCAAAATATGCCACTGTAAGGAATTCACCATCCATTGTTTTAAAAATGTTGTTTACCAGTTATTGTGGACATTCTACTACTTGTTCACACATTTTTCATCAGTAATACCCGCCTATTCCAATGTTCACTTCGACAATTTCATTTACTATAAACATATTTCATCCATTTTGTCACTGGGTGCTGGGCATTCGATGTGAATGCGAAGATGATGGAATCGTAGCTTGATAAAATAAGGTTCATACAGCTACTACACAATTGGGGAAAAATGTTTGTTATTGTGTCGACATAAGATACATGGCGGTTCATCGCACAAAAAAAATTATTTCCAGTGTAAAGTTCACACAAAATAAAGCCGTTTCTGTTTTATTTTATTTTTTTTGGGTGATAATTTGCTTTCATATTCATCATTTTTGATATATTGGAAACATTTAGAATTAGGTGGATTTGTGTTTATGAAGGGGGATTATACCTTTCCACCTATATGGGACACTTAATTGGCATGACCTGGACGCGGTCGATCATAATCATGGGTTGATGCATTCCCCACTGCACAGGCGACCGGCACTCAATGCCCAATGCTTATTGGCAGTAACACCATGGATTATGAGGACAACATGGGTTGAGCTAGAGGGAAAGAGACGCAAATTAACACAAAAAAATATAGAGATAATACGAGCAGAATATTGAAATATTGACTTCGATACAGAAAAGATACCGTAATAACTCAGTTTTTTTTATTGCCGCAACTCGCTCGTTTCTTATTTGTGAGCAACATCGGAAATTGCTACGAGTTAGCAGATCAATAAAATGTTCTTATTACAGCACCACCAGCGGTTGAGCCAGATGAGTTTTAAGAATTAGATTTAATTAATAAGAGGATAAGAAGTCTACGATGATCGTGAACTTCCTGATAGAGACCTAAAGGGTGAACTAGAACTTGCTGCCATAGCACTAGCTTTGCCGACAAGCTTTCCGTAATACTTTCTCGACGATTTTCGAAATTTCAAATCGCGCATATAATAATAAATAAGTAACTCATGAACTGCAGTTCAAGTTTGACAACGAAAGAAGACCACATAAAAGATTTACCAACATGTGCGTTGAGACACAGGTATCCCGTAGATGAATCATCTTATCGTCAAGATAAGTTGCCGACTTTTCAGGTAGTTATTGTGAGAAGACGTGCAGTGCGAACGTATGTCTCAACGGGGGCACATGCATGGTCGACGATCAACTGAAGAACTTTCGTTGTATTTGCAAAAAAGGATTTTCGAGTTCGCTCTGTGAGATCCCATGCTCACTTGAATGCGGGAATGGATTATGCACTATTGATTCAACAAACAATGAGAGATGTTTGTGCAATGAAGGTTTGTCAATCTTTTCTAATCGTATTGTCTGTTGTTACCAAATTAGGAGGGAATTTTACTCTACTTACCTATACATAAATCTAGGATATCACGGACCGTCCTGTGAAAATCAGTCGACCAATGACTCCAATGAACCGTGTGAAGTAGACTCCGATTGTCCAGTAGGAAGCCGGTAGGCAGCACATTCAAATATACGAATGAAGTATACAAATGAAATAAAGACATTTGCTTCTACAACATGCATTTAGATGTGTTGGATCGGAAGATCGTGGAATCTGCTTGGTGGATCCTTGTTTGTCTGAACCATGCCTCCACAATAGCACTTGCAAGACTGATGGAGTGAGTGAATACATTTCTACTTCAATAACTGCTTTATTCACTCAGACTTTGTCTTATGCGTTCTCTTTATTACACCACTCGAAAAGAAACAGATTTTACCTTTATTCTGACCCATCGTTTAGAAGGACTTTGTATGTGAATGTCCTCTTGGATACGCTGGTCACCTTTGTGAATCAGACATAAATGAGTGTGAATTACAACCATGCTCCAATGGGGGCACATGTGTCAACACTGCCGGAAGCTTTGAATGTCACTGCGCTGGAAAATTTCGAGGTAATTTGTTAAGCTTGATGGGTATAAGTTCGTGTTGCCAAGTATATTTTAGTTAAAATAAAAATATATTGTTCCTGTCAGTCGTGTAGCAGTTAGCGCCCTGCTCACCACCAACTTTGCGGGTTCAATTCCCGCACGCGACTCATGCATATAGCGATGTACATAGCCTGTTAATCCTTATCTTCTTTCGTATGAAGATATTCATTGTTAAGGTCGTCTGTGTGAGGAAGATATTGGTTTCTGCATATCAAATCCTTGCTTGAACAACGGGACTTGTGTTGAGTCCGCCACTACTTTTCATTGTCTGTGTCCGAAAGGATGGACCGGAGAAACATGTGAACAAACGGTAGATCTGTTTGTTGCACATAACTAAAAAAGAGCCACAACAACAATCATTCGTCGATTGTGCCAAAAACGGCAAGTCCACTTGCTTAGAATACAGCAGGACTTATTTTATACATCAACACCTTTTAGCCTTCCTCGTTTGATCCTTGCGATGCTTCACCATGTCAGAACCAGGGACGTTGCGAAAAGGTTGGGAACAACTTCACATGCATTTGTGTGCCTCCATTTGTTGGAAAAACATGTGACGCATTGGAAGAATGCCTTGTTGAAGGTTGGCAGCTGAGTTTTCTACAATTAAAGAGAAACACATTGGAAAACCTAATAACGTCGGATTGAGCATAAGTGGATATCAACAACACCTCATTATGATAGTCCCCCCTTGTAGGCTATATCAACTTCCCTGAATGGGTTTTTCCGATGGGCCTATTAAAGCATTCAATTTGATCAGCTTTAAGGAAAACCATGTCAGAATAATGGTTTATGTCTTCGTGGATTAGTTCTCAATTCATGTCAATGTGATGCAAATTGGAACGGGAAATGGTGCGAAACGGCTGTGCAAGGGAAATTCCCTGATGTTTGCGAAAATGTTACGTGTTACAATGGAGGTAAGATTCGACTTATTTATGCCCTTCCAGGGCAAGTAAAACCAAAACGGGAGCATGCATTATATTGTTGATCGCGTTGTTTTTCTGCAAGTGTATGAAAAAATAAATAAAACTATGAGTTCTTGCTGTCGACAGAATGGTCAAAATAATGTCGATGTCTCCAGCATATACAGTTTGGGTTCTTAGGTTCTTGCGATCCTTCTCAAGGAACATGTAATTGTGACGAAAGCCACAGCGGAGAGTTTTGCCAGCTTAACGATACATCCACAAGTGGAGTGGAAACATCTGTGCAACAGGTAAGCAATGTTCAACAAATAAATCACAAACGGCCTTTCTATGAAGAAAATGATAAGGTCCCGTCAATTATGTAATTGTTGTTTAAGGCAGTCCAATGTTCTGATTGTGAGCATTCTTTTCGGTGTGTTGATTTGGAGTCCCGCGTTTTGTGCATTTGTGAGAATGAATATACAGGACCAACGTGCTCTCTTCAGAATAAGGTACACCCGGGTCCACCAAAAGTCCTTAACCCTCACATATTTGAACGTGTATGTAGAACCACTTTAAATAAACACACCAAATTAGCAGGGAATGTTTTGTTAAATAGTCTCGAACATAAAACTATCGTTAAAGTTCAAATCTCCTCCCATGGCGCAAGTGGACCCACCTCAATCTCGCCCCATAAATCCTGAAGAAAACGCTTCAAGGAGCGCAGGCGAAACATCCATTTCGTTGCAAATTGATCGGGGTGCCAATAACAATGTCCGTTTGATAGAGAAAAACGTACATCTGACGTCATCAGTGGTCAGACGTCGATAACCTCCAATTGGACACTTTGGTGCCTCAGGTAGTCAAGTGAACGAAACAACCACCTGAGGGATATTCTGGAGAAATTCTCGGCTAATTGGACCAATAGCCACATCAATCGCATCTGTGTTTCCAGAAAGGTCATACCGCTGTTCGAATTATTATTATGTTCATGAGCCCAGATTCGTTTTTTTCCACGGGTGAAGAGCTGTCCAAGGACAAAGCAAACGGCCTGCACAGTGACCCGATATGAGCGCACTGGCCTACCCCAGTGGATCATTCTCTGAGGAAAGGCCTGGGCTCTCTTCCATTTGAAACTGGACATGGGACGACGAAAGTTATGGGACGACAACATCGACGTGTACTACCTGTGTGCCCCACGAAAAATTTCAGAAGCTATTTCTGGATTTCTGGCCAGCATCCGCACCAAAGGAGAAGTTTCGATCTTTAACAATGGTTTTTTTTTTAATTTTCGAAACAATTTAATAAAAGTTAACTGTTAATTTGGGGTGCTTATTTGGAGTGGTTCTACTTTCACGTTCGAATATGTGAGGGTTAAGGACTTTTGGGGAGAGCCAACAGTTCAGCAGTCATACTTGAGGAGTCGTATGTGTCTTGCTTTAAAGGCATGACATCGATTGATTTGCGGCCATTCAACTATCGAGTGTTTCCTTGCAATGAAAGGTCCTATAGATTAATATTCTCTTTATTCTCTTGACAATGCCGAACTTTCAGTTATGTGAAAATAGCGCATGTGAAGGAAATGGGAAATGTTTCGCAAAAAGACTCCTGAATGCTACTTCTCTTGTGGAATGTGGATGTCCAATCGGAAAGGCAGGGAGAGATTGCTCAGAGGATTCAAGTGTTTCCTTTACTTCTGACAGTCTCTTCGTCTACCAAAGTCCTCTAGTTATGATTGGGTCCGTTCTTGAATTATTTTGTAGCTGCGATGTCAACTGATCTCACGCGTTATGACCAGCCCATTCGAGAACATTTTGCATTTAATGTATATTTGTGTTTTCTTGTGCAGATCTTCTTCTGGCACTCTACCGTATTCACTCAAGGTTTCCTTCCGAACTACCGTACCAAACGTGCATATTGTTTCCGGAGAAAATATATTTGGCCAGAAACTCCTGACTGTAATGCTGCAGGTATACTTCGATTGTAAACACACTTCTCGAACCTCCACTGACAATGAGCTGGTTGCCATTCGGTGAAATAGGATTCCATGAAGAAAAATTCCTTTTTAGAATGGAAGACTTGCAGTAAACGTGACTGGTACTTCGTTCACCAATCTTCTACCTATAAGCATCTCGGATGGATCATGGTACACTTTGGATGTTCAGAAACTGCAGAAGGTAGGCTAAACCTCAGCGTAAATATACGTGTTTGGGACAAGTAGTGTATCAATATGATCACCAGCAACTAAGCTTCTTCTACAGGACTTGGCCATTCACTTGGAAGAGGACAATGGTTATGAACTAATGCGAAGGGATCTGCCCAGAAGTGCTCAATTTGATGTGTTCGCAACAAGAATTGGCCGGGCATCTGAACAACATTCATTCACTGGGTGTTTGGCGGATCTGGAGATTGAAGGAACTCAAGTTGACATTTACGGAAAAAGTCGAGCAGTGTCAGTGCAGAAAGGTACTTCTCAATACTCTATTCATATAAATAAAGTTGCAATTCCTTGGACTTGATCAATTTTGCAGTAAAGAAGTTCGTACAAATTGCACACTATTTTTTACAGAGGAACCTCATGCGTACCTTTCAACAATTTCTATTTAGGTTGTCAACGATCTAAACAATGCACCCCTAATAAGTGTGCCAATGGGGGGCTCTGCGTTGATCTATGGCAAAGCCATGTCTGCCACTGTAAACCACCATTTCTTCCACCTAGTTGCGTAAGTCATATGATATCATAAAGCCAAACTGAACTTTAACAACCGGAATTGTTAACTTACCCTTACATATATTTTCAGCTTTTCGCTCTCGAACCGAGCACATTCGGTCATGATGAGTTGCCTAGTTCTGCTGTATTCTCAATTGACACTGAGAATTCGCATGGTTTACTGGAAAAGACGGACATTCAATTTGTGGCAAGGACCAATATGCCCAATGGAGTGATACTCTTTGTCGGTGATAAGAGTCAGGACGATGTGGGAACATTTATATCAACACAGTTGATCAACGGAACAGTAAATGGTAATAACAACACATTCTAAATGACAAAAAGTTCTGTCTCAACAACAACAACTATATGTATGTATGTATAGTGTCCGATTTTCAGTGCGCACGCGTACGGGCGGAAAAAGTGTCGCAGATCTTTCAAGCAGAACGAGAGTTGACGACAATAACAATCACGTAATACGAATTGAGAGGTTACATAGACATATCAAGGTGAGAAGAACTCGCGTGCATATTGAAGGTGATATATACTTTGGTAACCGATTCTTATATTAAGGGAATGGCATTTCAGTTGTTGGTCGATGACAACCTAGAGGGAGAGACTGATATTCCTGTTCGTTTTGATCACCCACTATTCGCAGAACAAGTGATACTTGGAAATACAGAACACGCAAATCCGGATGCATTCACAACTGATAAGCATTTCAAAGGTTAATTTTCTTTTGTCTGGTATTGTATTGTGCTTTTTGAGTCGAGGAAACTAATGTGAGGCTTGATATTTCTGCATGTTTCCTCTGCTTACAATTGTGCGGAATTTCAGGAATGCTTCAGGATGTTCAGTTGAATGGTGGTTCTCTCGTTCTCAACTCTTCGCCTGATCTGCAAGTCACTGCAGTGGGAACCCTTGAGTCCAAGAAGAATGTGCTCAAGGTATTAATCCTGCACATTTACGAATTCTCTTTAATTAGTTTATACTCTTTTCAATTCGGCTTTATTTTAGGGTCTTGTCTCGGATGATGTGTGCACAAATACTTCTCCATGTGTTTACGGGCGCTGTATCAATACGTTCAACGATTATGAATGTGTTTGCAAAAAAGGATGGATGGGCAGAGTGCGTTGTTTGTGTGCAATTAAGTAGAAGACAGCTTGCTTGTACGAGTGGATTAATTAATGGTAACAAATAAGCACTCGTTTACAAATTACTGTTTCCTTTTCAGGACTGTGAACGAAAGGATTATTGTGCTCTAAAACCATGTACCAACGAAGCTCGATGTACCAATTCTCGAGATGGATTCATTTGTAAGAGTATGACCGTTATTTTACTTATGTTTTAATAATTGAGTCAGCATTTCTCCATTTCGCCTACCTTCTTACAGGCACTTCGCCCACAACCTTCGTCAATTCGTCATATATGGTGTTCAATTTGGATCTGCCCCCAGGAACGGCACAGACTATTCTCTCAAATATCACCCTTGATATCAAGACTTTGGACACCGGAGGAAGTATTCTTACTCTGGTTGGATCAGTTGATAATTCCGATCTTCACATTTCCGATAAGTACTTGTTAATTTTGAAAGTAGTTGCAAATTAAGTGAAATCATTTGCAGTCATCTCCTTCGTATTCCTTATCACTAAACGGAGGTCGTCTGCAACTTCAATCATCTGGTCGAAAACATGTAGTAAACGTGCCATTGAACGACGGCCAATGGAAACGCATACTCATTTCGGGAAACGTTGTGGATATTAACGGAAATAAATATGGTACGCAATTGTAATCATTCTTTTTTCAATATTTTCCAATTAACATGTTCCATATTGGCATATCCAATGTTAAAACTAATCAAGCGAAGTAAACTTAAAAATAAAATCAAAGTTGGGTCACTAATTTGACTGTTTAGGTATTCCCGAATTTGTTCGCTTTGGTTCATCTACAACTGTGGCACAAATGACCGTTGGAGCCGTGGACGATGACAGGTAAACATTGTTTCTTTTTCATTGAATACTTTGGACAGATTTTCCACTTTTGGGAACGTTGAATAATTAATAGTTGTATAATTCAGGTCGTTTTCTGGAGCAATAGATAATGTGACCATTGGTGAAGCACTTCCGCTGTCATTCTATCGTCCAGAGGATGCGGGAGAGCCAGGCGATCAACTGAAATTCGTTGCAAAGACATGGAATAAGGTCCGTATTTATAGTGTTGAATCACAAAATTGAACAATCGCTTATAGTGTGAAACGTGGTAAGGAAGCCGCCCTTTTCTCATACATTTTATTGCTTGTTGCTCGAATACGCAAAATATTCAAGAAATATAAAATAACCATAAAAAGAACACAATTCGGGAACCTAACGAAGTCTATTCATTGCTCTGGAAATAAAATTTTGGATCTGCCCTATCAGTGACGGAAATCCTGACGCATACTCCTTCTGTGTTTAAATAAACAGTTACTTAATAACCTTGTTCAATGCCCCAGAATTTCCACATACTTTGCACACAGCTCCCTGATTTCAGTTTTGCTGTCTTAATTGTATTTGATATTCTAATTATATGTGCTTTTATGGCATCTTTGTGACGTATTAAATTATTATATTGCAGATTCACCGCAGTCTCATCGTAACAGAAGTTTGTAAAGTGAATCCGTGCAAGAATAATGGTCGCTGTGTGGAAAGATATGACACGTTTTCCTGCAACTGCCCGAAAGGTGAGGAAAATATGTGAATATATGGGCAAAGTGTCCTTTCCAGTTCGATAATTCGATCCAGCACATAGACCTTTTTTTTTGATTTTCTAATAAACTATTTTCAACCGAATTTAAATGGCCTTTTTTGAGGTTTCTCTGGTGATCATTGCGAGACAAATATCGACGAATGTGTAGGAGCTTCTTGCGGTCATGGATATTGTTTGGATGGACTTAGTGACTACAGGTATTGCCTAAACGTGCATCCTCTCCAATAACTGAACACAAACCAATAAAAAAACACAAAGCTAAAAATCGTGTGTCTTGATCAATAAACTGTATTAAAGGGTCAGGCCCATTTCAGGTAACCCCTATTTTTTTCAGGTAACCCCTAATCCATCTAATTCGCCATGTCAAACATAATAGGATGCAATATTTTTCCAATTTTCTACATTCACACAGCTTCTAGCAATGCGCCTGAAAATTGGAAAATATAGCGTCCTACTATATTTGACACGGAGAATCAAATGAATTGATCAAAGACAGGGGTTACCTGAAGTGGGCCTGACCGCCTGACATTCAGATGCGTTTGCGACAAATCATTTGGAGGACAAACCTGTGATGCAATTGTGGATTTCTGCGCCGAAAAACCATGTCGAAATGGAGCGTTGTGCGAGAATGCGAACGGTTCTTACTATTGTGAATGCAAGGATGGTTGGATGGGGCAAAACTGTGATGTTATTTCATCCAAGTTATGTTCTGACAATCCTTGCAGGAATGGAGGCAGATGCCAACAGCAAGCTGTGAGTTTATCCTAAATGCCTTTTTTGCGTTACTTTAAAGGGATGGGGCAACCAAAAATTCAACCTCTTTTTTTTTGTTACGTATATCGATTCTCCATCCACTAATTTAAATAACCAACTGTCTAACATTACCCTAAATGTGTGTCCTTGCGGCGATACAAGAGGTCAAAGTTGACTAGTATAAATACTAAATGTTTTGTGTTATCTATTTATTTGTGCGAAGGCAATTTGGAAATCCACCTTTGAGTTTTATCACAAATGTTAGTATGAATACATTTCCATATACTATTGTTGTCTGGAAAAAAAAGTCGATAGTCAACTTTGGGGTCTTGCATCTCCACAGGGAGACATACGACACAAGATATTTATAAATATTTTTTATTCACCATCGATGAAAATATTTGGTATAAACATTCATAGACCGCATGCATTTTCAGGACGGTTTCGTGTGTCGATGTCAACCTGAATTCCTCGGTATTCTATGTGAAGAGACCAAGTCTCCGTGCCAAGAACACCCTTGCAAACATGGATTGTGCATCGATAGCAAGGGCGACTTTGTCTGCGAATGTGAACCAGGTATTATTTATTGAATCCTTAGGCTCTTTTATCTGTAAAATATCAAACCACAATTATAGAACAGTTCTAGTTAATCATAATAATATTTTTTGAGGTTTCACTGGAACACGCTGTGACGTGTTACTCGACATGTGTTCTGAACTTACTCCATGTGTACATGGTCGCTGTGAAAATATCTGGAATGGAACTCTTTGTCACTGTGACCCTGGATGGCAAGGAGGCGATTGTTCTGTATGCACTTTTCACATTTAAACAAAATACGTTTGAAAAATCTGTCTTTTCATACTCATCTCGCACAGAACAATTTGCAAAAACGCATAATCAGGATAAATAGAAAAAAAGTTTGTAACACACAATATTCAGGAAAATTGGAAGTCTATCCGAGCTCAACTGTTGTATATTGCAGCTCACCAATGTTTCCATAATAACACTCTTTATAGGTTGACGTTAATGAATGCATGAATATTCCATGTGAGAACGATGCAGTTTGTGAAAATACTGAATCTGGATATTCATGCAGCTGCAGGAACTACTATCTAGGTAGACCCAACTATCACTTTAAGCAAATCCGTCCTTTGGAGCAATATTTCATAAACAAATAAGCATGTGAAACAACTGAGATACATCCCACCTACCCGTCTTTGAAGGATGTATTTGTATCTTGTTGCTTTCATTTGCAGCATATTGATCCCAGTTGAAAATTAAAAACATATCTCGTTTAGGGGATCGTTGTGAGGTAGCAGGATCTTGTCTGTCCAATCCCTGTATTCATGGAGATTGCATACAACTGCGGCACGACGAACATAAATGCACGTGCCATAAGGGTTACGAAGGATCAACGTGCGAGGTACACATCCGTACTTGCATACAACAACAATATTATACTGCAATCGAGACATAGGATACTTGATTTTACAATAAATTTCAGCTACGAATTGACTACTGCAAAAATAAACCTTGCATGAACGGGGCAACTTGTGAAAATCTAATTGGAGAATTTAAATGCCACTGCATTTCTGGATTTTCAGGTTGGTCGAGGGCATTGATTGTGGTTCACATTTGAGCAATGTTTTCGCCTTTTTTTTCGTCGTAATTTTGCTGAAATACATCAACTTATGTTCATTTTAAGGAGAACATTGTGAGGAAGATATTAACGAATGTGAATCGAACCCTTGTAAAAACGGTGGAAAATGCAGAGACAGGGTTGCTGATTTCGAATGTTCGTGCGAGGAAACTGGTTACAGGTACGCTCCATTTACATAACAACTTGTTTAAATTGTTTGTTGTCTTACTTTTTTATCTTACTGTTAGGCACAATTATCATGACAAAGATTTGCTTAATTTAGTGGGCGGAACTGCACTATTGATATAGATGAATGTTCAATTGCGTCAAGTTGTGTTCATGGAACCTGTGTAAACTTACCTGGATCGTATAGGTGTCAGTGTGAGAAAGGTAGGTCAAGAATACAAATGCATATAGTATTTTTTACTTTTGTGTTCAGAAACGAAGGTGTGTTATGTTCTTCTCCTGAAGATTAACTTTTTGACTAATAAGTCTTCAGGGTTTATTGGCGCTCGGTGTGCTGCGAGAGATCCTTGCATTCCTGATGCCAACAATCGATCAATGCACACTTGTGTTCATGGAGATTGTGTGAATCCAGTTGTCAAGGTAGGCAGCTTGATGTGAGCTATCACGATGAAATGTGTCAATATGGATAAATCTGAAAACATACTCTGCATGCATAAAATCGGAAAGACGCATATATGCTATAAAAAAATTGTCGTATTCAGCGATATTGAATACTATGCAATGAATTGCGTTCAATTATATTCTCACATTGTTTATTTGTGTATGACTTATATAAATCACGCTTTAGATCGACCATGGTCATGAGCTCACATATCATGAATGTCAGTGCTTCCGAGGCTTCACAGGCACCCATTGCTCCATGCAAGTAGGCATTTCATATCGACAACTTGAGACCTGCTATAATAATTATAATAATAACTTATTATACCACAAAGATGCGCACAGAAACATACATAGTTAAAAAATAAAATAAAATTAAGACAGCGAAACGGTAAAAAGGAACCTGTGTACAGGTAATAAAAACAAAATAATTAAAATATTAAAATATGAAGATGTCAAGACATGAATTATACGTATAGGTTCTAGAAATAGTTGAAAGCGGAAATTTTTTTTTTTTAGAAGAGCGGTGTATTCCCGGTAGCTGGACACTATCGTCACGTGCACAGACCCAGTGTAACGTCAGCAGTGGCTAAATCCACCGACGAACTAGGCGCAATACTTGCATTTATAACTGTGATACGTGTGAGAGTGAATTGATTATGCGATCCAATTTGCTATACAATGGGTTTAACTGGCACAGGCATTTCGAAGGAAGTGTGTGCGCCCAGAAGCAATCCATAAAACACATATTATTGTTGGGTAAAACAACGCGACTGGACTGCTTGTACAAGTCACATCGAAAAATCATCGTCAATATTCATTAAGATCAATGTGGAATATTTAAGTCCAAGCGAGTGATTAAATCGTTTTTCCAAGCGAGTGTTGAATGTGTCCACAGAAGGCGCTCCAAAAATATCTGGTGATAAGTTCCGTGACCATTATGTCACTCTGTTAAAGAATGAGTGCCACAGGGCATTTGAGATTGTGAACGGCGTAGTAAACTGAAACGATATATTTGCTTGGACGCAATCGAGTCAATCCATTTAGCACCCTAAATAAAGAGATAGCACAAATCAATATTGGCACAACGAACAGTGAGCGATTTTAAGTGAAACATTTCTAAACGACAGGTTACGATGGTAAGAAAAAATGTACTATTTCGATCTAAGTGACAATGGTAATAGAGTAATCTCGTGAACCAGCGTTGCACTTTTGCAAGTACATACAAAACGTTTATGATGAGGATTCCAAACAGGCACATAAAATTCTAGCAAATGGGGTCACATACGAATTAAAGGCAGTAAGATTAATTTCAGGGGATTTTACAGACAGAGAACGAAATAGAAGGTGAACTTTGGAGACAGCATGAAACATCCATTTGGAAATGGGTGTGAAATACTGTGTGAAATACCCCAATATTTCGAATCGCCACATTGTTACTGACAAGTATATTATCGTTACCAGGAACTCCAATGTTATTGTATTTAGGTACCAGAAAAGCGTGTGTCAATTGGTTATGTACTTGGACCATTGGTTGCAATCCTGTTGGTGTTATGTCTACTTGGATGCGCCCTGTTTGTGTTTGTTATGAGAGGAAAAAGAGCCACTCATGGACATTACAGCCCCTCAAATCAAGAGATTAGCGGGGCCAGGATGCAGGTTTGTTTGACTCTAGTGAAAACTCTGTTTTAAGTGCCTGACAATCAGTATAGATCAATGTATGTCCTCAAATAATAATTGTAATGATTTATTGCACCAAGAAGACGCGCAAAAAAGCCGACACAAATAAAAAATGTAAATCATCTTTTCAACAAAAAATCAAATCTTTTATTTATTGAGGTGGTACTCTTTTAGATGAACTCAATGATAAAGCTGCCACCGGAGGAGCGATTGATATAATAATTCACAAAGATTATATAAACGAAATGGACCATATTAAT
Source organism: Pelodera strongyloides (assembly GCA_036852015.1). Taxonomy (NCBI): domain Eukaryota; kingdom Metazoa; phylum Nematoda; class Chromadorea; order Rhabditida; family Rhabditidae; genus Pelodera; species Pelodera strongyloides. The sequence continues at coordinate 28,360 of JAANDG010000102.1, forward strand.
TTCTTTTGGACCAAATTCCTGGGCAAGGTTTCTCTACATTGTCTACTCTGTCTTCTAAAGATCAATTAAATATTTGTTATTGCTATTTAGGGAATATAATAAGATTTCACATTAAAACGGGTATAAGAAAATTATAATTCTTACAAATATTTTCACTATAATAAACAAACACGCAAAGCCCATTTTCCGTAGGAAAGTATTTGCGTGTTTACAAATGCTCGAACTGTGCTCAATTGTACAATAAACTTTATCTTATTTGTTAATATTGGTGATTTTCGCTCCACATTCGAGTCAGCAATGATTACTGTAGTAATCCAATTCTCAATTTAAACACAAATTGTACAAGTTATTTATATATGTAGAACAAACTGAATCACCTATAAAACGACCATTATGAAAGGACTACTTGACTAGATTAATTCACCAACCTTTTGAGTATTTTACTCATAATCAAGCAGACAGAGATTCTGTTGTATATAATAAAGGCTAAAAAATAAAGTGAAACTTTGATGTATCATGGACATTAATATTCCTTAATTAATTGCAATCACAACTGTTTTTGAGCGAACTAATTACCTAGTGAGCAAATCTTACGCGCATAAGAGAAAGCAATCTGGCGTCTCACAAATATTTAGAAGAACTGTGAAAGGAAGTGCTTATTTTGACGTTGGTTACCGATAAGTGGTTACCATTTTCATCACATGTGCCTTATATTACATATATGTACATGTGGTGAAGTTGATTTATAGCGTTTGTGGGATTAACATGAAATATATGCAGACCACTTTCATTCAACAGAGATCTCCGTATTGCATAATATACGGGTTATTGCAATTCAATGTATGGCAAAAATTGCCGGATTTTGCTTCCAAGTATGGGAAAATTAGCCACGATACAGCCACAGGTAGCCACGAGATTATTTTTTTCGAGCGTGCTTAAACTGTGCATTTTCGTCTCGTCTGGCTTATAGCACGGTGCATTTTCTATCATGTGGCGACCTTTCAAAGGTGTATGCAAAATCCTACACGAGATGCACATTTGATACTTGGAAGCAAAACGCACGGTTTTTACCATACATTAAAACCCCATAAAGCATCGAAACACGTACACTGGAAGCTAATTTTTGTAAGGAAGTATTTCAAAGGTTCACGTGTTTGTAGCATTCCAATATCACGGTATTCATTGAATTATCCACCTGGGCTACAAGCGAGTCATTCTCACAAGAGATTCTGCGTCACTTGAGTCTTCACTGTCACTTCGTAAGATAGAGTTTATGGCAGGTCGTGGGTATGGTGTCCGATGGTCCTCGATATTAGGCATCAATACACTCTTTTCAGCATCGCTCAATACTTGGATAGGTGGGAATGCATTGTGATTCTGAAGAGACAAATCAACAGTTAAATAAATTAGGAGAATAAATCGCTCTAGTATTTCACAGTTCAATCCAATTGAGTAAAACATACCACTCCGTCTTTTTGGTCCGGCAGAGGACAGGACGGCCATATCACATGCTTAGCAATATCCTTGTAACGAAGTTTAATAAAAGCTTTCTCATTTTCATCCAGTCCGCACAATTCTGTGGATTTCTTATTCAGGAACTAAAAAAGGTTATTTTACTAGTCACGAACAAAATACTAAATAATCATGAATTTCTCAACAAGTGCAGTACCGATTTCGTGTCAGTAGTTTTATTGGGGGAATGATTCCATGACCGCATTGAATATTGTGAACAATGTGCCTGCATTATAGATACTGAAAGCAAAACGGGTCAATTTTTTATTAAAAAAAAAGCCCGGATTCAATCGTTTCTTACATAATTCGTCTTTCTACAGTAACAATCATTTCGAAAGGTCATTACAAAAAAATGTCAAAATGGTAAGGTGTTAGAAACAAAGCCCAGATACACTTCCCGGGAGGAATAATGATAATTTCAACGTCTAAGAAAACCAACGGTAAAGAGAAACAGTGATTAGTGGACAAGCAGCTATGAAAGACAACAATGTCGATGTGAATATAAGGTGTAAAATCAGCGGGGCGTTAGAGATTAGTCCGAACTGAATTACTCTCGAATGGCCTCACATATTATATGTGTAGTATTACATAAAGCAAAGGTGACCAGTTCGCATTAGGGAAAACGCTTGAATGATTACGATTGCACATAGACGAGGATGACCAAGCAATGAATTGAAATTATTTCTAAGTGATATTAGATGGATATGAATTCCCACACAAATTTAGTGTAATACGTTTTAATCGCCGCGTTTCCATGGAGGTGGAAGTCATAAAAACAATGAGGGGGATTTATTCCTTAACAATTGCCATTCGTTTCGCTCATTCCTTCGTTATGTAATGTACTGTGTGCGAGACTTTGACAATGAGGCTTCGATATGCTACTCGGATCAGGAACAATAAAACAAAATAAAAGATTTCTTAAAACAAAGAAAGCGATCAATGTTTAATGTACAGTCGTGAATATTTTCCGCGAACGAATTGCCAACATATAATTCCAAGGACAAACTCTGCTCTGTGCAATGCACGTATGGGAAAAGAGAATGCTATCAGGTTTCACTCTATGCTTCTTCGTTTTTTTTCCTCAGTAGTGTCAAATAATACAATAGCAAATAGTAGAAATGCATTCCATGTGAAAAAAGCAACTTAAACATACTTTAGCGCAATACCGTGTAATTAATTAATGTTAAAGGGAGAGGCCCACGAGAAAAAAGTTTCCCTCAATTTAAATACAGAGTATGTCCGGAATTTCAGAAATATTACTGTGGTCAGAAATAATTTCAGAAATAATTTCAGAATTTTAGGGGTTTGCAGTATGGGAAACAACGCCTTGTAATTATCGCACGAATTACCTTTATTCGGTTAAGCATTATTTTGAAGAAAATGAACGATAATGGACGAATATAAACCATAAAAACAAATTTTGACGTCCTGACTACGGTACCTGGCCGAAATGTTTGCCGTGGAATAATTCTGCGAGTTCTAGGTGTAAAAAAATGCGGTTTTCACAGTAATATTTCTGAAATTCCGGACTTTCTCCACAATTAAATATAGAAAAAAATTTTCCTCGTGGGCCTCTCCCTTTAAATCATATTTACAAAACTTTTCAAAACTTCAAAAGAAAGAAAAGTGTATGCAAGAAAAAATACCTGAAAACTAACGGCCCTCTTCAGTAGTCCTTTTTGGAGCGAAGTTATCTAAAGAGAGCAAACACTGTAAAATGGAATGTTCTCGACGTGTGTGTATGATGCAGGAGATGATAAAGAATTACCACAAGGATATTCTTTTTTTTACCTCCCAAAATATGAAATATATTTAAAAAGAAATAATAAAACTTACCTTGGCAGCGGCTATACTTGTCGTGCTATTTTTCCACGACATCATCGATGACGACATTGACGGTTTGCCATGTTGATTATTTGATGAATAACGAACATCCGTATTGGATTGCCACATATGATAACTAATTGGTCAATGTTCCTTTCTTTCGCAAAGCTTAGTGCTTAACCTGCAATGGAATTCTCAATAAACAACCAACAGCAACAAAAAGAAAAGAGAAAGAAAGTTAAATTGATGATACGAGCATAAATGATTTCTAATCAATCGTTCAAACGGAACATAATGCGGAAAACAAACAGATCATTGACGAGGGTGAGTAATGAGTGAATAACATTCATACATTACGTATCAAAGTGGAATATTGAATGAAATCATTTTCGCTGCGATTGTGCAATAAAAGTGCAATTACAATTATTTCTTCTAAACGGGAATAAATTGTATTGAAGACACTGGTAGAAATTGTACTAAATCAATAATTAGCCAAAAAATCCAACCCTTTCTCTGTCAACTTGATGGCGCAATGCAAACATAACATAGGGGAGAGTAAAATGGACTATTTATTTTGAGCAAGTCCATAAATAATGCTCACGTCGTAATGGTGGTCAGTGGGCATGAATTGGGTAACCGCAACAATTCAATATATATACTTATCATTGCTTTGGTTGGAATAACTGCGGGGGTTATGGCTAAACTGATAAAATAAACTTAGAAAAGCGAAAGGATAGATTTTTTTCAAGCAGGTGTACAATCGCTTTCTTTCCATAGTTTACTGCGAGCTTTGTTTATTCAGTTGAATATTCTGTCTCCGTCCAAATAGACAACTCACAAAGTTTCCAACAAACAGCATTTGCAAAATAATTTTGTGTATGAAAAATAAGGGAAGTAAATCTTGAGGATAATGAAGACTACTTTTTCACTAGTTCAACTATGTAGAAAGACCAAATTTCTGGCGCGAATTGTGTTATCAGCTGAATTTTGAAAGAGAACGCATCGTCATTTATAACTTGACGCTCTGTTTGATAAGAAATATTACTAAAAAGGAAGAAAATAAATAAAATTGCACATTCACCACATGCACTTTTTCATCGATTAGCATATTAAAATTCGCATATGCACATATTTTTCGAGTAAAAAAAAGGCATCACTTCTCCTTCGATTTATTTGTGTATAAGTATATCATTCGTCACAAACTCATAAACATTAATGGTGCATGCATGTTTTTCACACGCGATGTCCGTTCAGCATAGCAAAAGAAAAATATAAGGAAGGTTTAATACTAGAATCGGGAAAATATATTAGTTAAGATACTAATGGTTTTGCGTAGGAGGTACGGAAAATTTCATGACTCACTTTTGAAGAACCTTATGTTTTCAAATATGAGTGTTACAAATTCCTAACGAAAAATTAAAGAAACGTTCATAATTTCAAAATATGATGTAACTTTTTAACAATGTATTTGCGTAAGAACATAGGGAAATAAAAAAGGGTGTGTAGCTGAGAGATTTCCACTGATGTCAGCAGATGGTCTCAATAGGATTGAAATATCGGTTCGACAGACCACCGGCCAGTGTTCGCGGTGTGTAATTGTTGTGAGCAACACTCACACACGTACAACTCACAAACGCAATCGCAGAACAGAGGTAAATGTGGCAAAACAATTTTAAATTGAGAGAAATTTTGAAAAGAAAAGGTAAAAATGTGACCTTGAAGTCTTTCGACCTCAGTGTTTTGTGTGAACAAATAACCTTGTAAAAGGGACTCGTTATGATAAAGAGAACATTATTTGTTTACAAATAGTTTAACGAGTACAAGCGGTAAACAAAACATTTGCATTAACATACTAAGCGCAAAAAACATAAATATTCGGTTAAATAACAGACTAATAACTTTACAAGTACTTTGTAGTGGTTTTAAGTTTTTTTCCCTAAGTAAGAAGGAGAACGAATGCGCTTGGTTTAGTGTTTAATGGTCAGAAATAAATTTGTTTTTTAATCGTGGAATTCACACAGCAGCAAAGCATCTGCTCAGATTATGAGTAACGGACATCAAATGATATATTCTATCGAACTGCGTGGACAAAGTCCGTGGAGTCAAGAGTCATCGGATTCACTGGTCACTGAAGGAATGGCGTCTTGTGTGGAAAAGGGGCAGACGCAAAAGTGTGTTGTTTGTTAGTTGGAAGTTTTGCCCTTCTTTTTCCGTTGGGCGTTTCTCGTGGGTCTATGGCATGGGCCCAAATTCACATTTAAATTGTGCAAGGGCATTGGAAGAAGCAAAAAAAGGATTGGAAGATGGGCTTACTGATTTAAGAGAAATGCAAACCCCCAAGAACAGAATGCATGATAACCAGTATAGTATAGTGTATCAAATGTTGTGCGACAAAAATGGAATACAATGGCTTGGTAATACATGTGGTAGTTATTTAGAGTTTGACTGTTTAAAGTGCAGATTTAAACTGAGACCAGTGGTATGAAATAAGTAGATTTCAATCAATTTAGGTTTTGATTTTAATTTGAGCCCTTAACAGATTCAGTTGTCTTATTCATCCGGATTATACGTAATGTGGTATTTTGTGGTGTGTGCCCAAAGTGCCCTCTGAGTATGACTGATAAGATACCAAAATGGGAGCATGTTCCCAATAGTTCTTTAATTATGTTTAACAATACATTCATCGTGAGTAGCGTCATGCGTTTCGCATAAAAGGACTAATTATAATTCTCGCCTCTGTTATTATCATTTAATAGTTATTATTTCTAGGCCCTCTGAATCAGTCAATTCTAAGATTTCGAATTCTGGTGATTTCCTTATTTCCTTGTTGCTGTTGGTTAATATTTCATTGTAAGTGAATAATCTTGCTAACTTGATATAAATCAGTCAATTTTAGTACGAAAGAAGGTCACTGATCTGGATAACGATTTGATTTCCACAACAATGGATAACGATTATGATTATGAGGACAATCCGGATAGTGCACCATTTTGTGGCGACTCTTTCTGGGTAACATATAATACATTATACATATTGAGTACAAACACATTCGTTCGAATAAAACAAAGTATTATGGAACAAGACACAATAGAAAGAAGTTAAGATGTTAAGATGACCTTACCGTTGTTATTTTTTATAATTGTCAAAGGAATTGATGATTTCAGATTTACTTTACAGGATGATTTCAAACCTCTCTATAACTCGTCAAACAAAATGCCTGTGTTAACCGAATGCTTTCAACACACAGCATTAGTTTATATACCGTGCTTCTTCTTCTGGATATTAATGCCAATATTGATGCTGCAACTGAAGTTATCAGAAAAGAAACCGTTACCATGGACCACCATAATGAGTATGAAATGGGTAAGATTTGACTACCCAATACTCTATAAATACTTGTCAGCAATGAACGATCGATATCTCCCTTGTTTAGCTGCACATCACAATTTCCAAATTTTCAGCTTGTTTCGGTAATGTTGATATTTGACCGGACATTTGTTGTTGTTCTCTCTTTCTGGCAATATTACATGGATGATTCTCCGATATTCATGGTTGACTTGGTATACCCCACACTTCAAGCAGCAACACTGGTAAACAAGTTACAATTACGATTAACCCATTAAATGAAAAACTTTTGCTCCTGCATCATCCCTAAAGAGTCGCAGTCACTTCAAAATCTTACTCGTACTTTAATTAAATTATGCTTAAATATAAAAAGATACCTAGAAAATACCTTCCTGTGCCAATTTACTGAAAATTTAACTCAGGGAGAGAAATCACTTCGGTCGAATGTGGTGGATTACCATATGGAGGTTGCTAAATCGTGACATTGGCCGGTTTCCAATGATGACAATGCCCCTCCTGACTGAGGGAAGGGGTCTGGGAAAAAAAACAGTTTTTTAGGCGCTCCACTATTCATTGTCATACTGTAATCCGACAAATAACAACCGAAGTGATTTCTTCCCTGGGTTTAATTTTCAGTAAATTGGCATCTAGGTATCTTTTAATATTCATCAATGATTAAAGTAAAAACACGAATTTGAAGAGACTGCGACCCTTTAAGAAAGAAATGTATTCCTGTTCTCATTGTTCAGTTTGTGATGTCGGCAGTAAAAGATGCTTGCCGCAGAAAAGGAATCAGATCCTCAGGAATTCTCTTCTGTACTTGGCTTCTATTCGCTGTTTGTGGGTCGATGGAATTCTACTCCTGGATTGTAATTGGGAGCGACCAACAGGTGAAGGCCGATCTCCTAGAAAGCACACATTTAGCTATCGCAGTTTCCTCATTTATTTGACAAATATACATTCTCCTTGATTTTCAGACGGTGGCTGAAACGGATTTCTTCCGCTATTTCGCCTATCTTGTTTATTATCCTCTTGTGCTAATTCAACTCTTTCTCATGTGTTTCGCTGATCCTCTCACGATTTTTGGAGGATACGAGGTAGGTTCTTACATAATTAAAATATGTAATATTATAGATTATAAGGGTCGACACAAAACGTATGTTAATTCAGAATACGAACAATCCTTATTCCTCGGCATCATTTCTCAACCGACAGTCTTTGTGGTGGTTTGGATCATTGGTTAGCCTCGGCAACAAACGACCACTTCAGGTAACAATTAGTTGCGATTGATGAGAATTGTATGCAAAATGCACGCATTGGGATTATTAGCGCAAAATGTGTGCGTATTCTCATTCATAATTCACTTGTAGGTGGATGATGTGTTCGAATTGGACCCAGAACTCAGACCGGACTACCTTCAAAAGAAATGGAAAGAAGTGTGGTCTGGAGAGATGAGGAGTTAGCTTCCCACTTGAATTTGCCTTTTCATACTTTATTTTGTCATTCGTTCAGAAAAATAGACGATAGAGAAGTAATAATGAATAATATTCAGAGTACCTTCTGAGCGACAGGAGATATCAAACTGAAAGAGATCAAGAAGAACCTCCCAAAAACGACACATCCCCACTTTTGGGTGAGGCCAAGAAGACTTATGGAGCAGGGAATAATGGACAAACAGGGAGTACCAGACAAACAGGTGATGGAATTTATGGATAAAAAAAAGCGGTGAAGCGTCAAAATTATTAATTTTGGCTTTCTCGTATAACATATGTGTATTTTCTCAGGTCGAAAGGCCTCGAAGCTTCCGTCTATTGTGAAAACACTGTGGAAATTGTTCAAATGGGAATTACTCGGAGCATCACTTATAAAGATTTGTTGCGATGTTCTGCAATTTGCCAACCCGGCGTTCTTAAAGTAAGTAAAGTTATTTATTATGTGCAGAGCGTCTTGATTCAGCATATTATAAACTATGCACATGTTTTCTTTATTTTAGTCTTCTGATCACATTCACCGAAGACGTAAAGGCCCCGTGGTATGAGGGCATGGCTTATGCCATTGGGCTAGGTGCATCAGCCTTCCTTCGTTCCCTTCTTATGAACAACTACTTTACCGAAATGTTTCGAGTTGGAGCACAACTGCAAGCCGTCCTAACAACTGCAGTCTACGAAAAGGTACTTAATTAACTTGATCAGGAAAAACCTCGGATATAATCTTTGGATATTAATATGAACAGTATCCTTCTCAGACACTGAAGCTCTCCAACACAGCACGAAGAGATAAAACTGTTGGCGAAATTGTTAATTTGATGGCAATTGACGTGGAGAGATTCAAATCGATCACTCCTCAACTACAACAATACTGGAGTAGTCCATTCCAGGCACGTCTTAATAATAAGCACATGATTTTTTTTCTCCTCATGTTAGTATGGATTTTCTTAGACATACTATGTTCGATGTTACATTCATTTGGAAGCATTGCATTGTCAGCATGCCAAAACAATCGGCTTTAAAAACATAATGAAGCCAACATTTTAGATAATTCTGAGTTTATTCTTCCTTTCGCAAACCATTGGATGGGCAGTTGTTAGTGGTGTCCTCATAATGATTTGTATTATACCAGTCAACTTTGGCGTTTCCATTCTCTGCAGGAATTGGCAGGTACTACTACAATATTCATATCGATTCATATAAGTGCAGCAAATTTTCTTTGTATTCCACAAATTTTTGAAACCCCATTCCCTCATTGCAGATCAAGCAAATGCGACTCAAGGACCAACGTATTAAGATGAGCAACGAAATATTGAATGGAATTAAGGTCAATTCTTCAAAAGCCGCAATAATATATTTTGCATAATTTCCTAATTTCCTACTTTGCTCCGTTGACTTGACCATTTGCATTTTAGGTAATCAAGTTGTATGCTTGGGAGCCGGCGATGGAAAAGGCCATCAATGATATACGAATTAAGGTTGGTACTGGACAATTTTATTCAACAGTACAAAATGATTGCAAAGACAGAAAAGAGGATTAGGATATGTTAAAGCGCCCGTCACACAATATTACTTGATTCTGCAGATTGAACAGTAACTCTTATTAGTTGGGCTGGGCCTGTAACACTCATAATTCTATTATCTTACATCAAAGGCTAGTTTGCGTTTTTTTAGGAAATGGCTCTTGTCAAGAGGGCTTCCACAATACGAAATGCATGTGACGTGTTTAACGTGTCTGCTCCGTTCTTGGTAAGTTCCGCAGAAAACAATACAATTTTAGCGAACATAATGCTGGCAGAAAATTCTCATTAACATTGTGTGGATGTGCGTAGTTCGATTTCCTAATATATGAACGGCAACATCACTGCATCCGTTTTTGCACTTACTTCTTCTTATCTTCTTTTTTTTAGACAAAAAAAAACAATTGGATACAGGATTGTTACCGTCCAAGTGTTTTATATTGCATAATACGAAAAGTTATGTTGTAGACTTCCTCTTTAATCGGTTTCCTTCGTGGAATTTTTTTGTTTAATCATTTAAAAAAATGTACCCAAAATATCTGTATTTGGATTAATATGTAATTTGTTCAGGTAGCCGCGAGCAGCTTTGCGACTTACGTTTTGACTGATCCATCACACGTTCTCACACCACAGGTATGAGTATAGTTATAGCAGAAAACCCGCTGACGACTTTGTGATTTGAGATGTTTTAGTTCTGCGGTTTCAGATTGCATTTGTCTCACTGACTTTATTCAACCAATTGCGAGGGCCACTAATGATGGCAGCGGACTTGATTGGACAAACTGTTCAGGTCAGAATATTTGAATATTATCACGTTATTAACCGATATTTAGAAAAACTGTCTTGCTCTTGCGGTTCCACCAGGTGGAAGTTGATGGGTACCTGTTTCCAGGCGGTTGTATCAAATAAAAGACTGAAGGAATTCCTGGTGGCGAATGAACTATGTGATACATCTGTTGACAGGGAATCAACGACGGAATGTTAGTTTAACAATAACGCTTTTTAAATGCCTACAAAGTGTCAGTTTTAATCATAGGCACATGGTGAATTCAGCTTATATATTTTTCAGCTGAGTTGGCTTCAAAACAATTAAACATGTTTACTACACTGATTCAGATTACGAAAAGACTCTGGAAACCGACAATGTTACTTGGACTTGGGACAGAGAAGTGCCTCCAATCCTGAAGAATGTCGATCTCGATGTGCCTAATGCCAAGCTCCTTGCTGTTGTCGGAAGAGTCGGCGTGGGCAAGAGTAGTCTTCTATCTGGAGTTCTAGGTGATTCTTTGGAATTGAATCTGCTGCTGAATAACTCTTTAACAATTCTGATATAGCGTTTTTCTTTGCTGCAATCTAATACGAGCTGTACTCATTCAAAGTATACAGGGGAAATGGAGAAGCTTCGAGGTTATGTGGGTGTCCGCGGATCAGTTGCATATGTTTCTCAACAACCATGGATTCAGAACATCACACTCAGGTTTGTTGGATCAGTTTCAATGGATCTCATGTCAAAATATGTTCAGAACATCGCACATAAAAACAAACCATTAATTTCAGAGAAAACATCATCATGGACAAGGAGTTCAATCCGCATCTGTACAACTCGGTTATTGAGGCGTGTGCTCTCAATCACGACTTGGACCTACTTCCTGCAGGAGATATGACAGAGATTGGGGAGAAGGTGACAAATAATTAAGTTGATAAAGCAGTAATCAGTTTGCACCTTAAACATGTTACGACATCACAAATTTAGGGGATTAATCTGTCTGGGGGACAAAAGGCACGTGTTGCACTGGCTCGTGCCGTGTACCAGGATAGAGATATTTTCCTTCTTGATGATCCTCTCAGTGCTGTTGATGCACACGTTGCGAGACATATTTTCGATAAGGTGATCGGACCCCAAGGACTACTGAGGGAAAAGACGAGGTGATTAAATATATATATACATATATATATATATATTAAATTACGAGATCATTTGTCTTAATTGATATTCCAAAACTCCTCAGACTAGAACAATACACTGTTTGAAATGAGTTGCGAGAAATTACGCACTGGCTTTTCAGGGTTCTAGTCACGCACGGAATATCCTTCATAAAGGAGGCCGATTTGATAGCTGTTGTGAAAGGTTGGTATTGAAAATAGTCATACGGAAAAGGCGTTAGCCATTCGGATTGAAGTAAAACAACACTTTACATCACTTTTTAGACAACCAAATTGCTCGCGTGGACACTTTTGACAATCTATCCAAGGATCCTGAGATGGATCAGTATTTGAAAGAGGCCGAGATTCAGAAGAAAGAAGATCTCACACCGGAAAGCTCCGTTGAAAGGTCAGCAAACACCAAATCAGAACTTACTGTAGTACATGTTTGAATGATTCATTTTCTTCTACGAAGGAGTCAAGATCTACGTATCTAAGCTTTTAAGACCAACTGATTGTCCTATGTATTTCAGCAGAGGCTCGGGAAGTGCATCTGATGCAGAAACAGACGTCGAAGTAAAATCTGTGTTGTCAAAGATATCCGTTCGTTCGAGAAAATCTACCGTTAAATCAATTCCGAAGATTGAAATTGAGCGGCAAAAACACACACTGATTGAGGCAGAGAGGGCCGAGACAGGACGAGTATGAACTTTCTCCCTATCGTTGTAAAGACGTAATGTTTGCGAAATAGTATAGCATTAGGCATGAATCTAAGATACTGTGCAGTAGGCAACCAGTTTATTTTAGGTAAAACCACGAGTTTACCTGGACTACTTCAAAGCTATGGGACTCTTAACTTATGCAATTCCATGCATAGCATTTATGACCACAAATACAGTGTTCACAATGATGAGAAGTCTCTGGCTGACCAGTTGGTATGTTCATTTTGTGTTCAAATACCCTTTTTTGTGGTTCTTAATTTGATATCAATTGTTTACTTGCTTCAAATCCTCACCTGTACCATTTCTATACCGTTCTGCAAAGTTAACTGGTAAATTCTACAAACAGGAAAATCAACTTGTGTATATTGAGGTCTGACGAGAATGTGGCTGGAGTTGATCCTTCAAAAGTTCTTCCCATTGCTGAGCGTCTCGGAGTTTACGTGGGACTTGGATTGTTCGAAAGTTAGTTTGTGTTGTGGTTGTTCTTTGCGATTACGTCTGCTTCATGTTTCATGTCCATTTCATGTATTTTCAAAACGTTCAGCGTTTCTCTTCTTTGTTGGAATGATTCTGCTGATCTTTGGAAGTGTGAATGCTTCACTCAACCTGCACGCTCCCCTTCTGCATAATGTGCTGCGTAGTCCTCTTTCGTTCTTTGATGTTACTCCACTAGGAAGGATTCTGAACCGATTAGGAAAGGTATGCAACAATTATGTAATGTTAACGACCGGTGGCAACAAGTTTTGGTACCTGACTTTTATAGGTGTAACCTTCTTTCCAGGACATGGAAGTAGTTGACCTTCGCCTATCAAGCAATTTCCGTTTTCTGCTTATCTCATTTCTACAAGTCATTCAGGTGATTAAAGATATTGTTCAGGTATATATGATGGATTGCATAACCAATACTTCGATCAGTAAAATATATGGGTTATTATACTATCAACGGTAGCCTTTGAAACAAAACTCCTTTTATGTGGTTCGCTCTTATCTATTTCATTCTGAAACAGATATAGCTCACACACATAATCTAAATTTTGTACATATCCCAACTCAAACCATTAACAACTACAAACAACAACTCAATGCATCAATATACTACTTCTGAGATTTGGGTAAAACGGTTTATTGTTTTTCAGAGGAGAACTAGTTAAGTCGTTATCAGAGGTGTCCGTACTCAAAATTTAAATAAACCTTAAGTGTGTCTTACTATTCTTTCACGACAACGTCCTGTGTTTCTAACCATAAGGCATAAACTCCTCTATAAAACCGTACATTTAACATTTAACTCTTCTCCATGCGCACTCAAATTCAATTCAGTGAAAAGGCAAACATTGTCTTCCAAAACATACTAGCCCAATAAATGTATAAAATGCCAACATTGTCTTCCAAACCATACTAGCCCAATAAATGTATACCTTACAACTTTATACCTTACATGCACAGACGTGCGACATACATGAACGTAGCTAATCTAGATATATTATTTCTCATATCCTTCGATTTATGACTGTCAGAGATAAATCTTGCAAATTCAGGACGACAACGCAAATAATATCCCCAATACTACTCCATGAGGACCTGTTTATTAGGTCATATGGTATGGAAAATGTGTCATAAAGAATAACGCTACATAATATCGTTAATTGGTTTTATACTGGTGTATTACGATATATACACTACCATTCTTCACGTAGGCAACGATAGCATATTCAACGTCTGGTCAACAGTTATACTTTTGAGAAAAACACACCTTCGCTTCACGCAATTGTGCGTATCATAACGATATTACCCCCTCAGAATAAGAAATTGGACAAGTCCAAACTATTATTTCCAATATCTCCTCATATAACGGAGCACGTAGCAACGGAAATTTTTAAGTACAGACCTTTATTATGGAAACTCCAACTTCATTGCGATCGTCACCAAACGCGTACCCGTCGCACGAGCAGGTCACAACCACAAACCACTGCAATAACAACCATATAAGTATCGCACACAACCTTTGGTCCTCGACCTTCGGTTCGGGCCACCCTCTCAGGGTGCCCAGCTTTCGCAAAGCATTCTACACGTTTCCTCAAAAATGGATACAGGCCTCGCCCAGAACAGAATCCACTTTGAACACTCAGTTCTCTATTTCTCACGAGTACACGAAATAAATGTAGCCAAAAACATAGCCCGCCACTCTTGACTGAACCATCTTCTAAAGGTATAAATCGAGAAAACCCGATTTTGAGTTAAGCTTTCTTTCAAGTCCTCAGGCACAGATCTCTGGACCTCGTCCAAGTCAGTTGCACATATACTGAAATCCGGTCCCTACTTTCAATACTAAGACACGAGAGAGGGAAAACTGCTTTCGAAAGAAATTGCTTGATAAACTCCAACAGGAGGCAAAACCATAAACGCTGGCTGAAAAGCCCTTCGTTTCATAAGTTGATATTGTGCTAAAAAAAATCTGCACCACCGAAATAACAAAAAAAATAAAATATATAATGAAATTAAAATAAAATAATAATAATGGAAATGAAATTAATAATATTAATGACCAGCAATACTTACAACCGGACTCACGGCGCATTGCCACATGTACTGAAAATCCAGTCCTTCCTTTGGACAATAAGACGCGAGAGAGGGAAACACTGCTTTAGAAAAACATTGGTAATAAACTCGATCTGGAGGTAAAACCAGAAAAACTGGCTGAAAAGCCCTTCGTTACATAAATTGATATTGGGCTTGGAAAAAATTACACATCGGTAATAGTAATAATGGCAATAATAATGAAATATATAATAAGATCAAAATACAAAAAAAAATTATTGAATTGAAATGAATAACAATATTAATAATCATAATATAATGTATAATACAAGTAATGATCACATCCTGACACACAACGCGGTGCGACATCACTCTCTACCCCAGGTAGAACAATAAAATCATAATAAACCGTATATAATAGCGATAATAATCATTATTTTAACAGAACTTCAGTCTGAGTATTACAACTGCGCCTTCGGAATTCCATCACAATGCGATCGTCAATGTAACTACGGTCATACACACCTTATTGGTCGAGTCTCCAACATACGAAAAACTGCTCACGCGCACATTTCGTTTTTTCCTGGTTCGCATAGGCCAGCATAAGCATGGACCCTCCATTAACGACCCATCTTATCGTACATAAATCCACGCGAGGCAAACTGATATTTCTGTAATAACAAGTTTAAACAAACAAAAAAAAACAACGGGAAATGATTTGAGCAAATAAAAACATCCCATTTTTCAAACTTAGCAAATACTCCCGAGAGGAATGGAAAGCATAAGACCGATACAATGCAGCACAGTTTTGAGCTGTTTAAAATACTTACCAGGGATTTATTTTCTATGTCGCCGTCTAGAGGTGAATCTGCGTAGGCCACGTGAAAAGGCATAGTTTCAGCTACATTTTCAATAAATAAAAGTGTTCGTTATATTTTTCAGAAGCGAGTAATTGGCCTTCAGAATTTTTAGCACGTTATGTATGTAAGGCAAAAAACGGCTAAATATTTAGTTGCCAGATTGCAATTTTCAGTCATTGGTAGTATAGTGGTGAAGGCATGGGATTGTCAAGACGGTCAAGGGTTCGATTCCTCTATAATGATTTTTTTTGCAATTTTTTTGTGTGTCTAATTTTGCATTAAATCGCTAATAATTATGTTTAGTTACTTGTTTTAGACTTTCAAACACTTTCCTAGTGTGAAAAAACAACCATACCTGCCAACCAATACCAAAAAATGAGAAAAAAATTTCCAAGATTTTCTGATAAAATCATGGTCCACATGGAAAAATTTCGATGCCACAATATAAATTTTTTAAATGAATATTTATTTGCAACACGGGTCGTACCACTACGGAAATCGATAATAAAATGCTTGCTTGATTAGAATGTGCGCAGACAAGGAGAATTACGCCGCGCCATGATAATGCCATTGGGCTCCTGATCGTTTCATAGTTGGTATTGCATGGCTAAACAAACTACAAAGTATAAACTTTGTAGTTTAGGCTAGTACACATTGGTGGAAAGCATTGAAGCACCTTATATATTCGGTTCACTGACCAAAAATGCTCGTCGACGCTGCCGAAGTAGTTTCACCATTCAAGGATGGGTTTGGTACGTTCGCCGGACCTCTGCTACATTCTCGTTTAGAGTAAGAGCTATCTGATAGCTTCTCAACAATATTACGTGCCACTCTCGAAGGAGAGGTATTTGTCGACCAGCCAAATGATCTGCTATGAGACGAACCAACAGTGGACGACGACATCATTCTCCTTGTCTGCGCACATTCTAATCAAGCAAGCATTTTATTATCGATTTCCGTAGTGGTACGACCCGTGTTGCAAATAAATATTCATTTAAAAAATTTATATTGTGGCATCGAAATTTTTCCATGTAGTGGACCATGATTTTATCAGAAAATCTTGGAAATTTTTTTCTCATTTTTTGGTATTGGTTGGCAGGTATGGTTGTTTTTTCACACTAGGAAAGTGTTTGAAAGTCTAAAACAAGTAACTAAACATAATTATTAGCGATTTAATGCAAAATTAGACACACAAAAAATTGCAAAAAAAAAATCATTATAGAGGAATCGAACCCTTGACCTTCGTCTTGACAATCCCATGCCTTCACCACTATACTACCAATGACTGAAAATTGCAATCTGGCAACTAAATATTTAGCCGTTTTTTGCCTTACATACATAACGTGCTAAAAATTCTGAAGGCCAATTACTCGCTTCTGAAAAATATAACGAACACTTTTATTTATTGAAAATGTAGCTGAAACTATGCCTTTTCACGTGGCCTACGCAGATTCACCTCTAGACGGCGACATAGAAAATAAATCTTAGTACCGATTGAGGAGTTTAAAAAATTACTTATTGTAAGTATGAGTAACAAAAAAAAAAACGATTTGTGCCTGATCCGTTTGAACTAGGCAAGCAACCTGTACGAAATCTATAAACAACAGCACGACAGGTAAAAACATATAAAACAAATAAAAAAAGAGCAAAACATTCCACTCTTAATAAAATAACGGTCAACTTTCTGGACACAACAACCAGAATGAAGAAATTGCGTTTTTTCCCAAAAATGCATAAAAATCGATCCGGGTTACTGTAGTCTTTCCCTGCGGGACCCTGGCCGTCCGTGCAATAGAGGCAACAGTTGGAATAGCACAAAATTTCCAATCTAGACATCTCGATATAATATAATCCATATGCATGCTTGTTTAGGTTGTGATCATGATAACATTGGCTACACCCTTGTTCATTGTTGTCATAGTTCCTGTTCTGTTCGTCTACTTCTTTATTCTGGTAGGAATTCCAATAATATTTTTCCTTTGTTTGGTAAAATAAAAATTGCGGTCTAAAAACTCAACCAATTCAGAGATACTTCATTAAAACCTCGCGGCAACTACAGAGATTGGCTTCGATTACGAGGTATGTGCGGCGTATATTCTAAGTATAAATCCATTGATTACTCAGCAAGACAGTTTCTTATCTGCATTGACCGGATGATTAAAGGTTAAATCGGAGCGAAATTAAATCTTATATTATGCAGGTCGCCTATCTATTCTCACTTTGGTGAATCAATCCAAGGTGCAAGTACAATAAGGGCCTTTGGATGGACGAACAATTTCATTGAACTGAGCAAAGAAAAGGTAATCATATCATAACGTTCCGACATCTGCCAATTTTTGCTCTATTGCGCACATGCATTACTTGGGATTACTAATCTGAACTCCATTTAGCTGGAACTTCATCTTCGTTGTTCCTATTATTCTTTGATATCCAATCGGTGGTTGAGTGTGCGGCTCGAATTACTCGGAAATGTGATTATTCTCTCCACTGCTGTACTGGCTATTATTTCCAAGGACTGGGGCACCATGACTGCGGGTCTAATTGGACTTTCAGTCTCTTACAGTCTAAACGTAAGTGATCAAGAATTCCGATTTTTATTATTCTGTATATGAAACTTCTATTTCAGCGTAAAGTACATTCTACATTCAGATAACGTTTATGCTTAACCTGCTGGTGAGACAAATCTCTGAAGTGGAAACCAATGTTGTGTCAGTGGAAAGAATTAAGGATTACGCAGAAATGGTGACAGAGGTATGTGATCCATCGTTTTTTAGCGTTATGTTGTTAATAACGATAGTTATTCACTTTTATTCTCAAATCTATTTGTAGGCTCCATGGCAAGGTAGAAAACGTCTACCAATTGGATGGCCTCAAAGGGGAGAAATCCAGTTTAAGAATACCGAAGTGCGATACAGACCAGGGCTCGATTTGGTTTTAAAGGTAAACAAATACATGAATCCTACACGCACATGTACATTTATTATAACAACTAGGGCACTAAACATATACGTTTCGTTTAGGGTATCACAGCCCATATTGGCTCAGGGGAGAAAGTTGGTGTGGTTGGACGGACGGGAGCAGGTACGTGCCTTTTTGACACACAAATCAGTGATTGAATATACAATTCCAATTAATATTTAGTAATACACAATATTTATCAATATATTGCAAAGCCTTAAATTTATTGAAAATAATAAAGGTGAATTTTTATTGAAGGCAAGAGTTCCTTATCACTGGTCATGTTCCGTATAATCGAACCTTGTGGAGGCTCGATATTGCTTGATGGAATTGACATTTCAACGATTGGACTTCATGAATTAAGAAGGAACATCACCATTATACCACAGGTTTGTCACCTGGTTCTCGTATTAAGCATTTTGTAGAGAACACAAAAAAAAAGAACAAAAAAAAAGAGATTTTTTTCATAACCCATTTGTTCGCATATGCATACATTTAAGGATCCAGTTCTATTCTCGGGCACTCTTCGGTTCAATCTAGACCCAACGGATGAGTATTGTGACTCGGATCTGTGGATGGCTCTTGAGCATGCTCATCTTAGAGATTTCGTGTCCACTCTTCCTATGGGATTAGCATATACAATCGACGAAGGAGGGCAGAACATCAGGTATTCTATAACTATATTCCCTTACACTTAATTCAAGCTAGCTAAGAATATGATTAAGGTCACATATGTTTAGTGTTGGCCAACGTCAGCTCGTATGTCTTACGAGGGCTCTTCTTCGCAAATCGCAGGTGTTAATCTTGGACGAAGCAACTGCGGCAGTCGACACACAGACTGATGCGCTGATTCAGGTCAACTTATAATAACAAAGCAAGCAAAACAATTTGAAAATTGTTCTAAGTTCCTTCATCTTTGTGTTGTATCTTTTAGGCAACTATTCGAAAAGAGTTCTCCACATGCACTGTTGTAACTATTGCACACAGATTAAATACAGTGATGGACTATGACAAGTGGGTGAACATTATATTATTCAAACAGTGTATGCATGAAGAAGACAAGAAATCCACAGAGAAGAATAAAATAAATAATCATAGAAGCTGCAGCAGAGATAGCGCCTATCGAAAATTCGACGTTACCCTGCTGCACACAAAACCACGGAACTAAACTAGCAAAAGAGCATTCATTTAGGATAATGGTGATGAAGAATGGAGAAGTCGCTGAATTTGGATCACCGGGAGAACTGATGTCGAATCGCGAATCAGCTTTTTATTCAATGGCCCATTCCGCAGGACTGGTGTGAAACTGAAAGTGCAATCTCTTTATAGGGGAAATTGGCGAATAAACAGTAGGTATTCACTGAACCATCTGTGCTCCTCAAGTTCATACGTGCCGAGTATATTTATTTGAATTTAGCATATTTATTTTTGAATTTTTTTGTTTTAGTCAGACATTGGCAAAGCGTCAGTTATAACCAGCCGGTCTGAAATTCCCAAACAATAATTTGCTTCACCTATCATACATTATAAGAAACTTCACATCTAAAGGTGTCATGTTTCCCTTTAATTCATTCATGAACTGTGTGCGGCTTATTTTCTTTTCGGACTTCCTGAATATCTACGTGGTTGCATGCCTGTTATGTTTGTTAATAAAATGTTATATATGTGTTAAATTTTCAAGCCATTTTTAGCCAAAAATCCAGACAAACTGAGGCAAGGAGAAGATAATGTAGAGTACCTTGATATTATAGAGACATATCACATTTGAATTACAAATTGCACCAAAATGGGCATTTGCTTGTGTCACTAATGTCCGAATAGTGGATTAATAATGAGGTCTTTGTGTCACACAGCAGGGTGCAACATCCAACGAATTGTTGCAATACTGACTGAAGAACACAACACACTGATGGCAAGATAGATACACATCTTTCATATCCACTGAGGTTTGCTTCTCTCTGAGTTTCAGAAATTTTATCTAGAGCTTAGCAACAAAAAACGTGTGCGTTGTTTGTCTTTAAAGTGTGTGAATAATAAATTATAATCTTATTAGGTTATTGTCTTTTCATTTGTTTGTTTAATTGGATTGTATAATTTGTAAAGACTTATATATCGTCTTCTTTTCTGTTTGACTGTATATTGTCAGGCGAGTTTTAGTCATGTTAGGGCGCCTTTTCGGGACCATTCGTTTACAGTTGCCCTTTCGAAGAACAAATGGAGACCTTTAATGACCGATGACCGAAAGTGATTGCATGCTCAATATTTACAAGAGTACGATTATCTTCATGTAAATAAGCATTTTCGTGAATAAACAAACCAGAAGCCTTTTTGCAATATGAAATCTAATTGTAAGCCATTAAACAAAGAAAGTTTTTTTATGACAACTGTCTCTTTCTGTTCCTTCCGGTTCATAGCGTTGCATTATGCCCGCCAGATGTCCTATTTCATGTCCTGTCCAGCAATAAAAATACAGTCGTCTCGAATGTAATTTCTCCTGTACATTTTTGAACCTATTTGATTCTTGATGCTACTGGTGTGTTTTATTTCAATACCTTGCGAATAGAATATTAAGAATGTTTGGCGATAGCACATTAAATTAAGGGTCAAATCCACGTATAACGTCGAAACGGGGTATCATGTTATAACATGGTCCACCTTTTTCCTTTATCTACCATACCTTTTACTATTACTTTCCTCTTTCGATAATTGTAAGATTTGAACCGTTGCATAGTTGTTGCATGCAATGGATGTTCGCATGGAGTGCGCCAGATGTGCCCCTTTGACGACCTCTTATGACCAATCGACTGCCAGATTACTATAGACATTCCGACAGACCTGACCCGGCTGGATCATTAAAGACCCTGGTCCATGATCATTTGGCAATACGCAAGTACACTTATTTGGAAAGATCATCTTCTGCCGTCATTGAAAAATCCATTCTATTTCGCTGACTGGCTAAGTATAAACCTTTCCTTATTATTGAATTTTCTTTCTTTATTTACCATTCCCGCCCCTTTTAAATTTTTATTTACTGTTAAAATAATAAGTGACAACGTTTTATTTTTAATTACAAGATGTAATGTTGTGTTGGCTGCATTATGGCAGTTTGCCAAGACCTGTGTATATGTTCCGTTCAGCTAAGCTTATTCATTTCAGACATAGTACGTAATGAACAGTCCGGTTAGAAGTGCTCTGATCGGTTCTTCTTGGAGGGAAGGCTCTTTATATCCTGAAGGAAGTGAAACGAAGCCCGCTCCCCGATCCCCCAGAAAGCCTATGTGTTCACCAATCAAAGCGGCAAGTTGATTTTCTTTCATACAATTGAAAACAACTATTTTAAATCTTAAAAAATATTCACCTCCAAAAATAGAACGATGTAAATGTTAGTTTCCTCTAGAATGTAGATTACATAATATACTTCTTTCCAAAGGTCTACCCCAAATGCTTGCAAAGAATACTCCTCTAATTTATTGGGCGTACTACGGTTGTGACCTTCGTCAAAAGGATTAG
The DNA here is from genome assembly GCA_036852015.1 of Pelodera strongyloides. Lineage (NCBI taxonomy): Eukaryota > Metazoa > Nematoda > Chromadorea > Rhabditida > Rhabditidae > Pelodera > Pelodera strongyloides. Next base: position 50,556 of record JAANDG010000102.1, read on the forward strand.
TGGTATTCAGTGTTTGAGGTAGCCATATATCTCATTGAAGCAGAAACAAATCATATGATGTAATGTGGAGCATGTTGTTATCATAATTGATCTATGATCAACGGGGTAGTGTGCCCCATTGTGGGTTTTCAAATGCACTTTGCAATTAATTTACAACGTATGTCCACTACCCCTTGGAAGAACACTTCTGCTTGCTTATTTACTATGAATATGCAGTGTATTATCAAAATGAGAGGTAATTCGCGGTTGTATTTTTCAAATTTATAAATACAAGACCCCCCCCCCCCCACCACTTGTTAACAGTCTCGACATATTTCAGTGCACGCCACAACCAACCACAACTACGCCAAAGAAGAAGGGGAAGAACTTAACGGTAAAACATTTTGTGAACTGTTGTACACTTTTTATGGGAATATTGGGTAAATATAATCATTCTGTAGACGATTGTAATTTTTTTATGAGAACAGTGTGTAAATATAACAAGATTTACCTTTTCTTGTTTAGCACTACTTCAAGGCGAATAAACCATCGAGAAGTGTAAGCACGACACGGAAAATCGGATCGACATTTGATGTTCGAAAGGTGACTGAAGGAATCAGAAGGACAAGGTCACGGACAAATCTTTTCACAAATACAAACCACTGAATATAAAATAAAATATATATGTCATTATGGGATGTTACTGTTTTTCTTGAACAATAAACACGAAAAAGGATTTTATTTGGTAATAAACGAATCCGAGTCTCAAAGCACCCAAACAAGCGTTGCTTATAAACTTCGTTACGTACTGCATAAGCGGACAACGGACAAACATTCAATTATGCTTCAAAAAGAAGAAGAAGATTATTCTTATTCCGTTTCGAGGGACTGCTCAGGTCAATCAGTTTATGCAACAGTCAGCTCTTAGATTCCGCATATAAAATATACAAATATTAAAAAGTGATTAAAATCTGTCATAACCCTTTTTCCTCGAGTTTATGCGTACAAATTGTAACCCGTTCGAGCTGACTGTTGCAAGAAGTTAACAAATTTTATACCACTTATTTTTGCACTGCTGATATGTTTTGATGTGTAGATGCTATGTATATGTGGAGCTCACTTTAATTACTCATGGGTGGCCTTATTCAGGTTGCCTTATTCGGTTCATGTTGATAGCACACGATGCGACATCCGAAGTCACCTTTTTGTTTATGTCTGTTTGCTATTTTGGGGGCGTTGAAGACCTACCCAGTCCTAGCTTTTTATGTCGTAAGTAGCTGACTGTGCCATATTCTGACTAATAATACAGGCAATTACAGAAAATTTAGTGCTTAAATTGAGATCTTGCTATTTCTATTTCCCCTACAAGCTTGATCGCTTCACAATAATAACTTTGCTCATGTCAGAGTGCCTAGTTCTAATGAAAGCCACGTATTTTGTTAGGAGTGTTTTGATTATTTTTTGATTAAGTTCGGGCAGGTACGATGGTGTTTATCTCAGCGCTTCCGGTTTTGAAGTTCACGACCTTGCAATTACTCTTTAATTTCGAGTTCGACAAATAGAACGTTACCTGTTGATAAACCTGAAAGGACAACAAACTTTAACTTTAAGGGTACACTCATTGTTTGGAAAAAAACGCTTGTTGTGGTCCTTAAATGACTCTTTTGAACCGATATCTTTTAGTAAGCAATAGCGGAGTTCACAAAATTGACCGAAAGAATATTCCCGAAGACTGAATTGTTTCCTTTGCTTGCAAACGATGAAATCACTACCTTCAGAGAACAAGTCTTAATTGTTCAGATAAAGACTCCCTTTATCACCATTTCGAACTATTACCTGATTGTTTTTTTTCTTCGTTAGCACGGCGAGTGCTTATCATTTGCATAATCGAAATCACTGAAGAAGATATAGACGCAATTGAAACGTCTAATAAAGATTATCACAATTAGAGCCTGGTGTTTTAGCTTTTCGGTAAACATCAAGCTGCAATTTCCTAAACCTTGCAATAAAACCTACTGCGCTGTTTGAAATGGATTTTTTTATTCATTAATCTGGATTATTTCAGGGTCACCATTTTTATTATTCATTTCATTTCTCCTGAATCGGTCGTGGCAGCACTTCCCACCCCACGTCGTTTTTAACAATTTTCTGCCTTTTCACTTGCCGAGTAATACTTTCAGATGCGTGTTAAACGACAAACCATCAATGTCATTCAACTGGGCCTTGGTTTCTTCTTTGTGTTGTTAGCATTTGATGCACAAGGTTAGATCATTCGTAGAAAAATGGAAGGGGAACATCACAAGTTGCATACATTAATTTAGCGTTCTTCATAAATTTACACAAGTTCAGGCTTCATCGAACAACCGGTCATGGACAGTGTTTCGAAACGCTCCAAATTTAACCAACATTTGGGATATTACAGGTAAGATATATTTATTTATTGAAATATAAGATGTTCCACAGTTCGTTTTACTTAGTAATTTTTCCAGCTTGGCGACGATATTTGCCGTGTCAACTTTTGCCAATTTCATTACACCACCGATTGTTGACTTACTAACTGCTAAATGGGCAATGGCACTGGCTGCCGTTTTCTACTTCACTTTTCAGGTAGGAGGATTCTTATTGGCACGTTAATTGTTATTATGTCTGCAAGATTGCGTCTCGTCCCCTTATCTAATTCCATCAAGCAATCACTTTTTTCTTACTTTTTTTTCTGTAAATTCACTTTTAGGCCGGCTTCCTTCGCATAAATGAAGCGTTTCTCTTCATTTCCAGTGCACTCGTGGGATTTGGTGATGCAAGTAAGCACTTGATCAAACTACGCAAACAATATAACAGCCAAAGCGCTATTTTCTTTTTGTGTCAGAACGTTATTTTCTGGTCGCCTGTTATCGGTACCCACAAGCCTTGAAGGAACGTGCTGGAGGTACATTTTAAAGAAATGGACGCTTTGTGAACACAACAAAAAGGAAAATTAATATTTGCTTTAAATAGTTATATGGGCCGGCCAGGGACAATATCTGGCTATGAATTGTGATGAGGAGACCACTTCGAGAAACAGTTCATTACTATGGGCGATATTCAGTAGCAGGTAAGTCGGGTTTGATTGGAAGACGTGAAATAAGACAACAGAATGGTTAACACAAATTAGTTCAGCACACTATCTGAAGATTAAATCGTAATAGATGAGCAGACGTAGCGGTCAAAAATCACGCTTACTACGTGATTTGCATGCGCCAAACACGTTTAACGGCTTCCGAGTCCAAGTAAATATCGTAAATGTAAATCACTTTGGTGAGATTTGGGTTATACATCGCCATGGTTTCGAAATCTGTAATAACACAAGCGAAGCGAAGCGCAACGTCGTCAAATGTATCTCTACTGAGCTTGTTGTTTTAGCCTGCCTGTTGGAGGAGCATTTTTATTCATTGTGTTCCATTCGAGCAAGACATCCGATAATATTTCTGATGGAACAATTCGCATCCTCTACACAGCATTCGCAGTTGTTACTGTAATCGGAATCCTCATTTTCGCATTACTTCGAACTCCACATCCAGAAGAAAAAGATGCAAAAGAATGTTCAGAAAAAGGTTCTTTATCATTCAACAAACAAAAACACAACGGAGGATATTGGGATGTATTTTGTAAGTGATACGCTTTTTAGAATAATTTATTGTAAACGGAGCACTTTTGTTTATTATTTTGATGATAGATATTTGCTTTGCTGTTCTCAGTGTCTACATTCCGATTGCTCTCCAAAAAACGTATGCTTCTGTTATCGATCGCTTTTGGGTTTACTGGTTTATCTCAATCCTTCTGGACAGGAATCTATCCAACGTGCATTTCATTCACGATGAAACTCGGAAATAATACCAATTCTATGTTGGCGATCGCTTCCATTTGTCAGGGACTCGGACAGATTTTCGGTGCGTAATGCATACTTTTAAATCGTGAATTATCATGTATATCTCAACGAATTGCATAGATTATGGCATATGATATCGTCATCATAACCAAGTAAGCAACAAAGGTGTGACCGTAACAGGTAAAAAATGACCTTTCCATAATACAGACGGACAAAATTTTTGTAACATACAATATAGTTCACAATGCACAAAAGTTATTAATGCAGCTAGCACCGGGATACGGTATATCAGTGGGTAATGGTACAGAAATATCAATCATTTATTGATCCGGAACGATAAGGTCGTAAGTTTGGGTATTTAGTTTTTGACTATGTTCTTGAGGGGAAACAAGATGGAGAAATGAAAAAATAAGGTTATATTGAAATGAGCCTGACCCTTTCAGCCGGAGGATTGTTTGGTATCGTGGGAAGTTATATTCGGATCAGATCGTTTATTATTGTCTTCTTTGGCACATTCATTCATCTGATAGCGTGTGGTTTAATTTTCATCTCCTTGCCAATAGAAGCACCCATTCATCAAACACATGATGAAGGAATAATTGAACCAAGGTAGGAAGACAAACAATTAGTTAAAACTGTGTTTGGCGAAGCACTCGTAAACAATAGGTTCCGGCCGTAGTTTCATTTTAGACTATGGTTGGTAATGTTGTGCGGTTTCCTTTTCACATTCGCGGACGGATGTTGGAATACCCAAATAAACACAATTTTGGTGTCGACGTGGCCTGAGGAGTCCTCACAAGCCTTTTCTCTGTTCCGCTTCTATCAGGTATTTAGTCATTTTGTTAGTTTACTTGGAACTCCATAAAAGGAATATCAACTCTTAAATATTGTATTATTTCCTTTCAGTCTGCGTTTGTCGGTGCTTCCTTCATCTATGGCTCAGTGCTTAACCTTCGTTGGCAACTTCTCATTATGACAACACTTGCTGTTCTTGGATCAACCGCATTTTTTATTGTAGAGAATATTAACGACTCGCTGAAAAGGAAAAGATCTCTATCGTCTGGAAAGTCGGGTAAGTGATCAATAAAATAATTTCTTTCTTCTAATTTTGCGATAATTCAGCGTTTCGTTTAATCGTACACCGAATGAAAAGCTGAGCCTCTTGAATGTGTTCAACCCGTTTCAATTTTAATTTTCCCTTATATATATATATAAAGAGTTAAATATAATCTACAAAATATAATATATAACGTAAAATAACCTGCAATTCTTTTGTTTAGAAATCTCCGAACTTTCGACACTTCCTTCTAATGAAACTTCATAATCGAGAACAAGCATTATCCACATACGGGCAACCTTTTTATGAGAATTTTCTTCATTGTAAAGATAAAATGTCTTTAGTACGCGAAATAAAACACAATAAAAAAGTCAAATATTAAATAATTATTTTACAAATTTAGTAACAATACATGTAGATATGTAACATCTTTTTTTGAAAGTCGAACTTGTCCCATGTGATGTTTCCTATCACACAACGTACCACTCACTATACCTATACCTCAATACCACTAAACGTACCACTACAACAAGTGAACCCGTAACACGCAAGAAGAAGGAAGAGAATCATGGTGCAGAGAACACTAGTATAAGATCGCCAATAACTATACGTCCTGTCCTCACATGTTCGAAGCCATAATCTTAATTTGTTCCTCATTAGCCACCACTTTGGCCTTAACACTCTGCAGTTTTTGTCTCGTTTCACGAATTGCATCTTCCAGCTGAGTGAGAGTTGCAGCCAATCTGAATTCACAATCAATTACACTGTTAGTTTGAAAAACTACAATATTTGTTTGCAAAATAAGTTGCAATGGATGCGAACAGGAGGTAAACTTGTAACAACCTTTGTGAATCGCCGACATCGTCTGCGTCTCTATCTCTCAACAATTGCTCATTTCTTCTGGTTTCATTTCTCCACTTCTCCAATTCTTTGATCATTGATTCCATGTCTTCCTGGAAAAAAATGGTATTCTACTAATATACACAATGGTATTCTAATAATAAGTGAAGCGATTGGACAAATCAGAAACCTGAGCGAAGTTGAAGACTCTTGCCAAAGGAAACGCTGTCTGTGTAACTTTCTGTATGGTGTTTTGCATGCCATCAACCTAAAATGAGAAACTCATTGTATAAGCTTTGTTGAGCAGATATAACAATTCCTAATATTTCTTCGGAATCAAGTGAGTATCAATTTAGCACAAATATTGTCAGTGTCAAACATAAACTCACCAAATGTTTCTGTGCACTCTGCTCGTTCTCATCTTCCTCTACTATTTCTTCCTTAAATCCTGACTGGATCTGTTCACGAGTTTCCATTATCTTCGCAACAAGACCTCCATGTTCGGCATCCGGCTTAACACACCTTTGATTTATATCGTAATATTTTTCGAGTTCAACCGTTTTCCTAAGACGATTGTTCCTCTTCAAGAAGCAAGTATATAAAGGAACAATTGTACCCAAACTGTGGGAAAGAATTAGCTCTTACATCGGGCAGAGCGTTGTCAACTCGGTCGGCTTCTGGCTCCTGCTCTTCAACAATAAAATTGTCCTCTTTTTCTGTTTCTGAGTTGTCCACAATAATTTCAGGGCCATCATCTGGAACCTGAAAACATTTCGGATCAAAAATAGAAAATTGTTGTGAAAGTCAGTCTTTAATCAAATATATGATACATAAAAGCTCACCACGACTGGCCGTTCCACCACTTCCGCAATTTGTTTCTTCTTCAACTTTGGAGGAGCTGGTCTTGCAGCTGCAGTTCCTGGCCTTCCCAGTGAAGTCATTGGCCTGCCAGCGCTCGTACCCAGTCTAGAAAATGAGCTTAGAATGTAGGCCACCTAATGATTTTGATGATAGCACACGGAACATTTCTGACTGATTTTGATGATATCACACAGAACATGTTTGACTGATTTACCTCGCGTTTTCCCTGAGAGAAGCGGGTAATGGACGAGGGCTTTCCATGTCTCCCACACCACTATCATCAGCCTTGGCGGTGACCGAAGCATCATCCTCTGAACAAAACAAGCGTGTACTTTGACGAAACTTTATGGATACTACTTTTCTTCGGAGATAAGTTGAGGTCTATGTGAAAATGTCGCCAAAAAGGTTCTGATAATTGCAACTCTGTCCTAGATTCAGATAACTGCAAGACTAACCAGGTTCATTGTTCGTCTCAACCGGAGAATGAACTTGATTGTCAGCGGACACTTTCAAAAGACTTGTTGATGGTGAGAGGCGTGGGGATTTTTTCGACACCTGCAGAATAAAGAGAAGTTATAGATGCTCCATAGGATGAAAAAAATAGACCGCTGAATTTGTGCATTTACAACAGAGGTTATAATTAGCCCAAAAATGCACGAAGAGAAGCGTTACACAATGAAAGCAATTCTCGAACATGGCCCGATGATTAATGTTAAGGGGAAAGATTAGTATTACTCCTGTGGACGATCGTTGAATGGAAATTATTTGTAGTTAACAACCAGCGCCACTTCTTTTTGTCGTGTGTTTGTTTTTACTAGTTTGTGCTGAACGGCTCTCACAATCGGGTCAAGAATTTATGTAAAGACGTTACCTCTTCACTTTTCTTTTCCTTTTTCGAAGAGGATTTCTCCTTTTTAACTTTCTTTTCCTTCACTTCCTGAAAACATTTCTTCCAATTTGATTACATTTCAGTAAAATGTGTTCACCTTATGGATGAGTATATCATCACTGTTCTTCGTGATCATACACCCCTTAGCCATTTGGGACAAATTGCGATTTTGATCTTGCATTGTTACATAAACCGATGTGAAAGCTACCTTCGATGACGAGCTCTTCTTTTTCTCTTTTGAAGACGACCGTTCCTTTTTAGAAGAAGATCGCTCCTTTTTGTCGTCCTAAACAGTTCAACAATCATATGAAGAAGAAAACATTTGCATGAAAAAAACATTACATGCAAACCGAAACTGCGTCTAAATGAATGAAAGCAACCTTTTCACTCTTCCCGTTCATTTCCTTATCTTTTGATCGAGATTTCTCCCTTTCTCTTTCTTTCGATTTCGATGGTTCCCGCTTTTCTGTGGCTGGATCCTGGAAAACCACAAGAGGTACAATTAATATTGTGAATATTCTCGGACAATGATCTAATTGTCGGCGAATATAGTAACCAATTCCCACCTTACTCTTGCTACTCTTTCTTTCCTTTACTTTTTCGCGATCTTCTGTTTTCTCCCTTGACGGTCTCTCCTTCTTTTTATTTTCTTTATTGCTCGAAGCAGAACCATCTCGAAATCTCGCCGCCTCTGTGGCAAACTTGTTCAGCAACTAGAAAAACAAATTAGAAGCCAATAAAGATTTGAGAGAGTGCATGTTTCGGAAGACCTCACTTAGCATACATTGAGATTGAGTCACCTTTTCAAAAACGTGCACTCATTCAATAAGTACTCGAGGAACATTTCCTTCAAATATTGCTAACAAGCCATATTTGAAATAAATTTAGATGCGATATAACGGCCGGTTTTTGAAACATATTTTGGACAACTAAATTCCAATGCATACAAATGAATACAAAAATATCGCGTAGTATCGCGCAGTTACTAGCATACACTACATGGGAACATATCGCCTAACATAGGTTTTAAAAGCCGGGTGTTATGCCGCTTTAAAGGTTTTTTCACTGTGGGCAACTTAGACAACATCAGCAACAGGTAATCACCAATCGCCTCAATTCTTAATTCCTTATCAATACAAATTGTTGTATTCTTACAAAACAAGCACTGAAACCGAATTTATCTCACCAGTATCGTGTTTTCCGGTTCCTTTCCAGCTACTATTTTCGCTCCTTTAACAGATTTTAGACTTCCGCCGCTATCAACAGAGGAAATAATTTTCTCTAGAAAATTCACTTTTGCTGTCTTATCCGACAGCAGTTTCGCATCCAAATCAGATGGAGAGAATTGGTCCTGAAAGAATGAACGTACCATTGTTACTATACAAATTAACCAATGATTAATTAATATAGTAAATCCAACAATAAGCAGTACCTTAAGATAACCCGTATTGTTGATAACTCCAGAGAAGACATCCAGCAGGAACTTGAAAGGCGGCCGAGATAATAACTGATCAGTTAGGGGAGGCTTCTTGATTAATCCAGAGTACAAACGACGAGTTTCTTCAAAGTCCATAATCCTGAAATAAAAACATATTCGATCGTATAAACCGAGTGCCGGACAAAGGAGCCAGTTTCTTCGGACACTGATTATGAATATCAACGTCGAAAACATATCATTTAGCAATTTCTGAACAAAAACGAAATTTACCTAAATATAACTATATGTTAATATTTTGTATTAGTATTTTATGCAATTGTTTCCACAAATGCATCTCGTCATTTTTAATTTGCGTGCATGTTACCATGGAAACCATATTTTCGTAAACAGGTGTTAAAGGCACGAAACTATTGTTTTAATGCCAAAGAAAAGCTGCGAAATATATTAATAATACACTGATGTTTGATAGTGTCAAATAGAAAAAGGGTAGTATATAGGAGTTCAGAGAAAAAAAAAGTTTAATAAGGGATCTCGATTTCGCAGCGGTTAATGTACTTATAGATTTAGTTTCTCGCCATTAAAGGTGGATCAAATCAAAGAGGTTCGGAACTGCAAGTGACCACCAGATTTGGAGAGTTCTGCAGTTGGCACAATTGTCTGTCGATAGGTAATGACAGACATACTTTCCCTCACACTTTGGCAATGGGCCGCACTTTCCTTTGCGCTATGGCGGACCATAAAACAAGTATGTTAAATAGCGACTATCAACTAATGATGGAGAAACTGGCAGTGAAGTAAGTGAATATAATGGAACTTCGAGTGATACTAATCGTTGGCGTATCGTATGCGGAAAAGAGGGTCGCGAGAGAGATTCGTTCGTCTGCAGTGAACGACCGAGAATGACGGGAGTCCATAGCAACCATATAAGTAAAGAAAGTAGATTGCCCCCGCCCCAACCTTCCGCTAAATATAGACTACAACGCCTTTCGAAATACACTACATATAGTACAAATCAAGCCTTTCATATTCTTTTAATGTGCGAGGATAAGCTTCACAATTGTATTTTTTTTTCGAATTATGTAGTATTCAACTAGGGACCACCAAATAAATCTGAGGATCATCCGAATAGTAACACTGTTGCGCACAGTACTCAACCGTACAAAACAAATATCGAAACGGCATCTTTTTGCGTAAAGCGAATGTGGTGCCCTGTTGATTACTCAATAAAACACACATTATTAAAATTTTATTTGTGTTCGTTTTCCAACAAAAGCAGTTGAGCGTGTTTCATGTCCGACATTTGTTCTCCTAATGTCAATTTGTATGATTTTGTTCTTTGAATGTATTCCAGGCGTCTGAGATACCAGAATCCGAAGACAGCAACGAATATGTAGAAACAAGCAAGGACTATTATAAAGGTAATCACAATCAAACAATATTTGGCAGTGTCGATGAAGGAGCTCGATTTCTGAAAATATATAAACTTTTGTGAATCTGCAGAGGAAGATGAGTGCGTGATTACGCAAGAATCGACAAGCAAATACTTTCACATTAATGTTCGTGAGCGTGCAGTCAAAGCTTGCTTAACTTGTATTTTCAACTCCTGTACGGATGTTGTTGCGCACAGCACTCAACCGTTCAAAACAAATATCGAAAAAAAAAACCATTAAATTATGTGTTCGATAGTTTATCTTCGAGCAAACAACACCTGAAGCGTGACAATGATGTCTTCGATTCCACAAGGTTTGAAACAACTATCCTTTCCGAACAGACCATAACCGTTCAGTGGATTGGCAGTACTTTGATTTCCTCCCATCAACAGCTGCTGGATACCTAGACAAGGTGAAAACATCAACCACATGTGTCGTAAAGATTAACGCTTAAGCAATAAGATCCTTACCTATTAACAGGTTGTCGGGAGAGTCTTCCGTATTACTCTTGATGAACGGCGAGTTTCGAAACCAATAGATCACTTTCGACATTCCATATGCTGCAACTTGAATAGATACGTGGAAACTGAATTGAATGTCCATCATTTGGAGTCAAAGCGCAATTTGCTAATAGTAGACGAATCATTTGTATATAGCTTTGCTTGGCTGTTTCGAGACGAGAAGCAGTAATCATAATAATATGTTTAAAGTGGCGGGCAACGGAAAAGGTTTTATAAGCATTGATGAGACGATCTCCAGATTCGCATGAATTTAGCTGAAACCTCGCTATGCATAATTAATACATAATGGTGCGGAACGAAATCCATTATTCTTAGTGTATTATCTTGTCATATCAGAAATATTTGTTGTACATTTGTCCCGACTAAAAATTAAGTCGATGTTTATGAAGTAACAAAAGCTTAGTGGGACGAATCATCAAAATAGGATAATCAATTTTAGTGTACGAATTGGCAAGGACTGGACAAAATATAAAACACAGCAAGCAACTCCCTAAATGGACTCTCGAAGTGCACGGCCTTTCTCTACTCTTTTCATTTATGAATGTATATATCGCATTCCAGTCCTATACAAACAACTCTCGATCGACATACATTCATTTTTCGTTTCTTTTCAAGGTATGTTTGTAGAATAAACTAGACTACCCAAAGAGCGTTTTCATCAAGGCAATGTTTGTATTTGGTATGAATGAGTACCATTGTTCAGGGTTGATCGGCTTGAGCTTGATTCTCAATTGAAGTTTTAATTATTATATGAAGTTTACTTGGGTGCGCTCAATTATGCTGTCCAATTAGTTCCATTTTTAATTGGGTATTTGCAAAAAAAAGAGCAAGATGTTCGCAGGTATGTTTTCTGCCTATCGACGGCCGTTGGCAATTATTCTACATGCAACTGTTACCGCTCCCATCCATACTGCTGTGTCCCCTAACTAATGTGACCTAGGAAGGGACGCGTGAGTTGCAGCATGATTGATTTTTTTTTATGACAATCAAGTCTAACCTACCCTTCACTTTCATCGTTCAAGATTTTAATGGTTTGGAAATCACTCACAATTTCACTATGTTGTTTTTTCGTAACAATTGTTGTATTGGATCAGTTCATTGTTCGATTTTTTTTGCATACTGCGAGAAATTATAATGTTACGCTAAGTGTAAGAAATTGCGACGATGACAGCATTGGATCTTAAAAAAATAAACGGAAAACGGCATAACCGTTTTTTCTTGGTGTTCTCCGTTTATAGACGTGGTGATAGTTAGTCAGTCACTCATAGTGCGAACTAGCGTTTTTTATGGAAATAAAGGATCTCATATCATACATTGTGATTTATTTTTGTTCTTGGGTATGTGCATCGTTTGATAATTCGACGAAAATCCTGCCTACATCATTTTCTATCTATATATATCTATATATAGAAATATTATAAGATATATATTATATATATATAGATATATAGATATATTCTATCTCGAATTATCAAACGATATCTTATTTTTGCAGTTGGTTTGAGGTGGTATGTTCGCGATTCAGTTGAGGGCTTGAATATTGAAAATTATACAATTGAGGGCTTGAATTCAATACCAAGCGGTGGCACAATTGAAACTTTGCGCAAAATAGGGTGCTATGTAATCTTCAATTAAATAACACACCATTTTCACCAAAAAAAACGGTGACCATTTCGTGACCAGCTGGCGACAGTTTTCGATCAAACTTCGTCGCGACAAAGTCACAAAGTGGTCACCAAATGGGTTGACGCAAGACAACAACGTTTCCTATGCACTGTAGGTATCATGTGCTCTGAATTGGTGTGCCAGATGTTGCCTGTTTTATGTAGTACATATGCTTGATTTCCCTCCATGAGCAAAATAGTCACTCACAACTGCCGTTTCTCACAGGCACCTTTCTCAGTGTTCTTAAAACATACTATCACTAGTAAAATAGTTTGCTTGTTGAATTATACATCCAGTAATTAGGTTTAACAAATCATCTGTTCCAGAAAGCATTAGACATGCTGAGAACCACTCCGGGGACGTCAGCTTATTCCTCTAAAAAGGCCAGTCAATTTCGAGACCAGGTAAGCTCATACCTACCAATGTATTCATTTTTCTTTAAAATTTCCGACTTCTTTCGTCCGGCTGCAGTGTTTGTTAAGCAAATTCCATTTTCATAAGCAACACAGGCGTAAATTCTGGATGCATTTCTATAAATCATATTTATCTTTTTTTATCAAATACATCCTTTTTTTTAAAGATGCAATTTTCCTCGGCGGGTAATGTTTGTTACAAGGAATCTTTCAGAATCCACTTTCGTCTATTTCTGATAGAACAAAGAAGGTCGCCATGAGTACATACGGCACAGATCTGGAGGATAGTTTGGATCAACCACAGTCCTTTGTTAGAGGATCGATGTACAGAACTACTAGCAGACTGGGAAGGAAAATCACTTTTGAGGTAATATATTACATTTATTTAGTTACGAGCTTTGGCTTTGGTTCAAATCCATTATTCACGTCATTCATGTTGCTAGTATGTAAAGAAAATGTAAAGCACTCCGTTATATCAACCGACATCCTCAGAAACGGTGCGGGATGGCCAATTGTATGCTTCCCAGTGGCCAATTGCCAGTATGTATCTACTAAAATGTGTTGCACTTGATCTATCTCAATATTTTTTGAGGACGCTGAGGGTGTCTTTACCAGAAATGTGAAGGAAAGACAAACACTTTTCCTAAAACGGACAAGGAACAATGCGGTCAGTTATTTTATCTTTTATTTTTCCGTTACATATATTTCCAGGTTTTTTAATGAAAATGTGTGCAAGTGCATCGTGCATTATGTTCCTTATTTATTTTTTACATGATGTACTGTTAAACGTTATTTATTTCTTTAGCATCGCCTGCTAAACGAATCGAAAGGCCAAAATTGTCCAACGGATTCAACTAAAAATGATCAGGTGTGTTGCTTATTTAGTTAAATGTATTCAGCAGATGGAGGGGAGAATAAATGTATTTACTAATGCGATTAAGTATTTGTTTCAAGGTGAACAGTGGGCATTCGGCGAGAAGGAAAGAACGATACAACGAAAGAGCGATCGACATTCCATCTGATCCAGTGGTACTAATCCAATACAAAACTACTCAGACATCTCCTTCAACAAGTCATAAACCTGAACAATCCCCTATTCAGAAATTGAACAAAGCGGGCGGATTTAAAAGAGATTTCACCAGGTTTTCCAAAAGGATTGTTAGCAACATGAAGAAATTTGTTATCAGGAAGTGATATCTCACGAGCAGTGATCACAAACTAATAATGTGCCATAAACTAATAACAATGAAATGGACGAAGTTTCTTTTGTGTGCTCCTGATGCACTGAAGCATCGCTTTCAATTTTGATGAAAATCTTTCCTGCTTTACATTGTTGTAAATGATGGCCGTTTAGCTAAAATAAGTAAGCTGCTAAATAAGTTTGTTTCTTCTCAATGTCAGATCAATCGCAACTGTCTTCCTTGAATAAACGCTATTTAAAGTGATAAAATGTTTGTTTTGTTTGTCGAAATTGAATACAATTAATAAAAGACAAACTAATTATTACAAATCGCTTACTATATACACAAAATAAAGAACATAAATAAGAGAATAACTACGTGTTTTAATGCGAAGTTTTACCAGCTCATGGAAACGCGCAAACTATATTTTTTTTTTGCTATTGACAGTTGGCAGTCGTCTAAGAGACACAACCCCCCTGGAGTTGTGGTTCTTATCGATTAGAATTTTGACTATCCTCATGTAGAGACAAAAAAATCTGATAATGCCCGTGAAACCATGGAGAACAACAAATTAACAATAAGAATGGAATCTTTCTTGTGTAATCCGCTCCGGACCATATACGAAAAATCTCTTTTATCTCTCATCCTATGAGAATCTATCAATCTCTGTCTTTCGATGGATGAATTTTGCTTCATTTGGTCGTTCTCCTTACTTATAAATCGGGCTCTTTTCGCTTTCCTTTTTTGTATTTGTGCTATTCTTCTTTCTGCTATGGAGTAGTTTCAGCATTAAGAAGATCACTCCTCCAAGGAATGCGGCTAGAGAGGCAACGAGCACCACACCGGTCAGGATTACGAGACACAAGCTCGCGGTGTCCATGAGAAGGCCAGCTTTCTGAAACACTAGTATGTTGTATTTACTTGCGGGCAAACAAACTTTTCGGGGAATGGTTTTGTTAGGGCCATTTTAAAGGGATGGGGTCACTCTAAATAGTCTCTGTTTTTACTGTCTCTTTTTCTTTTAGAAGGGTGAATAAAAATTCCCAAAATAATTGTCCGTTGTGGATACACCTTTACCACAGATATGAAAATCAATGATTGCCCCCGTTGTTTAGTGAGGAGAGATAATAAGTACAACATTTTATATTCTAAACACTAAAAATAGGGACTATTTCTAGTGACTCCATCCCTTTAAGAAATATCGCTCAAAACATCCGCACAACAGACTTCTCATGTGTGCAAGCACTTAACCTTTTGAAATGAACCCATTGTAGGTAAATATAAATTGGCCAAGAACGAACTTCGTTGACTAAACTGACCCTCCGGAATGGAGGCACGAAAACTGTTTATATGTGATATTTTTGCTTCTTATTTAACGGCGAATTCCTGTGTTAATTTTTTAGATGATTTTTCCCAATGTTGCTTTGAAACTACACTTGGTTCCTTCTTATTTTGTAATTACCAATAATTATTTCGTGCCCAAGTTCCAGAACTTACACTCACACGGACCACTACAATCAACTACCTACACATTCTGAAGTAAGGGATTATAGATCTATACATACAATAGGAATCCTCCACAATACGCTGCGCTTCAGCTAAAATAAAAACTCCAAAGCTAATATAAAAATGTTTAGCATGAATAAACGTTACCTCTAAAACTGGCATCATTTCACTGATTCCACATGCTCTGAAGCACTGATCCTTTCCAAATAAGCCATATCCATTTAACGGTGTCGCCTCTTTCTGACTCTGTTTCACGCCCATGTCGTGGAGATTTTTCTAAAAATAGCAAACACTCAGCAACGACGCAAAGCATGATCATCTATACGATAAAATTCAAGATAATCATTCAGTCATTGAAATATACTGTACAATAACCTACAATTATCCTTAGCAACATTAAGTGGTGTACGTAATTAGTGGGGGATGATGAGCACAGAAACACTCTGAAATTTTAAATGAATTATTTTTGTAAAAATAATATGTCACCAGAAAAATGATCACAAGATGAATAAATCAGTGTTGGAAACGAAACGTACAGTATGGAGCCACCGTCAATAAATGTTTTTTTTATCACCGATTAATTTGTTTTGAAACATATTTTCAACATCAGACCGAAGTGAAATTTTTTTAATCGGCTATATTTGTTCAATTTTAAACTGTACCATGCTTTTTATTTCAAATGATGTCATTTTTTGTTCTTGGAAATTCTTCAATTATGACACGTAACATTTGACAATCACAATGAATAGTTGTTATGTGGTCTTGGTTGGGGGTGTATGAAGATATGTCATTAAAAAAAGTATTATCTTGGAAAAATACTTCTTTGTTTGTTAGCGTTACACTGTTTCCTTTAATGAATGCCTTTGCATACACTTGCTTGTTTTCTGCGCATGCTAACTGAACATCGACGAATTGTAAGAATATACATTTATTAGTTTACATTCAATTATTCCACATTATTAATATATCGGACGAAAACAAGAAAACAATATTAATACTAAAATAAAGAACTTTGCTATTGGTTTTTTATCAAACTAAAAAATTAGTAAATTTATTGAGTTTTACCATTACGTCCTTATGTAGCCTTCACAGCTGGCTCATTGTTACTGTGCGTTTTTTCTAATGAAAATAGAGTATTTATGCTCCTTCTGCTAATCGCCAGCCATATAAGTGTAGCACATATCAATGTAATCGATAACATGGCGAGAACGAATACGACTGTCAGGATCAGAAGACACACTTCAGCCGTATTGATAAATCCAATGCAACGCTGAAATGGTAGTAAATTAGTGGTCTCACACTTAACTAGATTATCTCATCCAAGAACAATACGGAATCCCAGACTAAACTTGTATTTATATATGTCCTTTGCACTCACGTGTAGAATCCTCATCAAGTCATGTTGTCCACAAACAGAAACACACTCTCCGTCAAGAGCAGCCACTGTGCTCAATCCATCAGATAGCACATTCCCCATTGCATACAGGAAGCTGGATTCGCTCAACTAAACTCTCTTTGGGAGGAAATGGAAAAGGAATAAAGATAAATTGTTTTACATTGAACAAAAAAGAAAATTAAACTATGACAATGATTCATTTTCTGGTCGCAAGTCCGGCTTCACCCAGCATTTCGGGTAAAGTCAACAAAAATCAGAAAAGAGTAAATTTACTTTCGAACGAAAGAAAAATCTCTTTGCACGATATCAATTTATTGACGCTGTTAAACGGGATAAAGAAATTTTTTGCAACTTTCACTTTAATTTCAAGAAATTGTCAGAAGTGATGCCCTAAACATCCAGATGTGTTTAGGCAAATGGAAAATTTTAGTAACGGTACAAAGTGACGAATAAAATGTTCACTTTGTTCGACATCGTCTTGTTAGTAGTGTTTCAAACGACCCTTTATATACTTCCATGTACTCATTTGACACATCAATCAAACCAGAAATAATAAGCTTCTTGTTAATCAGAACTAAAAGTACTAGAAAGAACAAAATGATTAAATTAATTTCTTGTTGTTCTCCTAACTGTTTAGATTTTTTGAATTTCATTCGTTTCTTGTTGTTCTCCTAACTGTTTGGATTTTGTGATACTGAGTTAACACAAACAAATATATTAACATTTTATTAAAGTCATACACGTGAACATAAAAAGGCTATAGTGAAAGAAAACACGGGTATATGAATGCCAAACACAAGTGGCATAAATTAAGGACGAAAGACAATTAGACAATGGCACTTTTGCATATGAGTCCGTAAAAAGATGAGTGAAAAAGGTTAACTATTATTATTATAGGAAAAATCCATGAACGCCCGATTTGGACAAAAAATATGTGGGAAACGGTTTGGGTTCGGGGCGTACTGTTTTTGATTACTGGGTGTAGCAGTCATGGCTTTACGTGATATATTCACGCCATCCTGGTAAAATTACCCAGGAATGACTGGTTTCTATCAACGCGCATAGATTTAATACATTAAATACCGTTGTCTAGCTTATGATTGGTGAGCGAAAGAAACGACCGATCAGCACGAACGTAGTGCATCTCAATAGTATACAACAACTTAACCAAACAGCTCCTGATAAATAGAATTATGCGTACAAAATTCGCGAATACGTGTATTATGTCTCACAGTCAGAATCAAAATATTCAAAATTGAAAACATATTCACAAAAAAAAGAGCATTGAATCAATCGATAGTGAGCACCGTAAGCGTTATGATAGTATATGCACTAACCACTAACTACAATGCCCGTTTCACAATCTGTGTTTTTTTTTGTGAACGATGCCGTCACTGTGATTTAGGTGCTCGAACTCGCCATCATAGATATAACTTTTTTTGTGGTAGTACGTCTACGAGGAACTCAAGTCCTCTTTGACCGAGTTTGTTTTCACAAATAAATCGGAAATACATGCTGGCATCAGAGGCCTTCGAGGGGGATTTCTCTTACAGGCCACGTAGACGACAGTTGTGGACAGAACGACGGCGCAGATTACTAGCACAATGGTCGCCACCAGAACGCAGACACGCAAAGTGATCAGCATATCGCCGGCAGACTGAAAGACTCGTAAATTCGAGCGATCAAAAAATTACGTCCTATCAGCGAAAAAAATAGAACCTTGGACAATTTTAGAATGTACAAAATTTAGTTATAATGAGTTTGAACGTGTTACACTATATAGCACTGGGAGATGGATGTGCCCACATTTAATACGAAATAAAGACATACCCTTGCTGCGAACTGGATGTCCTCCATTCCACACGTTTTGAAACACACATCGCTGTTTCCTCCAAAAAGAGAGGCCAAACCTCCAGAAGGTCTGGATGTTCCGGCTGCAGAGGCCATATCTGCCTGCGGAGGGTCGACGCCAAGAATGTTCTAAACAACAGTTTGTTACGTACGAGGAATGAGCGTATGTAACTAAAAAAAAACTAAAAAAGAACTAGTTAATATGATGAAAACATCACCGATTAAGAACTGTAAATGTGTGACAGTGTATTGTGAAATCATTACCTTTATTCCAGAAACCGTTCGTGAAACATCTGAGAATAATTGTGGTAGGTCAACTTCCTGCTCATTCCCCATTCTGGAATCAAGTCATTGGGTTTACTGAATAATATAAACGATATTGAGGAAACCGCACACACGTTGCATGAATTAAATTAATCTTAAATTACAAGTCACTATCTTTTGATTGTTTAAAGGGTAATGAAAATTCTTACGGACTTTACATGTCAATTTTGTGTGCTTTAAAAAAACCCAGCGTGGATTAAGTGTTGATCGTCGAGTTAGGAGCGACTTCACGGTCTGCCAGAATTGTTGTATAATAGTGGCGAATCTTCAAATCAGACTTTACCACCATCTACGATTAAAGCAATTAAAGGAACCCCTATCTGTGAAAGATTCTGTAATTTATACTTGTGCAAATGAATGTGAGCGTCGTTAACATTTGTTAAAAAGATAGGATTGTCTTACCCATACAAATGTCGATTAAATTTAAAGCAGGACAGCAAGTAAATGAATAGATCTTCAAATGCACTGAACACTTTATTCATCAGTACACGTAGGGATATGAAAGGGTTTTTTTGGTGAACTGCAGTGCAAAAAATGTATTCCGGTCGAGTGGTCTCTCAGGAAATGGTCACTCACAATTGCCCAGACACAATTACGCGAATATGGATACATTATATTGCTATCCGTGCAAAATGACCGGGACTCAGTATGTATGACCGGGACTCAGTATTTATGACCGGGACTCAGTATGTATGACCGGGACTCAGTATGAATGACGGGGATTCAGTATGCAAAATTACCGGGACGGGTATGTATCGTTTACCTAATAATGGAATGCGGCATGACAACTTACTTTAAATCTTAACTAGTAAATCTGTATTTATATATTGGGCTAACAATCGAGTAGCGCGACTGAGTTTTTTTACTTTTTTGAAAGTGTATAATAAACGGCTTTGTTTACGTAACATACATTTCAATATAATCGTGCGTAGTTCAGCTAAGCTACCACTAGTGGAAGCTGCGCAAATTTCTGGATTGTGTATACACTCAGTATATGATAGGACTTCAGATATTTGTCACCTGCAAAAGAGCCAAGGAACAGGGAACACCGAAAACAGGCAGTAATTGTAGTGTCTGATGAGAAAAAAAATCTCAATTGATATGTTTTAGTGGGGGATGTAATCACCTAACAAAAAGATCAATGCGATAACACAATCATAATGTCATCAATAATAAAACGCAGGCATGTTTTACACAAAACAATTCCATCTCAACAATTTTAGGCACCAACGGAAGGATATTCCTGTGCATCTGCGTGAAAATAGTTTTCTTTCCAAAGGGGACGGAATTGAATGACAAATGCATAATTAGGATATATTTAACTACGTGCATTTGATGTTATTAGAGCAAACGTGCATGTACGTGCGTGTGTATGAATGTTGTTGAAGTAGCGGCCGGTTTCTTCCACTAGTCCACTATGTTTGCCCTTTTTCAGATATGTATTCCCCGTGAATATACCGGAATCCGTGCAGAAAACACGGTATTCCGAAAAGCCGATGATGATCATTTATTCTAAACACCGATCTCACATTCACAATATATATTTTTGTTTTTATTTATTTATTTATTTTTCGTCATCATCGCAAAATGGTTGTCAAAAGCAAGTGTCTGTTCATTTGTTGTTCATTCTCTATTGTTTGGTGATAAACCTGCTGTCCGCGAACTAATCGTTCCTGTCTTTCCGCTCCCAATCCAATCACACACATTCTTCCCCACTACACTCTGTTTAGAGGGAAACTTCCGAAAAGCCAACTTATTAACACGATGAATTTAGAATTCATACCAGGGGGTTTGACCTTCATAGGCAACTGTTACTCCAAAGCAAAGGAAACCTATATTCTTCAGTTGACTGCTATTAGCAGGAAAACTGTTTTCAGGTAGCACAGCAATGAGACTCAATGTCAGGATGCTATGTTTTATGCCTAAACAAACTAAAAAGCTGTGCTTTAAGTAAAGGTCCGAGAATCTTCGACCAGGAAAAAAACGTGCGTTCGACGGACTTAGTCGGCCGAAAAAGGAGCTCTTATGTCCTTGCGTCAACAATAGGTTGACTGTACAAAAGATGGAAATTGTGAAGTCACAAACGGAATAGATAAACTAGTGGTAAAAAGTATGCAACTTACACTAGTGCAATAGGCACCTACTCAAAAAAAGTGAATAGATGTTTTTCAAATGCACAATTGCGAAGGAAGTTGAATGACAATGTTTGTTATCAACAAAAAAAAAAAATTATTAAAAATTGGAGTGGATTTTTTTATGTTTCAGCTATTAGTCTGACAAAAGCATCAGACTCTGAAACTATATTATCTGTATTATTAACGATATTATCTCATTTTTATATTTTTAATAGTTATCAGTCAGTATTCAGTGTCTCTTTTGGTAACACAACCACAAGATGAAAATGTATTTGGGTAAATAAGGCAATACTATGTAAAGGACAGGGAAATAATGAGACAGATCTCGAGTGACATCACACAAGTCCTCCGTTGAAATGAAAATGCAGAGGGTGGGTCTTGGATGCAGATTTGTACATGTTAAAGGTAGATTGATTCAGTTAGTTCTTACACAAAATAATCCGAAAATGAGATGGTCCGGTAATTGAATAAGGTGAGACATATATTACATCTACATCTACAAGATTGACGACAAAAAGATTACTCGAGATAGCACGTGTTCAGTAAATGTAATTGAAGTGATGAGTGATGTTGTCTGTTTTGGTAAAGCTCTCATAAGAATGCTGCGAAGGGTGTGAGAGGTCCCGAAGAGGGGGGAGTAAACAATCGCGCAGTGAGGTCCATTGACTGAGACAAATCCAGGGTCCGCGCAGCCTTTTTCTGCTCCTATCAGATCAGGTCTGAATGACTGCAGAAATAGATCACTTCATCTATAAACTACATGGAAATTGCTAGAAAAATAACAATACGGAATTTGGGCCATCTGAGAAAATGAATTTGTGTCAAAAGAAAAACTAAAAAAACTGGTAAAAACCTATTTTACCGAAGTAAAACTGGTATTAACTTATATATTTTATAGAAGTAAGATTTTATAAGACAATGGGACAGACTCACGTCAGTGGACAAAATTATGATAAAGCTCAAAGGATGTTTGGCACATGAGTTGCTCTCAGAAAATTTCTGGTGAAGTAAGTGAAAAAAAAAGAATATTCACCAAAGGTCACGAAATTCCCAACACCAATTAATTTACGGCATTTAAAAATGGTAAGACACACTTTCCCTCATATTTCTCCAAAACTGCGCAGATGTTTCCTCATAATATAGTTTCATGCTCATAATACTTACAATTAACACATTAATGTTCGTATTGAGCTATGCGACTTACACATATTCCCAAATATTCATTTCAGTCGTTTCTACTATTGGTTGGATGTTTCGGTAAGCATGTCCAAAGAAGGAAAATATAACCAACCCTCCGTCTACCTGTCAGAATCATGTCCAATCTGACAGCAAGGGCAACAAAGAAGGCACTAAGAAGGACCACTCCGCATAGACCAGGAAACTGGTCATTATCTACTGAAGAAACAAACACACGACATATAGAGTACGGGTAAGCTGTATCTTTGATATTATAAGGAAATAACAGCGTTGCTTAAATGATATGTATTCTGATTAATGAAACAACCCGCAAAGGTATATCAATTCATATAGATACAAAAGTTAGGTGGTTTGCTTTAAAGCTTTTCTAGTTAGTGGGGCAGTAAGTTGAAGGTAAATTACGGACACCACATCACATCGAACATTTCCGAGGGTGGAAATTGTTTCCTTGTGGGTCTTCGAGAAGCCGATCCGGACAACTTTTTCTGAATAGCAGCGGACGGAGAAGGAAAAAAAACAGAATGGCCATCGAGAAGGAAAATGAAAGAGAATATGAGAGAGAAAGAAAAAGGGAGGTAGCGGAAGCAGCGCCACTGGAGAGAACCATAGAAGGACTGCATCGAGGACCTTGGACACGGATGGTTTCATACACTGTTGCGCAAGTAGTGCTACTTACTCCCCTCGAAGAAAATGCAAAATGATAATAAACATGCACATGAGACTAGATGTTCATCCTCGAGTCAAGTCACTGTTTGTAGTGTGGATTAGCATATGTATGTGAAGTGGATGGTGAGGAAAGGTCCAAATCCCATCCCAATAGCCTATCAAATATTTGTTGACGGAGGATTGGCCAAAGGCCCTCCAAGCACGACATCCAGCTGAAGATTACCAAGGCTCTGGAATATACATGATCGTCCACGTGGGGAGCGAGTCATTAAATCATCGCTTTCAAGGCAAAAAGAATGCACAATTGATGGCCTCTTGGTAGTTTATTCATAGAATATGAACCATAGTCGCTACATTCGTGGTGTAGATTCAGTATAAACTCAGTATAAACGGTTTACACGCGCGCTGATTGGAAGTTTGGCGGATGCGCATTAAACTGTTCGTATTTTGGTGATTTTATGTCAGTGTTCCACATAAAAAAATATTATTAAAAAAAAATATGTTTGAAAATTGCTTAGCCGACTTTCAACACGTCTTCCAGCAATGAAAGTATACTCCTCTTCGCTGTTTGCCCGTATTTCCTCATTTTGAGTTCAATAAACACTTTTTACTATTCTTGGAAGCTAAGAATTGAAACTGTATTTTTTCGCGTGCACATGATATTTGCAAACTAACAAATGTATAAAATGTTTTTATTTGAGTGAGACTCGGAAAGAAAAGAAAACAATAAATTTCATACTATTTTCCTGGTTAACTATAATATAAATTATGCTATACACTAAAATAAAGCAAATCGATATGCCCTCTTTGCCGAACCTAGGTGGTTCATCCTGCATTATTACGTCTGTTGAAATGATTAGAACGTTTCTCTCGAAAGGTTAATAAAGTTATAAATAATGGGCATAAAGTATTTCTTGCAGCGAAGATTTTTCCATTGCACACTTTTTACTTGAAATTATGGATATGGATCGAATGTGTAGTAGTAGAAGTCGCCCATGATCACCAATCTGATCCGACATTTCCGACGTATACATTGAGATCCGATGTTGATTGCAAACTGCGAAGATTCGAATTCTGAAGGTATAGCGCTCGTTTAAGTCTGTTCAACGACATTTGTTTTGAGTATGAACTCATATATGCAAGATCACATTCTAACAGCGTAACCAAGCGTGGGGGTTCCTTACCATGAATGGTGCTTCCGAAATGCAGCGCGCTATTTGTTCCCACTTCTCACGAGAAAATAATTTGAAATATTCCGGTCGTTCCGTGACAGAAAGAACTTCCGCTGAATTGAAATATTATCAATCATGAACTTATATGGGCGGCAAGGATTGTCACTCCTTAAATACTATATATAATGCAGGACACAAAGGAACAAACACAACGGACCAAAAAAAAAAGAACTACAATTGTGAGGTAGATTATCTACTATTATTAGAAAATAACTCACCAATATTTGTAGATGACAGCAAAAGTTTTCGTAAATTGGAATCCCGGAAAATTAATTGACGCCAGCGGCCTGAAGATTTAAGGTTAGAGAACACAAAACACATACACATGAATTCACAGGAAAACAAGCTTTGTGTGCATGCACAACACACAACACACACGTACAAACACAGATGACACTACACACACTCTTATGGTTAGCCCTTTCAATTTAATCCAAAGATAAGCGCGTCTTGCTAATTGCTAATTTACCGTTCACTTGCGCCAAACTGATTCATGACAGAAAATTGCTTATATTAACATACCTAGTTCTTGCTCCGTCAGCTTTCGTGGTCCAAAACCTCGAATGGGCATTACCACCGCGGCAAGCTGTTCTGCTTTTGATATTGTTACGTCTCTCGGTGTTTCCTCTCCTGAAGTACAATATTTAAAGTTTTCCGTGATATGTAGACCTGTTCGACTAACTGTGCTGGGATGAAACAAAGATTTGAGAATACTCCATTGTTCTGGAAACTACATAGTTACCCAGTTATCTTAACTGTTTTATGATAGTTGTGGATAATTCATGAAAAGGATAATGGTTGTTCGAATAATAAAACTAAAAATTGTGTAGCTTACGGTCAGGATCAGTTCTTGTTTCGACTGCCTGATATATTTCTGTGATTGATCGAAATGACGTCGGCCCCTCATCCGCCACCGAGCCCGCTTCCACCTCACGAGAAGAGATCTATTATTTCAATTATTTTCACTATATATTAGCATATTGATTGGTTGGTCTAGCATGTGAAGGTTCCTGTCTTTTTTCCACATCACAGTTGTTGGCTAATATTATTACAGGTACAAAATGTCAATTTTTAAGAACATGTTATGAGACATTCTGTAAATATGTTGATGTAATTAATATCACAAACACACCTGGACTTGTGCTGGTGCTGCACTATCAGGCTGATCGCCCAATAAGCATCGCCTCCATTCTGAGTAACTTTTCGGCTGAACCTTAAAGGATCGCAGTCACTTCATTAGCGTCTTTTTACTTAAATTATCAATAAATATAAAAAGATACCTAGAAAAATACCTTTCCGATACCAATTTACGGAATACTTATCACAGGGAAAAACATCCCTTGTGTTGAGTTTTGATTTTTGACAAAATGGGGTGTTTTCTAAATCGCAACGGGACTTGGCCGGTTGCCAATGATGACAAAACAAAGAAAACCGGGGAAGAGGGAAAGAGTTTGCTCTACTGTCTCAGTTGTCGTTGTCATACTGTACCTTATCAGAACACAAGCGAGGGGATTTCTTTCCCTGGGTTAATTTTTCAGTAAATTGACACCGGAATGGTAGTGTTCTAGGTGCTTTTTCATGTTTATGGATAATTGAAGTAAAAAGGCGAATTTGAAGTGACTGCGATCCTTTAATTAGAAAGTCTATCCTATGATGATGAGAAGAAAAACCATTTTACTTTTCGATTGCTCTTTACAAAATAATAGAAACAACGTCGGAAACAATTTTCCTACTTTTTGAAGTTCAGCGATAGATTGGTCAATTCTGTCGAATTTATCCCTCGAAATACTCTGCCTCACTTCTGATACATCGACTCCTCTCTCGCTAAATACTGGACTTTTGTTGCAAAATATAAAAAATAGTAAACACATAATAACAAATGTTCATGTTTGCTATAGATAGAATATCACCAAAATCTCACCTAAACAGAGGATTTTCCGATTCCGTGATCATGCGATACTGTTCCACATAGTTGGCATTTGGTGAAGCAGTTTGCCGTTCAGGATGGAGATTGCTTTGTGCCGAATCAAAGAATGAGCCGGATGCGTAATGCGATTCTACAAATGAAATGTTTGAAAATTGTGGGAAACGACTCACGATTTTCTCCTTTTTACTATGTTCAGTCTGCCACCAACCGACTGGTGCCTCACTCTCGAAGCCTTCGTTCTCCCTTCTTTGAGTTGACCTCTTCTCAAAATGTCGCTGGTTTTGGAGGACTGTTTGTTGTGATGAAGATGATGTTGCTCCATGACCGGTAGAATCTGTTAGAGCTGAATCTGCAGGTGAAGCTGCTGAATTGAGTTGCCGCGTGCTGAAATGATATTGAAATTGCTACAGTGGTTCAGATCATATCACAAGAGCTCATAAAAAAAGAGGAAAATGAATCACTTGAGTCCAGAATAATCTCCTTGCTGACTGTTCGCATTCTTGCCCGTCCACCATAAATGTCCGAGGCCCATACGACCAACTTCGCTCGCTGAAAATATATCTTTGAATATGAGAAATTGGAGAAGACCATCGTCAGACACATTTATGAATATAATCACTTCGTAATTCCACTTACTTGGTGGTGCATTGACCAGAAGGCCTCTTCTGTTTTGATTTCTGCTGTTTCTCCTCTTAATGCAGATGTATATACAGCATAACAGGAAGGTTGTGAGCAGAAAGAAGGTGAGAATAGAAAATAAGACGAAAAGTGACACAGAGGTCTTTTGATTGGAACTTTTGGTAGACGTGGCCTCCGCATTCAAATTTGAGTTCAGTGTTGACAGGTCGTTCACGTCGGAATTGTGCTCTATTGGGCGAACATTCAAACCATTTCGAAGGGGAGTTGATAATCCACCTGAAATGAAGATTCTCATCTTTTTACGCCATCGCTCGAGAACATGCTTCTGAAAAAGACACAAAAATAAATGTGCGTGTTCAATGCTCTACCGCCTACCGTTCATAATATTCGCTGACGACTGAATCGAACTGTCCGTGATCGTTCCAGACTCTCGATCGTTTGATTCTGACGTGCTGTGGACATCCTTCATCGAAGATTCTCTGCCAAAGAATGCTTGCTGTGCCATTTCGTCGGTTGCCGTTTCATCCTTATCAATAGGACGAGTACCTGTCATATAACACGTAAACGATACTGTTATTATTTGTGAGTGGTCTTTAGAGGAGCACTTATTTTTCTGCTCAATTTGTTTTCTTACGGAATGAGGCTCAAGTTCGGTCCATTATCAAAATATACCGGTTCTCGTGCCAAGGGATCCGCTTTCTTTTTCTTGTTTGGAATTTTCCTGGACGCCTCTCAGCCTATCAAACAAGGAAGATGTTCCATGGGTCGCAGTTTCCTTCTCTTCGTCGACATTAGTTTTTGCGCCTCCCGAAGATGATCGCAGAAGACCCGTTTCGGAAAAATCCACCATTTCTGCCTTGTCAACAGTAGAACCTAAAGCAATTTTGCAAATTCAGTTCAAAAATAGCTTATGCCCAGTAATTTGTAATTTATCAAGCTTTTCTTAACTGCGAACCGATTATTCCCCTCATTCCATCGCCAAGAAGTGTCTCGTTCTAATTGACCAACTTGAAAGAAATGGCTCTAAAATTCCAAATCATGTAGTCAAACTTTTTTATATTGAATGTCTTGCCTCCATGTTCCCTGAGTGATGTGAAAGCAGTCGAGGAAGCGTCCTCAGAATGAGTTCCAGTACTTGATTGGAGAGCATTTCTCTGAGCCGATAATTGTTGATTGAGAAACGCAATTTGTGAAGCACTCAATGAGGACATGGCTGTGTCGGGAACACCTAAATAGAAGACAACACGATTATTTACTTTGTAATTAGGCAAATCGAACTTATTTTCTTCTTTCGGAAATGTCGAGGGACCGATCTCACCTATTGGTTCTCTATTGGGAATGTTTGATATTCCTATGGGCATCCCGACGGTTCCTCCATTTCCCATTACACCTCCAGCGCTGTAAATAGGTTTTTTTTTACAACATCACCCTCTTCACTATTTTGAAATCGATCATATTAGCCAATTAATTAAATTACCTTTCGATGTTGAAATTCGGATTGACAATGGGAAGAGGTAATGCGCCAACTTCGGGAAGTCCGTAAACACACTTAATTGTGAAACTCTGATCTCCAGCTAGAATGACTGAAGGATTTTGGCCAATTCGAACCCGGTTCTGGAACACTCCCGGAGATGGCTGAAAAGTTAATCATTACGAAGTTAAAGTGCGAATTCAATTCCACATAATGCTGATTCTTTTAAAAGCTTATAATTGTATTGTGATGACTAATGTGTGTAGCTCCATTCCCCCAAACTTGCCATGAGCGTTTGACAGGGATCATTAAAAACAGCAATTTCGATGACATATTGTGTTTCGCCGTTTCCTTTCAGTCTGCATTCAGGTCGCCCTGCAGCGAAATCATCAGGTAAAAATTAGATGTATCACTAAAGAGTTAGAAAATATTCTCATATGTTCTGTTCTGCTAATTTGAGAAATGTTTCTTCATTTATGTGAGAAACAATTTACCTGTCACTCCCACAACTATCCATTCCGTAAACTTTCCATCTGGAAGTAGATTCTTGTTGAAGGAAACCTCAACTGTAATCAGCTGGGCTCCGCATCGAGGACGAACTGCAATTGAGCTGATTGTCATTTACAACTTTATTTTGTTTAGGGGAATGCGATAGGAACCATCGATTTTTGGAAAACCCTGTGTATTTCTCGACATGTAACCATGTTCTGCAAACATTTGAGGAGCGGAGCAGGCCAATTATGACCCGTGCCCTTTGTGTGGTTTCATGTGCGTATGATGATTATAGAGGATGCGACCTTCACTACAAACCACCACTGGTATCGCACCCTGCTGACTGAATTATAGTTGCAAAATTCAACCAATAGAATAATTTCTACTAACTTCGGAGGAACAGGTACATGCAATAGTAGTCACACTACATTATATTACAGACAGCGCACAACAATCCTAACAAGTCAGCATCAGCATTTGATTTTTGTGCATGCTCATTTTTGATGAGGGCTGATGGAAAACAAAATTTGTATATGGTCTCTTCAGTTCCATGCTTGATATTTTCCTGCCAGCCTTTTGGAAAAAAGAGTACTTTTCAACTATTATTTTCTCAGTGTGCCTCCTGCTTCCTTCTTTAATAATAATTTCCACCGTAACTGGCGCAAAGCGCTCTAGGTTGAGAGGTAATTGGCGGGCGCGAACTTAGGAACGAGCGACGGGACGATCCATTACCTCTTCAGAGGAGGCACACATTCACATCTCAAAACTATAGAGGGAGTGAGTCACAGAAAAGAGAAAGAGGTAAAAGGAGAAATAAGAGAGAGATAATTAAAGACAGCGACCGAGGGAGAGAGCGAGAGAGGGAGAGGGAGAGAGAGATCTGAACACTTAAAAAAAATGCAATTATTGTCCGCAAAAGTGACTGAAAAGCAAGAATGAACTAGGTGCCGATGAGACAATTGACGCATAATATAAAACAATTACTTCCATAACTTCCATCAGTGAACATCATTCGCAATGCAGTGCATTTGCATGCCGTCCGGAGGCAGCATCTTATAAACAGAAATAAAATCAATATGTTTCACCTACCTTCCACCTTCGAAGGTAACGCAAACTGTGCCAATATTTGAGAAAACAGAAGCGAAATGAATAGTAAAGAACCAAGAAGCATCATCTGACTGCTAACTGACGATAGTCCTCCGGCATATGGAGTTTTTCATAAATTTATCTGAAAAGACGAAACTGTTAGCAAGAATATATTTCGGCTCGCAATAAGGCACAAGTAATCGGCAGGAAAATGGATATGTCTGTATTCAAAAAATAGTTACGTTTGCTTAAATGACATATTGAAAAAATGGTAAGATTTCAAGTAGCCGTTGTCTTAACCCTGCTCACTAATTAAACTGTGTAACGGTGGAAGAACGGAATCTACAAATCGGCTTTTGCGGTGTCTCCCATCTTCTGTTACAGGGACTGTTTTGTGCTTATCCCCTTTCTTTACGTATTAAAACATATATGAAAAGCTTTATTGGATAAAAGTAGAATAGGCTAGTAGAGAGGCTATAAACATAACCGGCGTCAGGCATAAGCCTGGTCTGAGGATTATAGGTAAAGTCTGTGAGTACCTCTCTCCCCTATACAAAGAACTGGTCATTGACAGGTATATGAAGGGATCCGCTTTTTAGCGGCTTGGCTCACTCGATAACTAACTCAATAAACATTGTACTACTAGTTTCCCCATGGAATATCTTACCAAGCAAATAATCAACACCTAAAAAAGGTAGAGAACACTAACAAAAGCAAATAAGTGCTACACCAAAACAATAGAAAGGACGTAATGAGTGCAAAGCAATACGGGACCTTACGTCTGAAGGAATGTTTGTAAATGGTTGATTTAGTGGAGTAACCAATTGGGAAGGGGAAAAAAGTAATACCATTGGATGAATTAAATGCAGCGGAATCCTCAGTCCTATATTAACCGGAAGGGGAAAACTGGAGGGTATTTTAGCTCATGGAAAACCGGTGTGGTAACTCAGTTAATAATATGGACTTCCGTTTGAAATGCAGAATGAACTGGTTGGATTGGAACTCGAGGTAACACTTACTCATTGGAAGTTTGAGACGCAAACAGTTTTGGAGCACGAGCGAACAGTAAAAGATATAAGCTAATTTGAAAAATAAGAAAATATTGCGTAACAATAACTAACAAAACTAAGTATATGATGCTTTACTCACAGGATCTAATGCAATAATTGTCTAATGCATAGCTCCTTATAAAATTGTTTTAAATAAACACACACCTGTGTGATAACACGATTTATTGGGTGACCATCATTAAGAAAACTTAAAAAGCGATATGACATAACAGCACGGACGAAAAATATAATGAATCCCTACAAATGAATTGGTTGGGATCCAAACACATGACAATTAGAATACCCCATGTCATACACAACATCCCACATATAGGGGTGTAATAATAATTGAAATTCTGTTTAGATAATTAAGCATATGTATAAAAACGATACTAAGAAAATTTGAGTTTCAACAAAGGATTACCACAAGTGAAATGTAGGAAAAGTTTTTCAGCCATTGCCTTGGTCTGAGCCGAATTTCTTCTTAAACCTCACCTTGTGAAACTAGACTAATAATAATAAATGGAAAAAAGACCGTATTGATAATACACATACAATTATGTACGTTCACAAACATGCTAATGAACATTTCGAGGGATGTATAAGCGCATGTTTGAGGTAGCACATTATGGTGGGAAAAATAAAAGTTCTGTAAATCCATTTTAAAATGCATTCGGGCAGGTGGACAGTAGTAAAACAGGGCGAGGCCTGACCAAAACAACACCTGTTGTGCCAAACTAAAGTAGAGGAAAACTAAGGAGCAGTTCATCTGCAATGCGATCACTTTCGATTAACCTAATTTACGTACACATGTATATCTTGCGCATGCAGGATGTTTTTTTCTGTCGCACAGGCCTCGCTAGAAGTTTTCTGAGTTAAAAATATTACCAATGCATAAAAAAATCACTATACTCTATGTATATCGATCAAGAAACGAAATATTATGAATCCTTTTGAAGTTGAGTGCGGTGCAGTTATGTTTTGAGAGTGCGGATGCCAATTGAGTGTCAGACACAATTGACCATCGACTAGTATTGTGAGATAGATACATGGTGAAATGTAACATTCAATGGAGAGGTAAGTACCATACATGGGAGGTATTTAATACGAGCTGGTATCATGAACTTGAAAAGCGCAATCCATGGTATATTACATAGTTTTTTTTTTCGTATGTAAAAATTACTTTGCGCGTAATGAATGAAACAGAACACTGTTAGTTAGTGTCCATGATTAATACCAACAACATATAGGCTACCAAGTATAGGTGTCGTCTGTATGTGCGGTGCACAAACCGCACAGTAATTAGTAGGATGTGCATGCACCCTTGTCACTGGCGGTCTATAATTACAGTGCATTGCTTTATAGTGTGCGGAATGTTTTCAGAAAATATTTCTAGAAATAAAAGACACTTGTCTCATTTACAAAGCAGTTACCTTTATATATATTTATTTATAAGTATGACGGCTTCATTTTTTCAATTTGAAATGTCCGAAGAGAAGGCTCCACATTTTCATTCGTTGATGTAAACTTGCATGTTACACCAAGATGTAATTCGCAGCAGGTCATCACGAGTGATAAGTCAAAGCATTCGCCATTCAAGCAATTGTGAGAGGTATATGCTGACTAGGTACATGATGACGGAAGGGTTAAAAGAAAAATATGCAATAGCTACTTTCAGTTTAAACATACTCCGACACATAAATGCGTTTATTAATAACGAAGGTAGTAAACATAGTTCTTTTCACATTAGTGCTTCCATACACGTGCCTGATCGCCTTTGTACCAGACTTTAGCCTTTTCAAGTAGTTCGTTCTTATGTGTTCTACCAAATATCAATGTACTCGTTGACCAGTTTCGAACCATTCCACGGAAAGTACCCATTGCAGCATCAATTTCTGTATCTTCACTGGAAATTGATCTTTTATTATCTCAGTTATCTGTTGACAATAGGAGATCTCTCGAATAAAATACTATATGTCAAAACAGACGTTATCTTCAAAAACAACAGAAAACTAACGGTTTCACAGGTACAATGTGAGCCAATCCTTCAGGTTTCTTCACAATGCCGGGTTGCGGGACCATTCGAATCACAGAAGTATTTCCAGGGAGTCTGTATTGCAAACAAGGTTATAAGAAATGATAACTAATGATAAATAATAAGAAATCAAATTTTTTGTCATTCCATGAACGACATTTTCATTGAACATTCATACTTTATGTTGCTGGCTGATCCAGCATCGCTCCTAGATCGCTTTGTATTATCCGCAAGGCAGTCTTCGGCATACATGGGAACCCAGTCCTTTTCCCAGAAAATATCCTTTTTCAGTTCCGGGGTCTGTCCATAAGCATCCACGATCTTTAAGCCCATCTAAACATTGGATGATTATAGAAAAGTCATCCAACACCACATGTTCCTGTCAGGAATGAAGTGTGTATACCTCAAGGTTTCTGTCTATCAGTGCATTTGTCTCAAAGTCGTCATCATCTTCACCCCATGGATTCAAAAGTCCTTCTGCTGTCTGAAAAAGTGCACATAAATAAATTTAAAATTAAGTCGGATAATATGATACTCTCACAACTCAATAAGAACCTACCTTCATCCAGCCCATGTAGAGGAAAAATTGAATAGACGTCATTACAGGAAACCACATATCAAACTGAAAGTTGCAATTGTTGTACATTTAATCGTGTAATTATATTTAGTGGATTTCGTATTGTGTCCTAAAGTCTTACCGTGCCATCCTTCAGATGTTGCCTGCTCAGCACAGCAACAAGGAAGTATATGTGAACGATAAATGAAACAATGGTTGGATAAATCAAGGGGAGCGGACACCAGTCATAATTGCACAACCAGGCAAGATCAGTGCGGAATTTCTTGATTTGCTGAAAAATGGAACTTTGAGTTGTTAATTCAAATACCAACTGAGTGAGTCCAAGGGCAATGTCATTAACGCGTCAAATACAAGAGCACGATGTCTGTATTATCGGGAAACTTCGGAACGAACGTAGGCAATTTGGCGCTGTACAATCTCACAATTCTGACCTTAAGAGAGTGTCTGATAATGCGGTTTATGAAGTTGTGCACTGGAACAGTAAATATATTCGTCGGGACGAGTGACAAACTATTAAATTAAAAACTAACCGCAGAAAGCTCCTGTTGAAAATAATCGCTCTCGATATATCCTTCTTTTCTTGCATTGTAAGTGAGCGCCCATGCCCAACTGAATGGGAAGAAGTATTTCTTGTACCTGTACTGTATGTCCTCAAATCGCTCGTATTCGTGCTCAGACATAAATCCTGAATAAAAAAGGAATCAATTCTCGGAAGCTTTGAACATGTGTGGAATTCGACGGCGTTACATATGTCTGATATGAATTTTTACTTTCTTGAATCCACGAAAAAGGCACCTACCGGCTGCCTTCACCGTTTCCAACGTTGGCAACCTCTTCTTCGTTTTAACCGAAAGATCGCGAAATACGAGAACCTAGAATTACTTTGTTCTTATGATATGGGGGAATTCACGCGCTCCCTACTTAATAAAATGACTATGAACACATTACAGATCAAAAGATAAAGTAGTAGAATAAAAGAGTTGACCTGCACAAGTTCGCAATGCCTCACAATTGCCCTCCTATACATTTTGGCTCTTTCATCGTCTCCCCGAATATACATTGAACAAAACATGGCGATGCTGAACTATCAACTCTATCGTCATGTCAAAAATCAGTGAGTTTGAACAATTGAACAAAACATGGCGATGCTGAACTATCAACTCTATCGTCATGTCAAAAATCAGTGAGTTTGAACAAAAAAAAACAGTACGTGAGTTGAAACAAAAACTAAATAATTATCGAAAATATAGTGGTAACAAGTTTACTCTTCTATCCATCCGATGATATTGTATAAATATTTCCATCTATCGAGTATTGCCGTCACAAAGAATCCGAGAATAAATTCCAGTGGGATATAACTCAACTTGCTGTCGAAATATTTGGCAACGTTGTTGAATACTCTAAACACTCAAAATCATGCTTCTCGAAGTAATTTGGTACAATCTTGCTGTTTTGATACTGTGCCTTATAGTATAAGAGAGTCTAATTCCCTATGTAACTCCGTTGTTAAGTTACTTCTTGTGGTGGTCATTCATAGCAGCTCTGTAGCAGGCAGTTAGTATAGCGTACATTGTCAGCCACACAACATATTGAATCCAGACCTGCAACCGAAGGCCCATTGCGAAGTGGTTGGTTTAAAGCGTTCGCATTTTGCGAAGTTGTTTGAAGCCAAACAGTGTTGGTTTAATCAAATCTATATTGTTCATTAAAACATTCGTTTTACATAGTGATCAAAGCCTTATGACGCATTTTGACAAGCAACAATTTTATAATAATGACGAAAACACACCGCCTTCCACACCGATCCTCTCCATTTGAACAATAATTTGAAAAACGTCCACGGCCGTGATGTAGACACGGTGAGTGAGTAGGTTACGGTCATCTATGAATAGAAAATAAATGGTTCCCAACTGACGACTCGCTTGTTATGGGCTTGTCATTAGCCGTATATAAACATAACATATAATAAAAATAAAAACATTCAAGTGAAGGGCATTGGGAGCGTTGTTATTGTGACTCCGACTGGAAAAGTAGTTGAGTGTAATTGTACTATACAACTCTAAGTGATCAAATCGGGGCAGCCATGCTGTATTATTTGTCTTTGCCATTTCCGTAGAAAACGTTTCGTCTATCAATATTTGACTTTAGTGTTCGGTGTATTATTCTTTTCAAATTTGCGTCTCTAACATGGAGTATGCAAACAAACTCATTTTCTTAAATATCATATGCACACACCGAAAAGGGCATTAAATCATATTTCACACCCGTGATAAAACCGTTCGGAAAAAAGTTGAATACCGGAAATGTAAAAAAATTGGTTACATGAAATTTCTAACCTACAACGAAAAAAAACAACGTATCATCTACAAAAAACGAAGATTTCACTGAGCACTGTGTTTTGTGTTCATTAATGAATATCGGATATTGCACTCGAATGCCTTCTTTTACTAGGTATTTCAATCCAATTTCGATCCCCTTCCTCCGCCTTAAGTCTGTCTTTTAAGAAGTTAACACAGCGAGTTCTGCCCGCACTTTTCCTTTCTGCATGTAGTAGAGCCTGATGTATGACCTGCTTTCCACCGGCCTTGACTATCCCTAGGCGCCCTTTCCCGCTGTAAAGAGGTTGATATCTAACCAATATATATATATATCTCGTTAACTATTTGCTGCTGACAAGTAACCAAGTAACTAAACCCAGTAATACAAACTTTAAATTTTTACTAATGGCTGATTAACCTTAGCGATTTTGGAATGGCCATCCAGTCACTTTTGCATCGCAACTTTTATTAATTTTCTCAGTTTTTGCATACTACATTTGTTTTAGTACAATATCACAACTTTCGATAGGAATATCAACTTTTTTGTTCATCTGCACCCCTGCAGGAATGTGAATGTATAAATTAAGGATGTTTCAATATAACCAATGGACTTATAAGCTCTTAAGCACAATTGGAGTGCTTATCCAATTAATTATATATGATATTCCACGTGATCTAATTCGATGGCTTTCGATGAAACCAAAGGATGTAACTGGTTAGTTTTTTCTAGATATTATGTTAATGGCAACGATAGTGTCATAAAAAATGACGTGAATCCGATTAAACTTTTAGACAAGGTGATTGTAATTACTGGAGGTGGGAGTGGACTGGGACAGAGAATGGCCCAGATACTAGCCCTGAGGCACCATGCGAAAATCGCCATCATTGATGTGATTGAGGTTGGTTTCTCTACATCTCTATTTTTATATTTCTAGAATCCATCCTTGATGAACTCTTCCAAATAAGACATAATATCACTTTATTTGAAAATGAGATTTTTTATTTCATTTTATGTAGAAGAACGGCACTGAGACGGCAGAAGGTATATGCACAGACGGGGGCGTGGCCAGGTTTTGGAAGTGTGATATCCGTGATGTGAGTGCACTGAACAACGTGGCACGGGAAATAGAGGACCATTTTGGTAAGTGGTATTTTGACACATGCGTGCATCTGAAAAGGGCTTGTTAGAGTTAATTAGGTGAGACACTGATTCTTTTTGCTCAACAATCTTTGCTTACATTAAGGTCCTGTGGATGTTGTTATATGCAACGCGGCAATCCTCTACTTTGCCTACTTCATGGAATTAGAGCAAGAAAACCTTCAAAGAGCGGTCGATGTGAATCTCATTGGAACAATAAATGTAAGCTTTATCTTTTTCTTGATCAAGCATTGGTGCGAACTCAGTTAGAATTAGTATATAGTAGACCTCAATTTAGACAATTCGCGCATTTTTGGGTGAAATGGAAAAGCGAAACAATGGACAAATTGTTTCAATTTGCTCAATTGCCGGATGGGCTGGAGAGACCTACGGTCTAGCGTACTGGTATGACTTTTTAATTGCTCAGTGCAAGAGTTAGGTACTTCACAGTAACAGTAGCAACCAACAACTTCTTTCTCTAGCATCGATTTTTTAAATGTAAATAACAATTCAGCCCAACCAAATTTGCTGTTCGGGGGACGATGGAGTGTCTTCAAATGGAATTGCGTGAAAGAGGACTACACGGAATTAAATGCACAACGGTAAGAGAAAAATATAACAACTGAGGACAATTTCCATAATAACATGATTTTACCTCGCACCATGATTTAAGAAGTGGACGTAAAGAAAAGAAAAGAACATTTTTCTATTTACGGTCTATTAAAGCTTATAAACAATAAAATGATTCCCAATTCCTTTAAGGTGTGTCCATACTTCGCTCGAACACCAATGATCCTCAATAATGGAATGCGTCCCACTTCAACGTATGATCTTCTTTAGTTTACATTTGTTTAGACCCTAGCTTATAGTCAACTGGTATCCCAGCTTATGAGAATAGCTGTCTATTAACTAATGATTAGAATTTAGATGGATTCCATTTATGTCTACCGATTCATGCTCTA
This sequence comes from Pelodera strongyloides, assembly GCA_036852015.1. Classification (NCBI taxonomy): domain Eukaryota; kingdom Metazoa; phylum Nematoda; class Chromadorea; order Rhabditida; family Rhabditidae; genus Pelodera; species Pelodera strongyloides. The sequence goes on from JAANDG010000102.1 coordinate 88,696, forward strand.
GAAGAATAATCGATGCCATTTTAAAGGAGAAGGTCATGGCTTTCATGCCAAATTATGTACATCTCATTCCGATGGTCAAGGGGTACCAATTTTGATTTATTTTGATGTATGCGTACATTTTGTGGTTGTATTTTTGGGCGATGTGGAGTATACAGTCTGCGTCTCTGACTCTCAATCCTCGCCTGCACGCTGTGTAGTCTACAAACTACAAACGTGAATTTCTATGCAATCAGATGCAGTAAAAATTAGATAACACCGCATCTTTCTCAACCAAATCACTAAAAGTGTAATCAAGTTTAATAATCTCAATAGTTTATATATACTCAAGCACACATTTCCCGCCAAACTTTTTTTGCCCTTGTTTCTTCTTTTGTCGATTATTAGGCATTGTTAATAGTTTACTCTTACAATTATAGTTCACGTTGATCAGACAGCCAAAGATGGCGATCTAATTCGCCTATACTTGTTTGATGTATATTATTAAAGCCGTTGCGTATGACAAACTAAAACAAGTTACTTCGTGATGAGCCTGTTTGTGAATTATTGCCCAATTTCAGTTTCTTGTCCTACCACTGTTCCAAATCTCTCCGAGACTACCTCAACTGTCGCTACGAACCGAGTGAGACGACTGCCGTGTATAAAAGTGAGAGAAAGTTGGTGCCCATGATGTCCGACTACTTCAGGATCCCTCACTTTGCATGGTGGATTCTCATTGTATCTGGATTGCTCATCAACTTCGTAAGTTCATACTAGCCGATAAATACATTTACTACTCTGCTCTGCATGACTTCCCCACGATCGGCGTCCTATTATTTTCTGAAAATGCTCATTGGAACATTGAAATGCCTTTATATTATTCCTTTTCAGTTAGCGTGGTATAATCCGGACCTTATCGATACACCTTTCCTTCCACTGATTGGACCGTTTGCTGCTTTCGTTGGCCGAGAATTTCCCTTATTTGTTGTTATCACAAATCTCTTCGCCCTCATTGCACATATTGGGGAGGCCATTTACGCACTCGCCATTACTGATGACCTAAGATTTTCGTGAGTTCAACTTATTCTACATGTGACCATTATCTATTATATCGGCTTCGTTTAATTGGGTATTCGAAGTATTCGCTCACCGCAATTCCTTTTAGATTCGCTTGTCGCTTTTTGTGGTTCTCTCAAACTTTGATCCTCGGATTTCCCTCACTTTCGATTCTGAGGGCTTATAAGACGAAGGAAGAGAAGAGAGAACAATGACTAGAGAAGAGTCCTGATCTATTGGATGAACATACTACCATTGGTTGCGAAGAAAAGAAAACGCTGCCACTTTCGGCGCAGATATAAGTTATATTTTTTAATTAGTTCATAGTAGTGTTTGGAAAGCGAAACTTGAATTGAATTGAATTTTATGTCATGTAGAGAAATTAGCCATTACAATTGGTGTGTTCGTGATTTTATGACTTCATGTCAAAGGTGGGTTTTATTGTGTTATTTATTACTATATTTGCTTTAGTGTTTTTTTATTTCCTTTTTTTACTTTGCGTGATTTGTCAAATACGAGTAATTAGTGCCAATCATAAATGATATTATATTCTCAATGTTGTTATATGAGACTGCCTGCCAGTATTTTGCAATCACAGTATTTCAATAATTTATTAAATATTATTAAATATGCATGAAATGCTTAATACTGATCTATGGAAGTAGATATTTGCGTCATTTGTTTTAATATGGATTGGCATTTGGTGTGGCTCCGCAGGAAGCAACCTGAAATGGTAGATAGTGGAAACTGTTATTATGGTCAAGTACTGTAAGATCTCTCTCTGTGCCTACTCTCTCTCTCTCTCTCTCTATTTCTCTCTCTCTCGCTTACCATCTGAGGGAATACACATCGGGAGGTGGTGTCATCGTAAACAAGGCCGGTTGGGCAGGAGAAGGCGGTGGAACGGCCGTTCATGCAGACAATGTACCTTAACGATAGTTCTTATAAACGGTTATATAATACCTGAATTGCAGAAGATAGAAAACAAGTTGTTTTTGTTTTTCATCATTATGGGACTGACGTACTTCTGATCACATCCAAGCGAGAGCGCGATGTTAGTACGTCCAGTGCACGGGTCTTGGTTCTGAGGCATTGGTTGTTGCTGTTGGGGAGCGGGTTGTGGTGCAGGCTGAACGGGCAGTTGGACAGGGGCGCATTCGGGATTGGTCGACCTAAACATTGAAAAGGTACAGCTTACATTTGCTCGAACTCAACGCTTATCTTATAAAACAGTGTTGAAGCAAGCGAAATCGAAAGATACCGGTAGATGCATTGCTGTTGTTGATTAGAGAAAACAAGTCCAGCTGGGCAGGCATTTCTGACGGAGATACGTCCTTGATCGCAATAAGCATACTCAGAAGAGCAACGACCGAAAGCCACATAGCCACGAACCATCAAGCTGGACAAGCAGGAATAATATAGTAAGCCATAAGAAAACTTCAGCATAAGAAGCCATGGTAAAGCGCTAAGTGATTAGGATCAATATGTGCACTATACCGAACAACTTACTTGGAACATGGACCCTCAGCCTGTTGAAGGGTCACCTCGTTTCCATACGGCCCCTGAACTAGGGATTGAATGTGATTGCAAATATGTTTTCATTTACAAAAGGACAGTATGTCATGAGTGATATTCAAATCCGAAATATTATGTTTATGTCATAATGAAAGCATATTCTAAATTACACACCTGGTTTTGTTGTTCAGCCGGGGCCTGGGCGATGGTAGGCCTGCACGCGGGAACGTTCTGCTTGTAGTCACACGCACCATTTCCCTCATTGAAGATCAGACCTCCTTTGCACATACCAGGCTTAAAATCGCAGTTTTGAAACAAACACTCAACGAAAGAAGCAAAGTTTGTGTAAACTAAATCATTTATGCCCACCATAGTATTTCCGGCGTAGCATGAGATGTATTTGGAAGCGCAGGCATCGGATGGGTAAATACCATCAGCACGGCCGAGACAAGAGAAGACTGCTTCAGAAGGGCTTTGAGCAGGACTGAAAAAATAGGGCAATTATATTAAAGGGATCGGCTCACCTTAAATTGTGCCTGTTTTTTTTGTTTCTTTATTTTCTATAAGGGATAATAAAAATTTGGAATACAAAAAGAAGTGTTCAATTTCAATACTCACGAAGATATTAGGTGATAAAGTGGTGGATCGATCGGCCCGAAATGAAAAAGTGTAATTGTCCTGCCTTGTTTGTATGGGACAATTAACACTTTTTCCTTTCGGGCCGATCGATCCACCACTTTATCACCTAATATCTTCGTGAGTATTGAAATATAACACTACTTTTTGTATTCCAAATTTTTATTATCCCTTATAGAAAATAAAGAAACAGAAAAAACAGACACGATTTGAGGTGAGCTGATCCCTTTAAGAAACCGCAAGTGGGTAATGTTACTCTCGTAATCAAACTTACATCTGGGGCTGCTCAGGTCGTTGTTGTTCAATCTGTCCTCCACATTCAGGGATGTACTGCTCGAAGTTGCATTTTCGTGACTGCTTGGAGAACTTGAGTCCGGCTGGGCAAGAATGCTAAAATTGACGGTGATTGCTTAAATTCTTTACTGTAAAGGCACAAAGTAGGAAAATAAATGTAAATGAAGTTAACCTTGCTGGCAATTCTGTTGAGGCATGAGTAATAGGTCTGTCCACATCCCTCAGCATAGTATCCATCGGAACGGGAAGAACAATCGAAGTCTACAAAAAAACTGCTGATCATCTATGTGTGAGAGACCGTCGTGCAGCTACCCTCTATGAGCATGAGCCATGAACGTTTAGTTGTGATTATGCAGCCACTACGACCTGGTGCTGTCTAGCGCTACTATTATGCTCCCTCTTCTATCTACAGTGTCTTTCACCCAATCTTTACAATGTAGTGGCGTGGCTCTGTAGTCATAAGGTTGCGGTCCGGGATTTGGTGGTTGGAAAGAGCAGAATGAACGCATAAACAACATCATGGACAGGGCAGCACACGATGTGACATAGGGAACGATGATCAACGCCGTGACCAGATATGGAGCCACTGCCCTCTGACGGAGAGTCAGATCGCGCCGGCCGCGACGCAACCATTCTGGGCAAATACGGGGCTTTTGTGAACAACACCAATATTATGAACATAGTGACGATGTGGGTCTCGGAAACACAATTTAGGAAACAAGAAGTGAAGTCAAGAAATTTCGTTGGTTAATTGACTCTCGCTCTCTCTCTTCCACTCATACGTGACTTCCCGAAACAAGGTGTGTAGGATCCGAAACTTACTGATCACAGGAGGAAGTGGTTTCGGAACATCGGCTGCCTTCGGAACCGGGAGGGATCTGCAAGAAGTCGCACATTTTGCTGGTTTTGATTCATAAATGATATGGAAAACATGTTATCTATGATATTATTGCCGACCCTCCGCAAGCTGGAACGTTCTGTTTGTAGTCGCACATGCCGTTGGCTTCATTGTACATCAGCGTAGATTGGCACTGAATGAACAATGATTCATTATTCTGCTAGGACGCAAATATGGATTGTGATCTCAAGAGCCTCTGAGTCACACAATGTGTTCCCAACTAGTTTCGAAATAAATATTGACGAGGTCTTTCTACCTTGTTGGTGGATGCGATCCCGGCATAACACTGAAGGTACGAGTTCGTGCATCCAGGGAGAGCGTAGATTCCATCTACAAACAACAATAAAGTTCTTAATAAGGGAAACTTAATTCCATAATTATGCTTCAAGAAATTCCACAAACCGGTCTTTCCAGCGCATGGGTTGACTGTCTGTTGTGGTTGGTCATTGGCTTTTGGTGGCTGAGCTCTTCCATATGCGCTCTCGATGCTGAAATACAGATGGGTTATTCATAACTAACAGGCTAAATACAGGTAATTTAGTGCCAGATTCGCTTCAGAATACCTTGGAGGTGACTGTGCGGGGGTCGGAATAGAAGTAGCGGGTCTTCCTCCGCAAGCAGCAATAGCGTCCTTCATCTGACAAGAAGTGGTGGCGATATCGAAGAAAAGACCAACAGGGCAGAACAGTTTCGAAGTCACCTTAATGATTGTATACCTTTAAGTGCATCGACCATATGTAGAAAAGATTTACCCACAAGTGCACCGCTTATATACAAGATTTTTCACTGCTGGAATCATTATCAAACGTTTTTTTTTCTCCTGCAGTTTTAAAGGTACCTGGTTTTGGCAGACATAGTAGAAGTTTTGGCAACCAGAGGAGTAGGTTCCATCAGCGAGACGTTCGCAGAAAGGTTCTAACAATGCATAAATAAAGATCGATGGTATGTGCCCAAACAAGCATCAAACCTGCATTCATCGAAGGCCAAGACGAAGTGCAGTAGTAGACTAACTTCTAAAGTTTCTAGACTGAAATGAATTATGACTAAGGTGACTTTTCTAGAAAACACAATGCATACCAACGGGTGCAGGTCTTGGTTGAGGCTTAGCAACTGGCGACTGAGCAACCACTGGCTGAAAATTAGGGTTACTTTTTGAGATATGTTAATAGACAAGAATGTTTTGGAATGTTTCAAAATCATCAATAAACTAAAATGTATGACGTATTTTTGTAGATAACTATATCATATCATGGTCTAATTATATCTACCAAATAAACATTGAACTGTGGGCAGTCTTGTACGTTGGATGGGTAATCGCATTGTCCGTTAGTTGGATTGAAGACGAGAGTTGCAGGGCAGCTAAATGGTTTAATTAAGTGACGTGAACTTGGAAAATGAAGCACTTACTATCTGTCAGTGAATAAGCATACCTCGTCTGAACTCCATGTCCATTCCAGCAGTTGACATAGTTTTTCGTGCAGATTCCAGTCGCGTGCTGTCCATTTGGTAGTTTCGAACAGTCAACTGCAGCAGGAGGGGCTGCGGCGATTGGCTGGGCTGGCAGAGGAGCCGGCTCCTAAAAGCAACAGGTCGCTATCAACAACAAAAACGAATCAACATTATTGTTATTCAGAGAATCAATTAGTGTTATTAAGTGCCCTCTGCTTTATAGGATATCAGTATGTTCCAAGAGGCTTAAGATACCTGATTTCCATAGGCAGATGGCATTTTGGTTTGAGGCTGAGCGGGTGTATCAGCCAAAGGCTGAACGGGAATAGCCGCTGCGGGCATCGAAGGCTGTTGCTGGGAAATACGGAGATAAAGCGAGAATACCCAATCTTTAGGTTCTGTGCAAGATGAGTGAATGGTTCACAACGTATGTCAGCGAATGAAGAAACAAGCTCTCTCTCGATCTATCTATCAAGCTCGATCAAGCTCGATCTATCTATCTCTCGCTGTCTCGCAGAATACTTATGTAAAATGCCCGCGCTCTACCTGGTTTCCGTACTGAGAAGCTGGAGCTGCTTGTGCCGGAAGAGCAGGTGCAGGGGGAGCAAGGCACACGTTCTAAACGAGCTTTTGATGATATACAACTCTGGATATATAAACATCCGATTTTGATTTCGTGGCAGTTGAAGAAAACAGTTTTTTTTTTGTAATACGGAATAAGTATTTCAGCTAGAGTGGTAATCAGAAGATAATCCTTTATGACCAAATAAGAGAGCTGCTTGACCTTGTAGTCGCAAGATCCGTTGATTTCATTGAAGACCAGGTCAGAAGAGCAAGTTCTGATTGTGGAGGCTCCGCCATTGCAGACTGCGTACTGTCGGAAGCACTTTTGCATGGGATAAAGTCCGTCGGTCTTTCCGGAACAATCGAAGGTTTGTTCAGTAGCCGATGCGGGCTAAAATATTTGCTTTTACACCTATTGTCATTGAAGGAAAAACTTTTAAGAATGCTTTGGTGCCTACTGTAACACGTGCGTATTTCACTAAACATTCATGCAACATACAGGGTAAGCTTGCGGTTGTCCGTGAGCCAGATCGACCTTAGGCTGCGGAAGGGGAGCTCTGCACGATTCAATGTAGTCACATGCATTAATTCGGATGTCAAATACAAGTCCCTGAAAATATTTTCTGTTCACTTTGCGTTCATAGTGGACACTTAGTTCAATTCAAGAGGGGCGCATCATGGCAAATGCAAAAATGGTGACTTGCCTTAGGGCAGGCGAGCAATTGTGGAGCTCCTCCAATGCAGTTTACGAACTCGTTCGGGCAGTCAGTCAACACATGAGCTGATCCTTCGGGCTGCAAATGTTGCACTAAAGCCCCGATTTTTTTATATCCACATAATGGCCGAGAATAGATTGCTCGTTATTACTAGTGCTGACTAATGCTATTCAAAATTACATGACTACCTTTCCGGTGCAGTCAAAGTTGACCTTCGGAACATCTCTGAGTGGGGCAGGAGTAGTGGGCGCTGGTCTTGTTCCGCCGCAGCTGGGGATCACTTCTTTGTAATCACACTTCCCCAACTCGATATCATACCAGAGTCCCTAAAAATGATGTGAAATAAAGACCAACATTATTCTTCTGACATATGTGTCGGACGGTTCCGCGGCCACAGACCGCGCTTGCAAGCAGAAGGTACCTTCGGGCAATCGTATCTGTAAGTTCTTCCGTTGGCGCAGTTCCAGAAGAAATTCACACACTTCTGTCCTTCCTCGATATAATGTCCGTCTTTCTTCGTTGCACAGTCAAACTGGGCTAAAAATAATTATTATTATTATAATTTATTACCTCACAACACGAAACAAATATAATTCGATTATCAAATACAATTAAGACAACGAAACGGTAATCATGTGTATTTAATTATACCTAAGCTTTGTTAACGATTTGTGCTAACAGAAAGCCGTGTTGCTGACAATTACTTTGCAGTTGGAGGAATGTCATACCTGGTTTGTCCATTGCTGGCACAGCTTTCTTGTATGAAGAGAGGACGACCTCCTCTTTCTTATCCTCTTGAATGGTCTTGTCAGCAGGCTGGTAAGCGGGTGATGCAGGGGCCTGTGCTTGCGGCACCGTTGCGCTTGAATCGCTATCATAGGCGCCACTAAACATTGTATGTGAGCAGAAATAAAAAGTTCCGTATTCAAAATAAATAAAAAACTGTAGTAAAATTATACTAGTCTATTTGACCGGTCGTTGGTTTTTCGCGCACACCTTTTGGGAAACATTTGCCGCGCCAGAAAGGAACGCAAAGAAACACTACGAGTTTTCATGCTAATGGAGGTGACCATAAAATCAATTGGCCCTCTACGTGGATATATCGATTTTTTTTGGCCGCATAAGTGACCATTGTCAAAACATTCATTTTATTTGCTTACTTGACTCTGTATCTCATTCCACGAATCTTGCTTTTGCCCTCCTTGGTCTTGAGGCACTCTTGGACGTTTTGCTTGTAGTCACAAGCCTAAGTGGGTTGTTGAAAATTTTAGAAATTAAACCACAATATGGGTCGCATAATATTCAAAGTATCAATGTTCGTAACATTAGACAGGGACTAGGTTCTATCTTACCTTATTCTTGTGGTTGTAGAACTGCTGGTACGGACAAGTCTTCAGTTCCGCTTTTTTGTGAGCGCAAATGACATAGTGATTGGAACAGGGCTGCTGTAATTCTCGATTATGTACTTGGTATTTTAATTGTTGATTAGGATTACATTGCTTCGCAAATCGGAAATTCATACAAAATTGTTGATTACCTTTGTAGGCAGAAGAGTTCCATCAGCCTCCTCGGCACAAGACGGAGCGTCGCTGAATAAATTAGGTTTTTAAAAAATATCTTAGAAACTGCCAGAGCAACTCGTCATTAACAATAAACGGTTTTCTGGAAAACAAAGTAGTAGCAAAACAAAACACACTTTGATCCGTATTCCAAATCGTTCGTTCTCTCAATGCAAGCATTCACGTTGTGCTTGTGTTCGCAAGTCAGGGAGACAACGTCGAAAGCAAGACCCTAAACAGATATGACTTTCGGCAGTCAAAATAGTGGTGAAATGTATGTTTTTGTTTCGTTAACGAGAGAGGCTTTAAACCTGTCAATGGACCAGATAAATGTGCAAGCTTTGTGTATGATTTTGTTTGCTAGTTCTCGAGTATCTCGAAAGGCGCGCGAGTCGAGCGATCATATATAATAAAATGTGAACTTACGCTATTGCACTGTTGTTCGTAGTCAATTCCATTCACGCATCTGTGGTACGTAGTGTTGCATCCGTGCACAGCAAATACGGTGCCTTCCGATGGGCAATCAACTTTGTCTGAAAAAGTAGTTTACTTCTGAAAAGAACTGAACTTACCGAAAATTATGAACAAATAAATAAATAAAAGTGCACTGTGTTACATCAAAGAATATTGCTGAAGATCAGCTAATTATCATCTAACCTTACCTTGAATTCGAGCGAATGAAGAGACTAGAAGGGCACATAGACTCAACTCCAAGAGCATCCTGCCCTTAAATAAAAAAAAAAATGATGAAAAGAGGTAAAACATAAAAATTAACTTAGCTTCGAGTGAAGCTATTTGGAGACATTTAAATGCTTATGATTAGTGTCCTTGTAAAATTGCAGGGCATTTACACTGAGAATGGATAGTGGGAATACAAAGACATATGGTTATGTGGATTCGCAAGTAACAACACTAATGTGGACCGGTGGGGGGTATCTTTGGTCTGTGTTTCTGCATGATTGTTCCGCAACCGCTTTTCCGTTAACAATCTTATCTACACGGCAGGGGATATTTGTTCAGAGCAAGAAAAGTGTTGAAAACATTGTCGGCCCACTCTTCGTATAATTGTTCACTTCCCAGAACAATCATGATCTTGGAGGATCCGCATTGCCAAACGATTATTCAAAAGTCTACTTTTTATGTAAGCTGAGTGGTTCTAGTTGTAGAACATAATTATATGACCGAAATATGCAAAAACTATTCCAAAGATGAGTTAAGGGAGGAATCAAATCACAATTATAGTGAAATGTGTTTACTCAAGTTGTGCCAATTTTCCGACCCACATGAGAAAGATTATAGACAATTTTACGGAATAAAGTCGCTGAAATTGGGGTTGGAGAAAGGACTCGTTTCCAAACAATATTTATAGAAATTCCTCTGAGAGATCACAACAAACGTTATTGCAAAAAGATTTTAAATGTCTAACTTAAATGACTATGCTTCGGAGACCCAATACAAAAATTAAAATTTCTAATACGAAGACTGTTAAAGCGAGTGCAAATCTGAGAAGACGAATCGGTAAAGTAGAGAAGAATAAGAACTGTATAACTATCCATCGGTTTGCCTGAATTGAAAGTTTCCTCACCTTTTATATCGTTCATTTCTTTCATCGACAGCCGCATATCACGCCTACTTTATCCCATAACAAAATATTATTAATTCGTCAACATATACATTTTAAATAAACATCCGAATGCAGAGAAACAAATTGTTGAACGAAGAACATCAGAAACAAATCGGAAAATCTTCCAGAAAAATACAATGGCGACAAAACAATAACATTTAACGCTGAATCTATCCTGAGAGCGTAAATATGTATTCTTTTTCATAAGGACAATGCAAATATACATTTCTGATTTCCTACGAATAGTGGGTTTTTGTTTAACCCAAGTCTGATTTCAAAAACAGAGACATCTAACAATAACTGGTGTATCATGTTAGACTGCCACAGCAACTGGTCAATGAAACTGGGGTATCATGTTAGAACATAATCCTTATCCTTTATCTATCATACTTTTACTATTATTTTTTCTCCATTTTGCTAATTGAAGAACTCTTAAATTCACATTTTTTTACGCATGGTTTTTTTCTTTTGTCTTTTATCTGAAACCACTATATGTAAAGAAATCCAGCCAGCATACTGTATTTTATCTGAAAATACTGATTCGTCTCAGTACAGCAAAAAGTTTGTGAAAGAATGAAGGTAAGATATCAGAAATGTCCACGGATAATTTCGTAGCCCGTCTATCAGGCAATCTTAAGATAAATCACAGAAAAACGGGAAAAAAATGTGCCCTGAAGCCAAAGGAAAACCGTAGTATTCTATCACCAACTGATACCAAAAAAACATTTGCTGACCGCTGATCGACTATTTGGCGACCACTTGGCGACTACGAGCTGCAATCAGTTTTCGAAAAAAAAGAGTGGTAACCTAGTTGTGATATTTTTGAGAACCTTCGCCAAATATTCTGCTTTGCTCTTGTCTGGGACCAACAAGGAGAACACACGGGTTGTGGAATTAAGGGAGGAAAACCTGCGGTGGAAGTGGCCCCAAATGAAAAATCCAGTATTATTACCATTTCAATACACTACGTACATACACGTAATGCCTCATATGTTGTTCGAAGAAGCACTTGCATAAATGAAGATACCTTTCTCGTCGTGGCTGTTTAGTCGATTCTCTAGGATCTATTCAGGAGCATTCAGTCTTGAAGCTACATCCCTTTAAACTACCGGCACCGCTAGTAAGCTAAGGTTTCGATCTTCAGCTAACATTCCTTGAAATGTTTGTTTGATTTGACACCACAGGTTCAGTGACGTCACTTCTTCTCAAGATCTTTTAATTATACATGAAAATATACATGGGGGAACTGTTCACACTTTGTGTAAATGATATCTTATGTAAACAAAATATATATTACTGTTCGAAAGTGCCGATATATGAATACAGTTCTTTTATGGCTGAAATGATGGAAAAACCGTAATCAAATGATGGTTTCCGACCTCAATTTTGTCTGTTCGGAATCTATTGACATTCAAATGCTAACACACGAAGTTAGCTTAACAACAAATAAACAAAAGTGATATTCCATGCTTATGTTGAAAACAAAATACGGCCTTAAAGGTATCAACTTGCTAAAACATTTGTGAAACATAATGAATGAAACCGCATAACAGTTGTAAAACAAGCGATTAATGCTGTTTTGTAAAATAAGTAAGACGGCATAATTATTTATAAATTCAGACACTCTTATCAGATGTCATACTGAGTTGGAAGAACTCGGATAGTGTAGCAGGGGCTTGCAGTGCGTACAGATTCCTGTCTTTGCATATTCTTCACAATTATTTTTGCGAGTGCAATGCCGATCAAACACAACAACTATTCTCGCAATGAAGGAGCCTCATTTCTTGCTTCATTTGAGTACCCAGTTTTTGATAAATACCCGCTTGCTCTTATTTCTCTTATTTGCGACAGAATGATATTGTTTGTCAAAAGCTAGCTATCAGTTGAATTGTGCTATTTTTATAGTCAGCAACTCCCAGTGGAACTTGTTAATTGCACAGGGATAGTGTATCAATAATTATCTTCTTGGTGCGTTTCTTTTTAATGGCCAAAGGTGAACTTTTTCTAAACTACACAATAAAATAAATCCACTGCATTTCGCATCTCATTTTGCAGTTGATAATTACTAGTATACTTTTCATTTTTTGATTCACTAAAAATATCAGCTTATTTCCCAAAACTTTAATTACAATAACGCTTGAATGTTTGTGATAATCACGTTTTTGCCTCTCAGAATCAACTGTCAGCTGCAAACCACAATTATCACAAATTCACCCTCTTCATTTTTACAAGTAATTGCATTATTTGACTGCACTCTGGGCCCCTCCAAAAGTACGCAAAAATACACTTTACTCTGGAACCTGTAATATATATATATATATATATATATATATATATATATATATATATATATATTATATATATCACAGATTCACATATATATACATATAGATATACCACACATGCAAGAAGACAGTGATTTCTTTATTAGATTGTCTTTATCGGCCAAAGCTTACGGGTATGCGCAATACTAAACTAAATGCAAACCCCTTATTTTAATTTCCTGTTCATTATCTCAATAATTTCCTACGCAAATCTCACTTCCTCAAATTTTGCAAAATGTTGAAACTACTGTATTTCCCGTAGTCCATGACTACCTATGTTCCAAACTTTTAATTGCTCAAGCTGTAACATAATATATGTAGAACCGATTCCTTTCAACACTATCCAACTCCAACCAGCTCGTTGATTCTCTGTAAAAGGAAGTGAATGGACGGCACTATTTTGGGGATCAAGGTCTTTGTGTCGATCGTCAGCCTTCTCAGTAATGTCTTCGTTATAACGGCTGTGTTCAGAGACAAGGTATGCAAGTGATTTCATCTCATAGAAACCTGGGAAAGATAGGGTGTTAAAGGCTCACTTCGCGAACGTTGGTTTGTTCGTATTTCTATTAAAGGGAAAGGCCCACCATAGTGGACATATATTTATGATTTGTTCTTAATTTGTATTAAGGGTGTTTATTATAATATATATAAACTAAATTTCGTTCGGATATACTGAAGCTTTTCAAGTAAGTTTAATGTGAGAGTACACAGTACGGAGAACGAAATTGCACCTTTTTTATTGAGTACCCGAGGGCACCTCGCTATTTGTTTGTTCCGTATGTATATGCCTACACAGCCAGGAGCTACCCTCGTGAGAAACAAGAAAATAAGGATGCAAGTGCTTTCTCCGTACTGTATACTCTCACTTATTACTTGAGAAGCTTCACGGTGGTGAATCCGGTTGAAACTTTGTTTGTATTCCAGTAAACACCCTTTATCAATTTATGAACAAATAATAAGCATCGTAAGTTATCCATTTCATGGACGCAATTGCCTCAGGCCACCACAGGGCAAGACAGCAATCTCCTGTTTAAATCGCTCTCTCTACTTACTCTAGCCTATATTGTAAGGTTGGGTATGCACATAAAGATGAGCATATATAAAGGAGTACTTGAACTTGCGATTTGATAGTGTGATCATTATTGACTGAATTTTTTCACACTTAATAAAAATAAGAACAATAAACGTTCGCGAAGTGAGCGCGTCCCTTTAAGCACTGTCACAGGTTCTCGCTCGAAACCCGACGTTCCAACTATTGACGGTCCTCTTTTCCTGCCATATTATTGATTGTCTGGGAAAGCTTCATTATGATCAACTCTCTCAATTCCTTGGTTATCCAGTGTATGGTACGAATATCGCTTAATTTTGTTACAAAATCGTTAACTGCATTGAATATTTATCTTCAATTTTCTATACAGAACCTTGAATACTTGAATATGCAATAAATAACATAAATAATATATAATATATAATATATCATATAAATATAAACCTTGAGTACTTGAATATATATTAATACTTGAACGTTTACTTACTAATACGGTCGGGGTGAAATGATGATACGAAATAAAAGTAGAAAACAAAGTTTTGAAGTTTTTTTGATTGACCCAGTCGAACATATGGAAGGACAGTGAGTATAGGGAAGGACAGTCCCGGCTTTAATCATTTTAATCCTTTTTATTCTGTCAGGTAACCCGTATACCAAGATTACAATGTTTGTTGCGAATGGAATATGGTTTCTGGAGCTGTTCCTCTTGCAAATCATTGCTTTATCACATGTACTCGCAGTATACAAGCCTGTATTCTACACACACATCAGCAGAAAGTGGCTGGCCACGGTGTGTAGGGCATTTCCGTACTTATAATCTACGAATTGAGACGAATTACAGTGACTTATAGTCTTTATTTACACAATTTAAAGTACAAGCATAACCTGTGAAAGAACATTAAATTCAATTTTAAATGAAATGCCTGCTTCAGAATTCAACACTCCTAAAGCACGAAAAAAGATGCTCCTTTGTGAGGTACTACACAGTTTAATAAAATGGGTAATAATAATGTGTTGTTCAGGTTGTCTCCCTCGTTATGGCTGTGGCTTTACTCACCGGTGCAGTTCCTCTCCTTCTTCCCAATATGGGTCTAAAGTTTTACATCGCCACATATTCATGGTGAGAAACTCCTTAAATAACAAACAATGGGATGTTTTTGTGCAAGAAACCAAATCAGGGCGTGCAAGCGGTGAGGGAAAACGGCATCTCCTAATGATTCCAAACAATTCTACATGACTTTGGACGTCACTAGGTACTTCCCTTGCCTCCATACGGTTTCGGTGTAAAACCGCTGACTATCATTTTATGTTGATGTTAGGGAATGTAGTTGTAGTCTCATCTCCCTAAGATTGTTTTGTCTAATGTTTGATCTTTGATCTTTACGTTGTGTTGCTAATACCTGTACGTGACTTAGCCATGATGCAATTGTCCTAGTAACCTAATTGCCTGTTCTAGAGTGTTCGCTAGGAAACGTATATAAACAAGGGTCAACAATCATATTTGATTCTCGATACCAGTGCTACCTGTCTTACTGTAATAAACCTATTATTATCAGCATACGCCTACTATTTGACTCTTCAACAGTTGAGGACAAGACAAGAAATATAATTGTAATAATCGTGTATATACATTGAGGTACGAAGACCTGGACCTTCCTGGGATGCGGATTCATATTATGTACAACTGGATATTGCAGGTATATTGGGGAATAACATAATTTACGCATGAATTATATAGCAGGAATATGCTGCAAGTTGAAGCATGTTTGCTAGAAACTTTATTTGAAGAACATTTATCTGTTTTAGAATTTCATATCCAATTATAACTGTAAAAACAGTAATGCTTCACAAAAAGTAAAGCAAAAAAAAGTAATTGTTAGGTTATTCACGACGCAAGGTCCGAAATGCTGTGAAACGTCGGCAGTAAACTAGGCACCAACGTTGGCAATATGTCAAGCACTAGAGTGTTTTTAAGAATGTTCTTTAACGCAAGTGCTTCCTCTCAGAAAGGATTATTTTAATGAGTTCAGGTTGTTACAATTGCGACTCTACTCATATCTGACGTTGTAATCCTCTACAAACTATTTCGCATGAAAAGTTGTCATGCTGGGACTACATCCACCTTGACTCAATCAGTAAACCCAATTCAACGGAACACATCGGTTGTGGTGGGTGAATGCGAAGATTACTCTACTATCGCAAAGCTTGATAGGGAACTGTTGATCCAATCCGTTCACTAGTTTGATCACACTTTCAGCAGAGGGCCAGCCGAGCGTTCACACGTAAGCGAATAAGCCTAACAACATCAAATGTTCACATAACAATCGCCCTCAACTTTATCCTGCTTAGTTCTTGTCTATTCATTCAAACAATCATCTACAATACTGTACCAGGGTGAGATGTTTAACTAATATCAACGATAAACCATCGACAGGAATGCCAACCTCTCGCTCACTTACGCTTCTTCTACCAACTCTAAGAAATTGTTTCGATGTAAATTGCGACGCCTTTTTTATCTTATGTTCTTTCAGTTGGAGGTCTCCTCTCACCCCGTTCATACTGGCTCTGAGCCCACTATTCAGGACATGCAAGTGTTGGGTGTACACCGTGTTTGGAAGAAACCTTCGCTTGGCATTGGGCAATACACTAAAGGAGATAAGATGCGCACCCTGCGTGTGAAATCTATTTGTGACACTCTCCACTCTCACACTCACTACGCTGAGGCCTGCTCTCTCCCCTCAGAGCGGTGCTTCGCCTGACGGAAACAGGTGTACCAAAGCTACTGTTATTCCATAACTGTCACATCCTCTTCCAACCGGACCTACCCGATTATAATATACTTGTGTTCCTACTGATTATGCCACAGGAGGTTATCCCAACAACAAACGACTACACTTCAGAGCACCATATAGTTCATCAGCAATGTACATTGTGAAGTATCTTTCCAATTTTATCACCGTTTATTGCAGAATATAAAGTTGCAGCAATTGCATAAGATCTGGTAGTACGTCAAAGATTAACCTCAGCTGTCGCTATGCTTAACTTTTCAATAAAAAATTACTGATGAGATCAAGGAAACCAAAATTTATTTATTTTCAGAATATTACATGTCCAGTTAATTTTAAAAATAACAATAATCCACAAAACAGGGAGTACACCGTAACATTTGCTTGTCCAGAACCAAATCAAGAAACAGTTTTGAGTATAACAGTCAACGTGTTCTGACACTAAAAATTTCTGACGATTTCTGTCACAACAAAAAAAGATATGTACATATCCTAAAGAAAAAGAACAATAGCTTAAATGAGACCATAACAAATGTTGAGGAGCAATAAATAAAACGAAAGTTTGCTACAGTTTGCAGGAAACTCAGTTGAGTTACGCATACAAAAGGCTGACCAAGATAGGAAGCTTACACTAATGTGCAACACAGTTGAGATAGCGAATTGAAAGAAAGTCTCCTACTCCATGGCCTCGTCTTTCTTGTTCTTGCTCATGTACTCGTCGAGCTGCTTGTCGAGTTCGGCCTCAGACAGCTTGACCTTCTTATCGCGTCCCTGACGTCCACCACGGCCACCTCCTCCTCCTCCTCCACGACGGCCTCCGGAAGAAGAACCAGAGCGGTCGTCGTGCCTAGAAAAACACAAATATACAAGGATACAAACGAGGGCGTGAAAGCTATTCAATGAGCCAAGTCGCGATACCGCTTAAAAATGCAGTTAAAAAACTCACTGGCTCCAGTTGCGTGGATTTGAGTTGCGTGGATTTGAGTCGCGCCTCTTCTGTACGCCTCCAGACTGGGTTCTGTGAATTGCGCCCTTATTGAACTTGATACGATCACGTATTCCACCGACTGAAGCAATAGCAGCATCGTCCACAACAACCATCTTGACCAACGAACCTGAACGATTTTACGAATCATAAAGATGCAAGTAGTAATTATGCGCAAATGATGAAGGGAAATGTTACGTGTGAAAGGGTTACCATCGATGCTGATGCCTTTCAGCTCCTTGATCATTTGCTCCGCAAATTTTCTCGTAAGCATCACTTCGCCAGTTCCCAGCGACTGGCCACTCTCATCAAAGTGGACCACTGCATTCTCGAAGTTGAAAGGGTCGCACAACTCCTATAAATATGATAATCATGGAACCCAGCAGTGACCGCACCAACAAAGTCGGCAAACAAGATGGTACCAATATTCCAATAAGAAAAAAATCTAATACAAAAGAAGTGGCGGTTCCCGTCCACCGCTAGTATACCGTTTCGCTGTCCACCAACTCAGAAACATGGCCCTGATGAGGATCGTTCTCATAGTAAACGTCAGCAAAGACGAACACCACCGCGATCACACTGTGCACAAATCGATGAGAACCGGAGGTTGCCAGCCACCAATCATGACAGTAGCCAGAACAGAAACGGTAGAGCAGCTTGGATGAGCTCAAGTTGAAAGAGAGTAGGGGCGTGGAAGAGTAGAAACCTCTAGGTCAGAAGTGGTCACTGTGGGAGCCATGTTCGAGAGAAGCACCCGGACAACTTTGTTCGGGTTACCGCCCGAAGTCGACCTCTGAGGAGAACGGGGAGAACGGGGAGCACGGCGGCCCTCCGACTCGAACTTGTCGTGAGTCCATCTTCCACCAGGCACGGACTGAAAAACAAAAATTTAGATACCAAGAAATAAAAATAAAGAAAGAGGTACTTTCAAGTGGAACGTCGCGTATGCATCCAATAAAATCCAGATCATTAAAATTCATATCGTTATCAAACGGATAGTAACAGCTAGAAAATGGTTGAAAGACAAACCTTGGAGAATTTGGACGTGGATCCTCTCTTCCAGTTGCTGCGAGCACGAGAATCACCACCCTCCTCAGGGGCATCCAAGTCATTGCGGTCACTACGGAAACCTCCAACCGAACGGCCACCCTTCGATTTCTGAAATAAATACAATATTACTAATAATCCCAATTTCACACATGGTAAATGTCACGATAACTCAACTGGGAGTCTCGCGCCTCGATCAAACCGTCCCACAAGGACATCCCGATACTCGTGTTGAACAAAGAAACGACAAACAGATTTAACACTCACGCGATTTTTTGCTATGATTTCGTCGAGGGACATATCGGCAGAGATTGGCATAGTAACAAGCTGAAAATATAATATATGAGCACGTTAAGAGCATTCTACCGAACACTGAACGGAGAACAACGGATAGACATCCACAAAGAAATATGATTGTCCATGAAACAAGATGCATTTGCAATAATATAGAAACAAAAGAGAAACAAGATGCATTTGATATAGTATAAAAACAAGAGAAGAAGAAGTGAACACTCCGCATGAATGAGCGCGAAAGACCGACTGGACCAGGATTCTTTCGAAACGCTCACGCAGACGCTCTTGCGTCGCGTGCAAGGAACATGAGCATCACGGCGGGAATTTAAACACTCTCTTAACTGACCTGTAATCTACGATGCCACAACAGTAGAAGATATATATGCATATAGAAACGTATTTTGCTATTCTTTTGTAAGCATGGACCCTCGAAAGAAAGGGGTTTGGTCAGTCAACACATACAGATTGAATAATAAATATATGAGCCGCAATAAAATACTGTGATTTAACGAAAACGTTTTGGACAATAATTACTTGAATTACTCAGGTCATTGATTGTTAATTTTGTAACCGTGAAACAAAACATACGTATTAATTATGGTTACACATTACCTAATAAGGATCCTTAATGCAAGAGCGTAAATTTGGGGACCATATTTTAACCAAACACATTTTAAGTGTAAGTTCATGTTTTAATCGCAATTACTCCTCTAACCGTATGACAAAAAGTTCGCAGCGAGCAGGATTCGAACCTACGCGGGCAGAGCCCATTTGATTTCGAGTCAAACTCCTTAACCACTCGGACATCGCTGCACACATCCAAGAAGTTTTAGAACAAATATGTGTTTGCTGTTAGATTTGGCTATTTTCAGGATACAGTCAATGTTTGAAATACTTTTAATCCTTCCTTTGAGAAAAACAACTGTTCCAGTGGAAATGCCGTATATATTCCTTACACAGTTTTTGCTTACCATTAGGTACCTGCTAAACAAAGGTTGCGATCGTTTTTTTTCCATGAGCTGTGTCAATTTGCCGGGCATAGTAGTTTATTGAACACACACATCTCGAAGAGACGCTATCAAATAGAAAGCGTGAAAGCACCAGAGATAACTCAATTGTTTTTCTTGTATTTTCTTTGTTGTTGCTTATTGTGATACTCTTGAACATTTTGAAATACACGTTAAATTTTTATTACACCCGTATGTAAAGGTAAAGAATTTTTAATTACAGTGTCTTTTCCGCAATGTACCTCTGTCGAAGTTCAGGCGTCGCAACTATTGGTGTGGGTTGCTTGGCCACTGAAAAACACTTTTAATCATATCAGTGGCGCTTAATCAAATCACTGAGTCCAGTACAGTATGTATTTGTCACAATGTATTCCATCTCCGATTATCCAGTAAACTCACGAAAAATGTGGCTAATTTTCTCCCCTGGTGCATCAAACAATTGACAGTATTAATATGTCTTTATAAATTGATGTTCAATTTAGCGATAAAACTTACCAAGCCAACGATCGAATCCAGATACTCGCAGTAGTGAAGATCTCAGATTCGGACTAATTGTAATTGTGAGTGTCACGATGATCAGTGTTTCCACAGGAATTAATGCTATCTAAAAATGATTACTCTAGCTTATTGCACTGTCCAGCCAGCCTCATACGACTTATTTGTTCTAAAAATATACTTTACTGTACATCCCCCCACCTGATATTCTGCCCATGGTGCATACTGTTCAACATTTCGGAGGACGTGCACATCAATAAGTGTATTATGGTCATATACGGGCAGCATATTGTGGAAAACAATTGATGCTGAGACGACAAAGAGGAGGTTTAAGATAATCAGGGGAAAGAGTTCATTTGTGGAAACAAATATGCGTCGGAGACGTATTGCGTCTTCATTACTCAACAGCTCGAGATGCATCTAAAAGGATAGTTGCTCTATATCAGTAAAATAAGCTAGTTTTCGCATAATTGGGTTTGGTACAGATGGCAAATATGTTCAACAAGAGACATACCAATCGACTTCCGTTCAAAACAGAGAGAAGAACGAACACGAAACAAGAGAAAAGATTAGTTCCGAATAACACCTTCGCTGCTTCAATGGCTTTCTGTAAATACAAGTTGTATTCATTTTCGAATCATAAGAATATATCTGGAAACTGTGTGTTAAAAAAATCCTTTTTTTAATCAACTCCCTTGCATGCATGAGTCCGGCTAGAGCTATGACGCCAACAAAGTTCATCTTAAAATAAAGAAAAGAGCAAAATAGTAAAGTTGAGGACTGCTTCCTTCCGTAAATCCCCCATAATCTTTATTTCACCAACCTTTCCACTATACAATTCAAGCGCCGCATATGGAAAGACTTGCTTGGGAGATGTGATGTCAACAAACAAAACAGAAATTGAGAGTAAAATCTGAAACGTTCGCCTGATAATTACTTTGAATGTAAATATCGAATGACTGGCATAAATGCGTTGTTGCATAAAGAATGAATGACAATTCGTAGAATGAGCCTACATGTATGAGCACCAGTGCGAGTGGAATCAAACGATTGCGTGTGATATGATAACTCTTGTAGTTAACTGCTGCATATGATCGTTCTACCGCGAGAGTAATAGGTGAAGTAACCATTCCAAGCACACCTATCACGTATACATTCTTCATGCCTAGAAATAGTCAATATTGTGCAAAAATTATCATAACAATTATTTATGATTATGCTATGTGATAAATTTTAATACGCCCGAGAGAATTTTCTAACAGTATCTTAAGGGATTAAATGATGAAAGCTGGGACTGGCCTTCAGGGCCCCCGAAGAGGCCCTTCAGTCCGTTATGCTCCACCAAAATCATGCACCCCAGACATATAGGCATTCAATGCATGGTCACCCCTGACACAACCTTTCCTAGTATTCACTTGGTACCGTTTTTACCACCAGGTCAGTGCAACCATTCACGCATGAGAATTAAACCCTCAACGTTCGTGGTGAGCAGCAGCGCTAGCAACTACAACATCGACGAAGAAAACCCACCGAGTGAACTATCCCCCTTAAATATCTGCCATTCGCATCGATCTTCCTTGGTTATCACGAATCCAGCATGCAATTGGTAAACACAGGAAAGTAGAACTCCTGTAACTTGGCAGATGAACAAAGGTTTAAATAAAACACATACAATGATCAATATACCTCTTGTGAGCATCGTCTCTACTAGATCTCAAAACGATTTGTTTTGTGTTTTCAGTCTAAAAAGTTTCCAAGGAAGGAAGTCATTTGTTGTGATGAGAAAAGCTGATAAATGAAAAACAATCGTGTTCGACTGTAAACTGACCGATATTAGCAACGAGTGTTGCTGACAAGAATGATAGAAGCAGAACCTTCATATTATTGTGTACTTGTTTGGTGAAGAATACAGCGAGTGACATCAGCACAACACTGAGTAACGCCAAAGGAGTTATGAACAGCTGAAGCCGGACATTATATACAACTGGTTAAAACGGACACTGCTGCACGGATTATAATTGTAATTCGCTTATCGATAATTTTTTAACTTTCCGCCATAAACAACTGATTTACTATATTTGCAAAATTCCCATTTGTTTATGCATCACGATTTGTCTCTATAAATTTCCACATGCTAATAGTTTCTTAAAATTCGACTTTTTATATGTATTTTTCCTAGTTCCGTCACTAAGAACTTGACTTCGTGCACCTTTCAGAGGAGTTGATTTTTAATAACGATGGAACCAGGGTTGCGTTGTATCGCATGTTTGTAGTTTCGTAATTTCGTAAAGAATTTGGTTTACTTCGCAGAAATATCACGTACTTTAAAAGTACAACCGTTCCTAATTATCAACATAACTAATTTGAAATGCGAGTCCTTAACTATCTGACATACGCTAAGACAAGCCATTTTCTCTGACAAATTGGATGCTTTTCCAAGACATCATTTTGTGTGGTTGTTTTGTGCCCGCACAGAGAAATGTCCCACAATTCTGTGGAATATCTGCTCATGTGGAAGCCAATTAATCAACTGCGTTCACAGTTTTTCGCGAGAATCAGGCAAGCTTTTGGCGGATCTGAGTCAGCTGTTTTAAAGATATAACATGAAACCCTCAAATCCAAACGAATTAATTGCAATAGTCTGCCGCTGCAAGAGAAGCTAAAACACGTTGTTTGTGTTTATTGATAAGTTTGTATTGATGTACTGATCTCACCTTCAATCTCCAAATTAAGTTACGCAACTGACAGCAACCTCACCAGCTATGTGGCAGTTCGTATTTCAGAACTCGTTAATTAAATATGAGCATAAAACAATACCTTGGTTAGGTTTACATATATTGTTACTCGTGCTCTTAATACATACACTGTTATCAACGGGATACACTCAATAAAAATTTATAAATCCTTCAATAAATTCAAAAAGCGCAACATATAAGACGTGCTGTACTGTTGTATAAAAATAGTGGAACAATACGATCCGCAAAGCTGGTGTAATTCCTCCCTAGATTTGGTGTTGTGTGATATTGTCTTGGACACTATTAACAAAACAATTATTTGCACTAAATAAGAATGATATTTACCAGTTACGCAGGAGTCGGTCTTTAGCTTGGCAGATTAGTTGAAGGTATTATCTTTTCAAAAATCAAACTGTTACTAACCTGAAATAAAAGAACCCAGTGGACAGTAGAACCAGGGCTGAATATGGTCTCTGCGCTTGCACATAATTGGCAGCGAGTGCAGTTCAGACTTGTGTGCATCATTCTCGGGTGTAGAAAAGGATAGTTCAGAAAACTCTCTTCTTGCCAAAAATAACGTTATGTATTATGCAGTTGAACCATTAGGAATTGCTTTAAAATAAGTTGGATATCGCAAAAAAGGAAAGACGGCATAATGGCCCAAAGTAGCGAAATGGTAGTTGGTTTCTACCAAGTTTTGTGAGACAATTCAACTGTCGGAACTAGGACATTACCATTTGCCTTAGAAAAAGGTTCCCCTCCACAATTTGAAAAAAAAAATGTTTTTGCAAAATGAACACATATTCGTTGTTCCTTGTTTATTTCTGATCTCTGCTTTTTTTTTATTTGTTGTGCATTAGAGGAATAGGCGGGTGAAATGACATCATAACACGCGAAAAAATACAAAAATAGGTGATTGTGAAAGATGAGTTGATGCGAAAGTGATACTAGTCTATTATAAGTCTGTATACTTGACTATCGAGTGTAGAAAGAAGAATGCTTTCTCTACTGGCACAGTTACTGTTCCATTTACCCGATAGGTAAAAGCAGCAGAGATGAAGAACGCATAATGTTGGCTGTCCAGAAACAGAGAGGAGCCGAGTGATTGGGAGAAAGCGCAGTTTGCATTTAGCGAATGGGAACTGACTTAAAATGATCAAAAATGATGGTTGCGCGGCGGAAAAAAGGAGATACCAGGGTTTCATTGGAATGATATGATAAACCACAGTATTTGATGCATAACAGAAGTTAAACCTGCTCTTTTTGTTGTGTGATAATTTGTAGAGGAAAATTAGATAATGAAATGAAAACGATTAAGAAAAGAAGAAAAATGGAGCACGTTATTGCGTTGATCTCTTTTTCAGTTTTTTTACAATTGTTTTCCGCTTGTCTAACTTTCGGTTAGGATGTATATGTATTCAGTTTCTTTGCTCCTTCATATGTGCATTTGTTCTGATTTTTAGCAGGTAAATACGTAATAATGACTTTAACTAAGATTTTTGCACCACAACACCATAAGGAAACAAAATGATAGTTAATTATTTTCCCATTACAATTAGTGAGTGACATTTGTATTGCTACCGAAAAAATGCATACTCAAAACAATTTTATTGCACAAACTACAACACACTATAAGGAAACGAAATGGCAGTTATCAATTTTTGGATTGAGCAACATGATTATTTCCTCATTTTTTTCTATTGCCGCTTAGTTTTCAAAGGGTGTTGACATCTTAAGACTTGCTGCATAGAAAAACGACATTTAATTAAAGGTGAGCGATGTAAAACTATAATATTGTTTACTTTCTTAGAAAGAAAATTCGTCGAGAATTTCTCTGTTGTTTCAAACCAACAAAACATTAGTTTTGAATGGGAATTTGAATATGTATTTGAACCTATTCTCTATTACATATTGTGAGACATAGATGAAAAGAGAACACGGAACCATTCATATCTCTAGCTCGCGGTTCGATTTGCTAGGCAAACGCATTTTTTTCAATATCACATATGATCTGGGAGAGTTGAACATTATCTTAGTGCATACAACCTAATGAACCTTGAAAGAACCTCGACAGTAATGGACATCTCAATTTTGTAAAGCATTCATTCCAATAAAAAGTGTTCAGTTAAAGGGAAAGGGGAAAATCTGTTAGGTAAAAAAAACTACGACACATAATATGGAAACGAAATGAGAGTTAATAATTTCCCTTAGAACTACACTAATAATCCCTTCGTTGACCACCATTTGCTTAATGTCAGCCTTAAGTGACTGTATCGGAGTGCGTCTAGACATCAGTATCTCGAACGTCCTTCTTCTGTGGGATAATCAGAGTGGTTGTTCTCTTGGCTGGGGTATACTCCTCACTCTCCTCCTCACTTTCACTCTCGCGTGCATGCACAAACTCAGCCCTCTGGGGGGTTCCCTCCTCTCTGGATGGCCCCGGTCTGGCTTCCGTTCTCAATTGAACAGGGATTCCGTGCGATTCCTTTGATGTCTGAGGGTGCACATGAATATCCACTTTCCTTGGTTGGGGATAGGTAACCGACGGGGTCTTCTGAGACTGGTGGGCGGTCACATCTCCATGAAATACGGTAGTGGATGGGGTCTCTTGTCCTGAGAAGTCTTGCACAACTACCACATTCACAGCCTTGAAGTCCTCCTTGAACTTCTCCAATGCATATTCCTGAAACGAGAATGTATACGTTATGTGGTAAATGTGTTTCATTCCAGTATCTTCTGTTTGTTTGGTGTGGGTAATCGCAAGCGTCGACATAATACATCAAACACGTACATATATATTATATGAATGGGGATGAAATTCAAAACAGTACATGAAAACAAACCCTCAGCAGTTCCAGATCTGTCTGGCAGGATCGGCTTTTCACGGACATTTTTTGCTCACTGTGTTTCTGAAACAAAGCGTATAGTTATATTAAAGAGCATTTGAAAGTAATGTACACAAATTGACACATTCTATTTAAATAGTGATACCTGCAATTGCTTCTTTGATGATTCAGGCATAACATGATAGAGGAGTCTCGATTTGAGCGGCATTCTGGATACAACAGCGTCCAGCGAGCGAGGGTCCAGAGGAGCTGAACATAGACACTAGTAGTCGAGGATTGAGGGTCCATTGTTGAACATTGGAGAGCAATCCGAATTAAGAGTTAATGGAATTAAGAGTCAATAAAAACAAGAGAAACGCATTAAAGCACGGTTATTTTATCAATAGTAAACCGCATGTGTCTTAAAATAATTGTGAAGGCTCTGTCAAACAACACCACACAATGCTTTAAGTGGTGCAAACTATGATTTTTTTCGAGCTTCTGATTTCAGTACATTTTTTGTAAGCTTAAAGGAAACGAAAAATCATGTGTGGGGCCATGGTCGGAAGAGAGAGCGGGCAAATGTGAAAACATACTAAAAGAACCCATTTTTGGGGCCCAACTTGGCGCGATGGACGAGCAAAAACAAAGAAGAAAGAATAAACAACCGCCGACGAAGTTCCATTTGTCAAATAAAGTGGAGAGAGGGATCGAAATTAAATCATCCCTCCATTCTTTCTTAAATTGTCTTGCCTATTTTGCAATAGTAACCACAACAATCGTAGTGGCTTGGTGGCTAATTGATACCTTCTCCTTCTATTTGTTCCTCGCCTTCAGTCACAGGAGCCGCCTCGGGAACCTCTCCCTCATCCTGGGCCTCTGCCAACGCAGTCATGTATTCCTTGTCGATATTGTCTTGCATTCCCTAAACATTGTCTTTCATTTTTAAACATTCCATAAAACAATTAGATATGCGAGAAGCAGAATACTCTGACAAGATCAAAAGGAAAAACATAAATATCAATGTGAAACCCCAAAAGAAAAAAGAATGATTTGGAACCTGCATCTACTTACCTGAGCCAATGCCTCGAGCTGTTGTTGAATGAGAGTCATTACAGTGGAAACAAGGGCAAGACCAATGAGCAGAAGAAATCCAACCACAATCATATAATCGTATTCAGAAGGCAGTTCGTCTCCAAAGCCAATTGTTGTGAAAGAAATTAGGGTGAAATACATAGAAGTGCCTAAATAGCAAGGTTTTTAAGGCAGTAGGCTGCTGGCACCGACAGTCAGTAGTATATTTATCAGCGGGGCAGCTCTCGATTTTGTAAGAACATACCATAATCCCATTTGTCCTCCAGTAACATGAAAATTCCTGCGCAAACAAAAATCCAGATAACAGTAAGCAGCACAAGAAATGAAATAGGAAAAGAGAGGAGATCATTGTCGTCATTTCCGCTTTCTTCTGATTTACTCGTAGCGCCTGCTTCAGGACCCATGTTCGTCATCTACAATTCATAGTGTTTTATATAACAAGTGCGAATGCGCATGTGACACTTTTCAATGGACATGAAACCAGTGTAGTGTGGAAAGTGGACGGATCTTTCTACGATATGCATAAACACGACTTGCCTTCTTTTCCAAATCTTTGGAAACCACCGCGGTCGACTTGACAATCATCTTCCACAATATCTTACAAATCTTTGCGAAGAGTGATCCGAGTCCAAATAAACAGATGACTGCCAAGGGGATGCCAATGAAAGCATACAGAATGGTAAGTACTCTTCCGGCCGTAGTCACGGGGACTATATTTCCATATCCTGGAAAGAAACTTCACTAATTATCACTAATTTTTTGAAAACACGTGGATGTAAACTACAATTTGAAAGAAAATAATTTCACCAACATACCAATTGTTGTATATACAGTCATACAGTAGAAAATGGCTCCTAAGAAAGTCCACTGTTGATTCTCTTCCGGAACCTGAAAATGTTACATACCATAAACATGCAAGTAAAGATCCAGGTAAGCGTCAAATGAAGGGAACCAAAAATTTTCTTGACAAGTAATCTAGCTGACCTCTTCGATTCCCAGCTTTTCTTGGAATCTGTGCAGTGTATTCACTGTGTGGTTGTACGCGTTAATTGGCGTCATTGCACGGATGTTGTTCAATCGAAACGCCGTATTCTTAATGAGGTTTTCCGGTGTTAGTTTAATATACAATTGCAAAACAAATCGAGCTGTTCTGTTTTCCATTGTTTTATTTTTTTATTTTTCCATTCAGAAATTTTCAAACGTTGATTCGACACGACTGCCCGATGCACGTGGAAATCAACGCGATTTTGGGAATCAACACACATAGGAATCAAAAGTTACCTCGATTAGATCCTCTCTAGTCTTCTTCAGAGTGTTCAGTGTGTACAACTCATTAGGTCCTTCCAAATACGAGAATAAAAGTGCTCCAATGACGGTGTATATAATAAGGATTATTATAGGAAGGATCGATCTGAATCCATCTCGCAATGTGGATAACAACTGTGATATCTTTTGTATTAACATCTTTGCAATTCCCTGAAATTGAAAACCTCAGAATATTATGGAACGTACATACACAAAGTTCCATTGCTGTTCTATTTAACTCCCTCATTGAGGAAATTAAGAGACTGCTAAATACATTCGGAGCGACTTTTGGTATGCACTCATTTGTTAATATATAATGAAAACAACCCAGGGAGGAGGCTACTAAATTTTGTGTTGTATCTGAATGCGAAAAGAATGTGTATGATGTTATGCTTGGCTTTTATACAAGGAATATTAAATAAGGTCATGTTCAACATGTATAGACATATATGAAAAGGATGTAGACTTATGGACTCAAGGGTGAAAAAGAGTGTGACAAATATTTCTTTGTAGAACGTCATGATTTATAGAGAAAGTCCTCTCATTGATTTTTAACAAGTTACACCTTGCTGTTGAATTTTTGGTTTTGTTTACATATTATGCTTCACCGCTCCAATGGTTCAAGGTATACTTATGTAATACGGGCTTTTCCTCATTCATATATTAAGTGTTTTAAAATGCCCAGCGTGTAAACATAAAGTGTTGCTTGTGGTCAGAAGGGAAGTTGTCCGGCTCGAATGTCTCTGTACATGTGTTTGTGTCAGTGTTATACATTCCCTGGGGAGGCTTCTATTCCAATGGAATGGACCGACACAAGACAAGACGATGGATTTCAAATCTGATACGTACATTGTGGTGAGTGTCAACCAGGGACGACGACTAAACAATGAATTGTGCTTGGCTACTCTCCTTTACTGACAATGAGCTCCCTACAACTGCCATACAAGCCTTAATGTTAGAAACGTTACATATCGGCGGATCCAAAATAGAAAAAAGGAAGTCCAATAAATAGTTGATTTATTCGGATCTTGGCTAAATTTTACATAACCTCCAAACCCCTAACTTCATTGCGCGCAATAAAACATTCCACATTTTCCCATGTACATACATAGCTTGGTTTCCAAGTGAGTAGGCGTCGGCTTTTTAATATTTTTTAATAACTGGGCGTCGGCTTTTTAATAATGCAATAATTCAAACGCGTCAATATAAATACTCGGCTTGGTTAAAACAAATGGTGCTGCTTTTATGTTGTATTCCAAATTATTTGGTCCGATTTTTGGTCGGATTCTTGGAGCTGGCGCTGCTTTTATATTGTATTCCGAATTATTTTATCAGATTCGGAGCTCGGGCTATTACCGATTAATCCGAGATGTGTCGGGGAGCATAATACACACTTTACAATGAAAGTTGTGTTATGCGCGTCTAAACAATGTTCACTCATAATTATACAATATTAAGAGGGAACGAATTTGCAAAGCAAAAGGTAATAGTTTGTCCACGAAAATCAGACGGCAAGAGTATTGTGTGGAAGTGAGATCCCTTTTGTCTTCTGGGTGTGAAATTGGATTGAAAAAGAATGGTGGATGGCCTAGGTCGGTAACTGACTAGTGGAAGACAGATTGGGCCAAGAAACCACTTCCCGACCAAACACTTTTCACATATCAATATTTCACAATTAATTGGAACATGAGATTCTAATAAAGACTAGTGGAAACTCAGAAAGGGAATTGGCTTGTTTGTTATTTGCTTTGAAATTACCTTTGCAAAGCAAAACAAAACCAATCAAAACGTAGAGGACATCGGATGCCGCCTGGTGTGATAAAAATTTGATATGATTTATTTTGTCTTCTTTCCTTTTGAGTCATATGTACTGCGAGTCGGAAAAAAAACTGAGTTTGGAGTTTATTCGCGAAAGCTACTAAATAGTAATTGGACAATTTGAATAAGTGTATCAACAAAGAGAGAGAGAGAGAGCTATTGGTGCATTGATTGGAATAATCAAGAAACAACAGAAGCGAAGCATAATTAGAAAAAGTTTGCAGTGGGAGGGCGTCAGTTGTTGAGGGGATAGAGAGGGAAAAGGAGAGGAATGAGGAGGATCTCTTTCTTTTGTCACCATTATATCAAATCCAGCCAACAAAGAAATGGATGATTAGAAGGTGAAAATCACACTCACAAAATCAAAAAGCCTACATTGCCACATGCACTTTCTCATTGGGTTGTCACTGGCTAAGTTCGCCATTAGTCTTGAATATTTTTTGGTTTGAAACGTCAGTGAATATACAAGAAAAATAATTTGGTGATATATTCGCGAGAAAGAGTAGTGCGTGATGATGGTCTCCTTTAATGGGAGACTTAACACATATCAGGTGACAGAAATGGAGGAAAAAGGAAAGAAATAAACAAAAGAAGTGAAGAAGGGGAAGGCGGCTGGAATATGTAATTGTCAGATATCCTGCGATATACATACAACTCTGCCAGCTATTTACGGAAAAAGTTGTAATACAAAGTGTTTATCAAGTCCACACATGCGCTTTGAATTATAAAATTCCACGCATGCGGCACGGCGAAATACACCTTTGTGAGGGATTGGTGGAAGTTGTCGAAGTAGAAGACCAAGTTATCAACCGGAAAATAGGAAAGTTTCCAGTACAAGCATTGGACCCAACCATCGTTAGTGTTCAATTCGTTTTGCACAGCAATAATGCTACTTTGATTGTTCAGCGGGAACAACGTTAACTTCCAAGTGAGTTTTAATAAGCATCTCATCTTTTTTTGTTGCTTTACGAACAAAGAAAAAGGGTGGAAAGGGAGTGAGTGACACACGTTGTAATTGGGACACTGGGGTCAGACAAGAAAAGGGAATACACACCAAGGGACCCTCCTTTCAAACCTCCTTTGATTGTTCATATCGACAACTGCATTCTCAACACTTACCGACATCGTTGTCTACTCTCGGTGCAAGCAACAGAATCACAGGGAAATATCAGAAGCTATCCTGAAAAGCTTCTTTTCTTAGCCTGATTCAAAACATTGTGAAGATATGACGGTTGCGATAAAATCATCTGGTCAACTTGTAAAGGGTCTTGTGTTGATTTGTTTACAAAGAATTTCAGAGATGGGGCGTCCCAGACTTCCGTTACAACTGTTTATGTGTTCGACTACTCGTATCTGTAACGGGACACAATTTTTGAAGAAATACTGATTGAATATTTTGATAATGTAAAATCCGGCTCGGAAGTGAAGAATGTTGATTTCGGATGCTGCAGTATTTTGAATAAAGGAAATGGAAGTTCCAGAAGGAATTGAAATTGATGCCTTCCTCTATAAATAAGAAATAGAACCCCACTCGCCCCGCTAATCTTAGTAGAAATAGTATGAAATAACTGAGCGATTTAGAAAAGGTCTAGTATTTTCTGATTTGGTTAACACGAAGAAACATAATGCATATATGCCCTATAGATGCAGTTAGCCAAACGCTAAAAAAAAGAACAGAAGCACACAAAGTATGACCGTTGTTCCTATTGAAGTGTAAAGAAAAAGAAACTGTTAAATCGTAAATGTCCTAGTGCTCGTTTCAACTTTTTTCACCTTATAAAAAAATGTGTCTTTCTGGGAACAGTTGCTAGACTAACGGTCGTCTACATCTAGCACGACATTGTTCAAGGAAAAGTGTTAAGAAAAGGTGGCCGATGAACGAACGAGGATACAATCAATTTTCAAAATCCTTAGAAGACCGATGCCGAAGACCCTTCGTAGTTTCCGGCCCTTGCGTGCTAGTTTTGTTCTGTTGACATCTCGGAAAAAAATACACTTCCATGATACTGCTCTACTACGCGGGCACACAACTGATGCTTCTGTTTATTTCGTCCTTAATTTCAATTGCTTTAAACGAACGCAGATTTTGTGATGTTGAGAATATATGTGATCTATTTCATAAAGTGCGGCACCGGAACTACCCTTCAAAACGTTTATATTGCATAAAAGAACACAGGTTATTAGAGAAAATTTTTGTTGATTCAGTGTGATAAATACCGCCGAAAGCTTTTATCCAGTGAGAGTTAACTCGTATAATAGACCTGGCTTCTGCCCTAATCTTGGACATTCCAGTCGCGTCGTAATCGTTCGAAATATAGCTGAGCGTCGTTGGCGATAGGAGCTATTCTGCGAAGATTCTCTTTTTGTCTCGTAGCCAATGTCTTTCTGTTCATCCAAAGGAGTAGAAGTGAACTGGCCAGATTAAAGAAGCTGTACAGCTGAAAACGGGACATATAAATAATACTCAGTAACAAATTGAAATCAGACAATGATTTGAAAAAGCATATATTTCTTTTCGTAAAGAGGTAGAGTAAGAGAAGTTTGATGTGTGCTTGGTGTCGGAAGTTGTGATCATGTTCCATTAGCAACTTACGTAAATGACTTCTAGAATACTTCGGTATGTCTTTTCAGTGAATTGACTATAACGAGGCCTGAGGTACATGTTGGCAATTGAAGTGATCACAGCGCAAAGAATATTGATAGTGAATAAAGGGACAAAGAGACGGATTGTGTACAACTTCTGACGATATTCAAATGTTGACGACAAATCCCAAGTTCTTCTGCAATCAATACAGTGAGAAAAAGGAAAGAAAACTGCAGTACTCCAATTGTTTTTCCATTTGTATTCCAAACAAACCTCTTCATTTTCATGGAGATGTGTACATAGAGTGATATAAACATAATGCTTTGGCACACAACGATGATAAACATAATCTGAAATAAATCTTTTTATGTTATTCACATGTATTATTGCAACAATAAAAATGCTCGGGTCATGTCTACGAATGGGGAAACCTCGTTGATTTTTCCTTACAAGGTACTGTGCCGGAATAATATTCTGAAGATTGAGGCTCATTGCCGTACAAGTAGGAAGGATTTCACTCATGTCCTCATAAGTGACGTAGTACAAATTCCAAATTACAGCTTCCACCACCTAAGCATACAAAATAGAAATAAACGAAAAATCGTACAGGAATAAAGTAATAAGTAATAAAAACACTCCCCGCTGATATAACGACAATCTGTCCAATCCACTTTGAATTTCTGGTGTAGAATTTGACGAACACCGATGAAAATATCAGTTCCAACACAAGGGCGTATATTAGTAGATAATGTACGGATACGGAAATCTGTAACAGAATAGTTTTCCCTCAAACAAGATCATGCAGCGAAGTGTTATGATGTTGATATAAATTGAATTTACTTGTATGGGATAGCGGAACCAAATACAAAACGAGTTCTTGTGCATAATTTCCTCGGGATTTTTCCAGGTAAATGCGACATATAAATGAATAATCTGGAAAGCTTTTACTATTAGAAAATACTAATTCTTGTTGAACTCTCCACATGAAAACCTCAGCGCTTAGTGAAAGACATTGTCTATAACGTTAAGACATTGTGTAACGTCACTTCAACATTGTGTATAACGTTTGTTCATAAACGTGAATGTATATCGATTTTGTTTGTACGGTTTGAGATGAAAACAATAACTCACATTCGCAAGACACTTTGCCAATGCGTGTATTCCAAAACAAATGTAGAGTACGAAAACAGAGTACTAAAAAATGATCACCATAAGTGTAAGGCTAATGGACGCAGCATTCCAAAGTTGGTTGCTCACGTTACGAAGAATATTGTTATGCGTTAGATTTGTTAAACTACATTGACATAGTGTGTCATTAATTGTAAGCAGCTGAATTTTAGAATTCTAAACTTGGAATGGAAAATTTAGACATTTCTGTACCGAACCACTCAAATCTAAAAAAGGAAGGTGCAGAATTATGATCTCAAAGTCAAAAAATAAGCAGAGATTAATTCTGTGTCATTGATTATGAAGACTTTATCATTGAACGCTTGCCTATATTCAAGGTTTAGTTCAACGTTAGTAGCACACGCATAGTGCGCCAAAGTAAGTACTTAAATGCATGCAATTTACGCATTCATAATGAGGAATCTGAAGAAAAATAACCTACTTTTCTGGACTCAATCAAAAGTTTCATAGCGGCTTCAAAAAAGATGGCGTAAATAACAACACCTATAGTGCAAATGGATACAATGACATGGACGACCTGCAAATCACAAACATCTAGTCATTTTTCCATAAGGCGAGTTACAAAAATTAGTGATTGGACAATGCGATTCCACCTGTGCTCCAATAAATAATGGCGATTGATATAGCTCGGCAGTCTGTTGTATTATCACACTTGAAATAGCAGCCATTGAGACCTGTTAATGGTATTTCATGAATTAAACTTCCGTTTGAGCAAGTTCTATACGCAATCATAATTCAACAACACAAATGTGAGTGATCCACACTAGGACAATGAATATAACACGGCAATGCAAGAAAACGTCGCAACCAGCTGAAAAGACCTGGAAATCAAGTTATGCTGAACTTTCTTGAAGACATTGTATGAGTTTTAGACAACAGTAATATGCGAACAGCAGTCAAGTTGATCTTCGATTGGCCCAACCACAGAAAAATATTGTTTAATGTTCTGACTACGGTACATCTCAGGGGAGAAGTGAGGTTTGAATCCTACTGAATTCGTGTTTGACCGTGTTATTACTCGATTACTTCATTTGCAGATTCAGAATTTATTTTACTTTTCACCAAATCTACCGCGTAAGGTATAATTATGATATAGTATGCTGGGTAAACATAAATTATAAGTGGCACGTGTACATAACTTTTTTTTTCGGAAACTGCTGTTATTTTCGCAATCGTAATTAATAAAGTATTGGCTTTTTTCTTAATCGACACACACTTTTTTCAGGCTTCTTGCGCTCCAATGTGCGACGTATTTGAGGCTTGCAATTAGTCACAAACATAAAAAGAATTTGTTCAGGTAAATAGTCTTGAAATTGCTGATTATTTTCTCTTCTCTATCATTACCTAAACAAAGAATCTCGGGCTGGAATCACTAACGGAGTCATTAATTCACCACGGAATAACATTATAGCCGTAACTTGCGTCAGAAAATGAGCAGAAATTGTTACTCGCGAAAAAAATGTCTAAACATCAGTGAAGAATGAGCAACATGGGATAAACTCGAAGAAAAGAAAACGACGAAGGTTCTACCTCCGAAGGGAAGTTCACAGTCCAAACTATTGCTTGGTGCTCTGAGCAAGTAGCTAGACCTCCTGCATGTGTCTCGCCTGTGAGTGTTTATCTCTCTATCGTAAGGATATATGTTTATGAACATTTATGGAATAAAAAGTTATATAGCTTTAAAATACTTTGTTTGGTGAGTTGTCTAGTATACTGTGCACATCCTTCTTTATGAAAAGGGCAAGAACGAGAGCTACACGCGACACTTTTGTTGCCGAATGAATATTTCAGTACTAGTTAGGTAGTGATGAATATGCATTTATTTCAAATCAATTTCTAATCCATCATACATGTGACTACATGCAGGTATTCCTTCCCGAATGGAACTTGCAATTATGCCCTTGGGAAAGCATACGTCAACTACTGAGGCTCGACACTGACTTAACTGACTCATAGTTGTTCGTATTTTTTTTGTTCCACACCCATAAAAGGAAAACTTTCATAGGTGTAAGATTGTGATGAAGGACTTCAGAAGGGTAGTGGACTCCACTGGGAACACTACACTTTACTGCCTACAAGCATTCATTACTTCCCGAATAATACTTGCATGCAATTATTTTGTATCCTCTCGGGAACACCTACGTCAACTACGTGGTCCGTCATGGAATTGTTTTCGAAATGCATAAAAACGATGGCAGTGTGGTAAGAAGATTGATACTATTTAAACTACAGCGGAGAATACGAATAGGAAGTGCACATATTAGTAAAACGTTTATTAACCCGAAACAGAAATATAGCAAAAAGCAAATGACTTAAAGCAAGATATTGCACATTTCGAGATCGAATGCAGTAAGTGGAAGACGATAGATGCCTTTCGTTACATTAGAGATTCGAGGGGGTAAGTCATCCTTTGGAAAAATGGAGGAACCACGTATGACATTTCCAAAGAATCACCTACATATTAAGTTGGGAGTCCGACTAGAAGCAATTAAAACTAGAAACAAGATGAAGACAAAGCAAAACAATTGTTATTAGAGAGTATAGAGTAGACTGTAGACGAGAATAGACCTATGATTGTGAATAGTACTGTAATTTAATTCAGAAAGGGCAACAGTTCGTCACAAACAAGGCGACAACAGATCTTGGGCCCGAGAAAAACTACTTGGTATGGGCACCAGAAGAACCAATGGACTAAATGTTGGATTTGGAGTTTTTTTATATGTAAGTTTAAGGTTGTTCTAATAAAAACACAACAGTGTGGGGTCTATTCCCATCAATAACGCGATAAACTGAGATAAATGACAAGCGTGAAAAAACAAGCATTTTTGTACGGCAAGAGCAGAAGAATGGCACATTTGTCAAAGAATGGATTAAATCACACATTTTACGAAACAAATAAGCGTATATATATTAAATAAATAAAAAACTAGTCCGCTTTTTTCAGTTTCCACCCTGAATTTGTTCTTATAGTATAGTTCCCTAGTAAGATCTTTTATTTGATTATCTTAAATAGTAAAACAGTATAAGATAGAGATCCGATATTGTTTTTTAAAGAAGCTTGCTTCTTACTCTAAACAAATTGTTGGCAATTTCGGGAGTCAGCCTCTGAGGCCACCAAACTGCCGGGACGAGGAAGTTAACAAGCCAGTAAGATCCGAATACAAGCCGGAATCGTTCACCTAAACAACATATCAGGCCAATAAAACTACTTGCTATTTTGCATTTACTATGTCGATTCTCGATGATCATATGTTATTAAACACCGTTTCTTCGTGTAGAACCGACATAAACAAAAAGACGTTTTTTTGGGATAACCCCGTACCTTTGAGATAGGGAGACCATGCCCACAAATAAAACGAGGAGGAATCTTGTTTCTTCTTCAACGTTTGTTCCGCAATATTACTCATCCCCGCGAACCGCGAATGCTGTTCAGAAAAGGAAACCGAATATTTGAAAGACAAACCAACGGATGCACCATCTCCATCGAATTCCTCCCTTATTCCCAAAGAGTGGTATTCGAACATCGTGTATCCGTGGCAAGTGTAGAACATCTGCGAAAAGGTTAAGGACTTTCATAAACGAGAAAGGCTTTTCGCACTTTTTTTCCTGTGCCTGCCTTTCGCGAACGTAGAAATACATAAGCCGCTATTAAATACGTACGCTCTAAGGTTAACAGTATTGGCCTGCAATCTTATATATATAATACAATACCTGAATAGTAAAGAAAGCCAACGAGGCAACACAACACGCGACTCCGAATGAGAAGGCCACACAAACGAGAACATTGTATAAGAGTTCCTTAGCGAGGAACCATTTAACGAGAGCAATTGGCGCGATGTAATGAATCCATCCAAATGGATACCTAAACAAATTCTTGACCAATTGATTGAAGGAATCCGGATGAATATGGTGGTGAAAAAATGCACACATGAAAAGAAAACTTTAAAAAATATGCGAAAGGCTAACCAGGGTAAGATGGTCTTATCCAAATATTGAACAAGGAATATCGATGCAAGGCCTGTTCCAATCATTGCCCAGAAAACGAACACTATGAAGAATCTCTAAAATAAATACTAGACGTATTCATAAATATGCAAGCGAATACATACATGACATTGGAGAAAAACAATTACTTTATTTAAATAGACACTAGTCTTTGGACGAGAGTACACCCAAATTACCTGATTTCCCAATCCGACACATCCTCCAGTAATGAAGCAATGATGGTCCTTTCTCAGGACACAAATATTACAGAGCGGACAGTGGTGTGATCGTATCGGAGCTTTTCTGAAGATAAAAAATCGAACAATATGAATACCAGTATTCATCACAGTGAGAAAAGAGTTAGCGGTACAAATGAGAAAAGCGTTTGCAGTACTAAACGGGGAAGAGAATAATTAATATGTTAAATCCAACCTGTTACAATCCACACAATATTTTGCATCGGCGACCTGGGCCCGAGGGTCATCAACGCCATAACGGACATAATCTTCAACCTGAAAACTGCCGTTGTATCAATCACATTATGGAGTGATATAAAAAATATGAATATCAGGAAACAAAGAAAAGTGTTACTTGCCTCGTCGCTGTGTCTACAGAGATCTGCAACACAGGAAACCCTCTGCCAGAACGAAACACAGTTATCTCTGAAATGAACAAAAACAATGCATATAATCACGTTGTGTGGCAACAAAGTCAGTGAAGGATAATGCAGTATGGTACTAACGCAGCACAGTGTAATCTTTACCGTTGGTAGTACTGAAAGCATGCAAGGTTCAGAGAACATTCAAAGATGATGAACCAGGCCCAATACTCCAACGTCTCGCAGAATTCGGCGCTGAATATGGCAGGAGCAACCACAAAAGACGTCAAGTAATAAAGAACACTCCCTGCAAAGAAACGATAATAGGAATTGCACGGGAATGCTGACCGTCTTTCATGAAAAAGAAACCAGACTTATGAGAAAAATGGGACCCTGAATTCCACATAAGACTATGTGTGATGAATGTATGTCTGGATAGAGTGTTATGTATATATAACAAAAAGAAGACCCACCAACTACCAATACATAGATAAGTCCTCCGTAATCAACAGCGAACTTGGCCACCGGAGAGAGCTTCCTTTGTAAAGTACCCAGGCCCATTACTAAAAAAAAGCACATTAGAAAATAAAGAGATATCAAAAGAGAAACAACTAGGTACAGAACCAATGAATATGCGAGAACAAATCTATAAGTGGGTTGATGTCTATAATAAGACAGAAGAAATATTGTTGTCTCGAGGAAATGAGTAATTTATGTGTGCATGCATTAGAGAGAACAATGCGACGTCTACTATTCCATTCAAGTGTATCATGGCAATAGAAAAAGTAACTCAAAGTGTATTTGTTTTATTGATATCAATAGTGTAAGTGCAGCCGCGACGCGAGCACGCAAGCCGCCTACTACGGTGGTTCATCCATATACCTAACAATAAGGAAACATGGATGTGGAATGTTAATTTCCTCACCCCCCCCCCCCCCTCTCCGTGTTGGTTGTGTCCCCCAATAGGATGTCAAGTATCAGTAATTTGCTTATTATTAAAAGCCAGGGTATTCGGTTTGAAGAGTACTGCCAGGTCACAGAGTGCTGGGAAATAAAATAATTTCTTTCATATAATTGCACAAACTGATTTGTTCACAATACATCAATTACTTGTTCGCGTTCTGCATTTGATAATTGTTCCAAATGCTCGACCGCAGAGTCTCTTTAAGCGTATTCGTTTTCTCAATTTGATTGTGCTTCTCTGAATAGAGATTCAATGAAAAGATTCCGAATTCGTCCCTGCAGAAGATAGATTCTCAAACAAATCGACAACTTTTTTCAGTATGTGGGTTTTTTTTAAGTCAAGTAATACTTTATTCAAACATATAATACAACATCAATCAAATTTAACAATTTACTACGTGCATTATAAATTATAAAATATGTTTATGCACACCAACAATATGTTTCATTATCCGTGTGTTAAAAATAAATAAATGAAAACTAACAGAACATCAGCGTAAACCCGGATTGCAATTCGAAATATTCTATTTTATCGCAGTTCTGTTTGCTTTCGCTCACCCTCGTAAAATTGTGTCACCCCCTTCCCTATGCCCAATATTTGCGTTTAAGCGTTACGACGATGACGTTTCGACACTTCTCTTATGCATCATCCATATATTGTCACACAGATCAGTGTTTCCATTTTTGAATGTGCATTTGAATGATTTTTCGAAAATACATTATAGTTCTCTCTTTCCCCCGCGCAATGTCAAGGGTCAATTATCTAACAGCGGTAAAAAAACTGTGCAAATACACGACCGTCACAAACATTTTGAAAACTTCTTGTCTGGCACATCATTGATTTTCATTCATTTCTTCTTAGTTGTCAACTTGTTATTTTAAAGTTCGTTCGTTCAAACTTTGCACATTCGAGCAATCTGAAGCAGACGCCCGACCTACGACAGAAAAAGAGCGAAAGGGATGCAAAACCACTTCAGTATTTATTGAGAAAGAATTATCGACTGCTTCGTTTTGGGTCTTTCTGATTGAAAAATGAACCAGCCCGCATTATATTGCTTTATAAATTCGAATGCATCATATGCTTTTGTTTTAAAAGGCGCTTCAGCCTACTTTTTCAAATTTTGAAGAAACTCGTCAAAATCAGCTCATCTTCTTGGTAAAAAATCACATTGTTAATTCGGCAATAGTTGTTGACAACGGGTACTTAGAGAACAAGTCATCGTTTTTCCTCTCCTCTTTCCTTTCCCTCATCAGTTAAATACATATTTTTCGTAACAGATTCTGGCCCGTAAATAAACTAGCTAATCCCCATTTTGTCTAACCACAATGTACACAAATTACATCGTTCCCTTCACACAAATTTTCTTCTATATAACATTTCTATTTGATTATTAAGTCAGAAGTTAAATGCATTATATCCAGCAATAACTACAGAGGTAGACATTTTTTCGATACAAATATTTGCGAGCAAGGTTTTCGAAGTAATTAGTCATCACAACGTTTCGAGACGCGATGTTTTCTTTTCTCAAATTCAAATGCTAACAATGAGAGCGACGAACATATACATTTTTTTACGCACGACCACCAAAAAAAATCTTTCACTTCCTGCATACTGAGTCACATTGCAAGTTAACCAGTCCCTAGTTTCATACACATATTAATGCGTTCATAATGATAATTATTTTGAAGATATTTAATGCATAAGCGTTGAGTAAATATCACCTACATGGGAAACCAAAAACCCCGGTATGACGATCAAGTCCCTCGAAAAATCGGGCCTTGATCGGGACCGTGTCGGGGTTTTCGAAAAATAATCGGGACCATATCGTTTTTTTTTTGAATAATCGAGGCTGTATTGGGAACTGTTCCCAATATGGCCCCGATTATTTGTGATCGGGCTTTTTGCGGGACTTGATCGGGGCCATATCGGTTTTTTTGGAAGAATCGGGGCCATATCGGTTTTTTTTTCAAAAAATATCGGGGTTTCCACTTTCCTGTTATCTTCCCGAAATGGGCCGGATTTTAAATTTTTAGTAATCCGGCCTATTTCGGGCCTTTATCGGGGCGATATCTTTGTTAAACCACGATATGGCCTCGAGTGTAAACGGGGCCATATCGGGGTTTTCACTTTCCTGTGTAGGCCCGTAGAGGAACTGCAATTCAAGCATGTCGTCTTTCTTTATACCCATGTTATGATGACAATTGGGATACAATACAACTTTGTCTCCGCCCTTTATATTGATTCTGTCCTTAATCTTTTGTGAAAGCGTCCGCTTCATCTGATAGAAGTGATCAATGGTTCGCGTTCTCTTCAGTTAGTCGATCAATGTCCACATGGGAGGGCAAATATATCAGTGACCCCCTAACATACCAGCCTACATATGCATCTTCACCTAGAATATCGCGAAGGAAACGGCCACACACAAATATAACTCACTAGCCCTTCCATAAATCTTGCTTCATTTACTTCTGACATTTAGATTTGTCCCCCTTTTAGTTTTGTTTTTACGACAACTTCTTTGACTTTCGGTCCACATTGCTCCAATATACTTTTTCTTTTATTTTTGAATTTTCAAGATCGATTATCCACGCACAAACTTCAATGGCAGAAAACGCATAAGTAGCTTGCCCAAAGTGAAATTCTGCTGAATGCACACTTTTTCGGGTCGAGAGCATGCACGCCAAGGCGCATAATTTTGTGAACAGTGCTCCGTTTTCCCACATAATAAACTGCAGTATGCACTCATTTTGCAATATACAGTGCAAATGTCAGTATTGATGTATTAATACTTTCACCTACTTCCAGATATCTGCTGTTATATTTACACATGATGTAATTTCGCGGCTGTAACACCTCAAAGATGCCGGTCAGTAATGAGCTGGTAAGTGTTAGAAGGTTTTATTATCAATATGTCTCCATAATCTAAAATATTCCCTTGATTTACAATTAGCATGACATGGGATATGCTGAATTATTGTATACATTTCAGCACTGTTCTTGTCGGAGTCGAGGTTCCGAAAGAAAGCTGGTTCTACCCCCGATAATCCCCTGGGAAAGTGGTGGTAAGACCAAGGGACACGAACCCGGAGATACACCAATCGGAGCTATCAGAGGAAATAGTGGGTTTTGAAATGCGTAATGTTGTTCATATCATATGCAAATGCTCTGCTTGTGACCCATAGATAATATGGCTGACCGCAATCTACTTCAGCTTTGAACATCAAATGCTCTCGCCGTCTTTCCGATAGTTCTGATGGTGCAATTCCGCAACTGACCTGTCCCCCGTTTTATAAAGAGTTGGCATCTCAGAAGGGTTTCACTTCCTTCGGATCCCACCGCCCACAGGTCATCAACGTCCTCGAACATGTTGGTTAATTTCAAACTTTTGAATTACTTATCCCGAAAAAAATAAGGATCTCTCCTTTCTAAGAAACTATCCTCAGCAATGGCTACTTCTGAAAAATAATGAACGTGACAGCTCCACTACCGAACTTATAACATGGTGGTTCGACAGACAAAAACAAGAAAAATTATTTTAGGAACACGAGGACAAAGTATCTGTGAATAAACTAATCAATGACCGTTCTTCGGAAAGCATTTTGAAGAAATGGGATCAACCGAATTCAAAGATTCCTCTGGGAAATATTGGTTGGTTTTCTTTAACGCGGCAAAGGTGACAAGATTTTTTTGACATAAATTGCAAATCTGTAAAAAGCACAATTTTTTTGCAAACGTATTGTATACTTACTCCATCGATTGTGAACTGTTGTCATGTAAGTTGATTATTTTTGGTGATCGGGGTTCTAATCATTTGCCATTGCAATAAGCATAGCGGTTTTGCAGATATTCAAAGTGTCCTTGGTTAACTACTCACTAATTGTTCAGGAAAACAGAGAGAGACAAGGTCAGTGATTCTTCGAGAGCTCAGTGATGAAGAAAAGCGCAAATGCAAGGTACTTCCAGATTTGGCTTTGCTCAAGATTTAGATTTTTCACATTGCACGTTTTCCATTTATTGCGAAGATACTTCAGCAAATAAAATATAAAACTTCAGGCAAGCATCCCTCGCTTCATGGACCCGAGCCAGACGGAAGCCGAATTACATGCAAAGTCTTTTAAAGAAGTACATTTTCCATTATTAAAACCGACTCGTGAAGAGTCCTGAACAGTTTTTATACAAATAACCATATATATTAAAACATAACATTACCACACAACTTCAGAGGCTTCATGCAGATAGAAAGAACAAACACAGAAGCACAATGAGCTCAGAGGAACTTGCCGTTTTGGATCCCGTGCAAAGGACACGGTATATGGCCTGGATCGGAGGACAGGTGGGGGTGTTATGTATACAAGATTTAGCTGAAAGCGTTGTAATGGACGAAAGTCCCCTTGATGTTGCTTTTTTAGTTGACAACAGTTTCTTCCTTTCCAAAACCGGACACAGAAAAGATGAAGAACATGAATTATTATGAAAGACTGATGTACGAGAGGCAATTCGATCCAAAGGCTAGTCGACGTTTATATATTGTGAAAAAAACAACAGCGACTTTTAGTTCAATATTGCACTAACCTTAGCTGAAAAATATTCGCTGTTATTCTCTGGCTTCAGAGGCATCGACATATTAATGTAAAATTGCAGGTTTTGAAAGAGAAGTTGGAGACTGAAGCAGGAGCTGAGAAAGGGACAGAGTGAGAGAAAATTGAATGAGTGGCCAGAAGCGTATGGAAAACATATTCTTCCACATGTATATCTTAACACTGTACGATTTTTACCGCTGTGTGCCAGTTTCTTCAAAAAGACTGTATTGAA
Source organism: Pelodera strongyloides (assembly GCA_036852015.1). Taxonomy (NCBI): domain Eukaryota; kingdom Metazoa; phylum Nematoda; class Chromadorea; order Rhabditida; family Rhabditidae; genus Pelodera; species Pelodera strongyloides. The sequence goes on from JAANDG010000102.1 coordinate 132,877, forward strand.
CTCAGAATTTTCACTTAAACTCTGCACTGTCGTCCCCCCCTCACTGGTTAATTGAACTGTCATGGCCATATGCCGTTGTATATTATTTATGAGTGTTTACCCCTAACCTTCCGCATCTTGGAGAATTTTTGCCTTTTGAAATGACGCTCTACGCCGTAAAACCTGCACGCCAAATTACGCGCAGATAGTTCATTATTTAACAGATTTTCACTTCCTTTTCCGTCTATAATGAGAGGATACATATAACAATATGGAAATACCTTTTCATATTCGAACAAAACACTACTTTTTATTTTCTTCGAAAATAAAGGAAAGGCTCATTTGTGTTGCGAACATAAAAATTGACACCAATTTCATTCCGTGTTTTGAACTACAAGTTCTATGTTTAGGATCAGACATCTTCGGAGCAAGATGATTTTAGTAACTCCCTAAACCCCAACCTTATTGTTAGAAAAAAGTATGCGAACCAACAACAACAAAGCATTGTAATTGCTTTGTTCATCGTCAAGGCTCTCATGATGTCTGATCGAGTTTTAAGAGATTTTTGACCTTTTTGAATATATTATTTTTTGTTTCCGTGTTTTTACAAGCATATTGTCGCTGTTCATTTATTTAGTGCCTTATTTCCTATGAATAAAGACTATAAAAGAGTCTGCTTTCTCACGTCGCATTCAGGGAAATACCAATGAAACTTTATTTTCCTGGCTATAAAATATTAGTTAGGGTTAGTTAAGAAAGATTTATCACTTGAAGAAAGGTGCCGACAAACACAGCGAGTTAGTATGAACAATCAAAAGAGCTCTTTCCGTTGATAGCAATCCACCGTATGGAACAGATATTTGGGTCAAAATCACAGAATAAATGGGCCTGGCAATAAGACTTTGGAAGGATTATGAATGGCATACACTTGGAACCATGAAACAAACAAATGTGGATCACACACAGCATGCCCACGTGACTAACTAATACAAAGATGAAATACCGATATTGACAAGGTAAGGTCACTACGGAACATATCCGGAGAAAGGGCACTACCACAACGTGTTGACGAACAACGAAAGTTTCCTCCCGTCACATATCGTAGATTGGTAGGGGTAAGTTTTGAATGACCCTGGTGACGGGCTCTATAAAACACTTAATAATACATCATTGGCTAATTAATAGGAATAAGTATTGGATCTCAACAAACATACGCATCAACAATCGATTGCGCAATTTTAAAGTGAAATTAACAGTGAATTGAACATTCAAAGTGTTAGAGCAAAGGTTTAAAGGAAGGCATTATGGTACATGGAAATAGACAATCATTGGCACTGTAATGATAACCATACGAGAAAAAAAGAAATGAGAAAAAGTTGTTAAATTGCATTTGTTAAGTCATCAATAAAGACTGGTTATATATTGCAACTAGAATGCGTACTTTAATGAAAGAAGAATGAGAATGGCTCATTTTAACTGAGAAACCGTACGGAACCGTGATTATAAGCAGTTTGCGAAAAGCATATGAATCTCACGTATAAAACATCAATAAAAGGTGTAATCACATAAACTGACTATGTCTAAAAACACAAATATGTTGGCTGTTTGATTATGAAAAATTCGATTATGTGAACAAGTTTAGTGCACTGTAGTAGATTATGTACTGTGGATAGAATGACCGATAATGCACCTGCAGAGATAGAAGCAACAACCAAAAGAGCGTAGAGGAATGAAGCCATCGTATTGAAGAAACATATTCATATCCAGGCTTCATTCCACACACTCCGAAAGTCTCAAACTATAAACAGACAAAACGTTGGGTTCAAAAATTGAGCACATTGACTACCGCATTTGGAGAACTGAGACTTCGATAAAGCATCTCTTAATTTGCTACTAGCAAAAAAGTTAAAGGCATTAATAAATATGCGGACAACTGATGTTACGTAATTGGGACTTCGTCTAAAATTACCAAGATTATCATTTTGTTCAATAAAATGAACTAGGAATCTAGGATTGTAGCAACAAAAAAATCTACCTCTATGTATACCTTAGCTGGCGCAGAAACGTAAATTGGCCGCTACATGTAAAAGATAAGCGACAACGTTTTTAGTATATAACGTTGCATATATGATATTTTGTCCCACATCGAGGTTGTCTCAGCGTGAGAAAGCTCACTCGGTTTGTTGAGCAAGACTGGTAATTGCGTTGAATGCAGCATCGTCAGCAGCCGAATCAGCTGAATCACCGCTTCCATGACAAACCTGCAATAAAAAAGCGCTTTTATACATTTAATGAATATTTACAGTACATAATTGGAGTTGGAATTGTAAAACTCACAATGGGTGTTTCCAATCCGAGAGAAACCAGTGCGAAATATTGATCCTCCGACCCGGGGACGGGAGACTGAAAAGTGAATGAAATGAATCAACATAACAGACCAGATCCCATCTGTTTATTTCCGAAAATACTGCGGAGAATGGAAACGCACCTTAGGAAAATTAGTATACTGAACACTGAATTTGAATTCCTCGGCAAAGAGATCCAATCGAGTGCGAGAAGATTCCATATGCATTGCAGTGACAGATGGATCGTTCTCGGCATCACCTTTAAAAGGGGGAATTGAGACATATTGCTGACCTCCACGACATACGGGCAATAGTTTAAATCAGTGGTGGTCTCCTACCTTTCTTGGCCGGCACCAATACTGCCTTGGTAATGGGACAAAATGCCTCCAGGAACTCCTTTGCTTTCAGTGCAATACTCTTCTTTTGCTCTGCAGAGAGCGCGCGTTTGCCATCGCGGCCCTTTCTTCTGAACGGAACAAAAGTTACACTGAGCTCTAAAATAAAACAGCAGACAATAAGCTAGAGACAATTATCGAAGCTCACCTCAGCTTTCCAACGACGACCATTTCGGTTTTCAGTGGCGCAATTTGAGGAACTGGATAATTGCTATCATCTGAAAAGACTCATTAAAATTCAGTCGGCAAAAGCCTGGGAGCCAATGAACCATCGCTATGCAATCTTCAATTAGTGTTATGGACTACCTGGAGGTGGGCATGCACAGACTTGGTTGCTGAATGTGACCCTTCTTTTGCTTCCATTGGGAGGAGAGGGTGACCCGCCTTCTGTTGGCACTGCTGTGCTTGATTCGAATGAGTTGGTAGGGCTTATGTCATCGGAATCATCAGAACTACGAGAAATCGCATCGATGGAAAGTTCAGTCCTGGAAAAAAAGACATTTAATTCTTATTCAAAGAGGGTACCTTGGGAACAATCCGGAAGGTATAACAAACACACCCCGGAGAGGACGTTTCAGTGCTGACACACAAGAGACCCTCGTTCCCACAAAATCAAATAACATTTCGGAACCATTTTGTAAAACGGTGTTACTTTCGCGGTTTGCACGGAGGAATGATAAAACTCGGCGTAGCAAGCTTGTTTCAAAAAATACATCAAAGTTAGATATAAAAAGAGTAAACAAAGCCAAACCAGGTTGTCGACTCTTTGGGAGTCGTATTATTTGCTTCCGTTTCTTGATGATTTTCCTGCCTTTCCGATAAAGAAGCCTCGGCCTCTTCGGGGTCGAATACACCTGCAAGCGATTTGATGAACATTTTGTTACGGGTGGCAGGGGAAAATTGATATTCCTATTGAATTAAGTGAACAAGAAAATAGTCTGACCAATTGTCATATGAGATGGATCAAATTTCTTCTTCAGCAAACTTTTTCCTGGTGGTGGTAGCGGCTTAACAAAACCTGAAAAGGTTGCAATAGAAGATGTTGATAGCACAACAGTAGAAGCAATTCGCACAAATACGTAAAATGAACTAGCAGCTCACGAAAGGTGAAAACAACACTATGCGAGAATCCTCTTTCCTAGAATGTAAATACTACAAAACTTGCTTGAAGAAAAAACTTGCTTTTTACTCAAACAAGTAAATACTGATGCTTCAGACTTAACTTTTCTTCTCACGAGTATTATAAAATTCTGATGTATCGAAGCTACTCTGGCAAATAACTAACCAATATGAGAAAGCATGGCTTCGGCGGCAGCTCTCTTAGCAAGGCGCTTGTTTGGTCCAGTTCCTGTACAGCACATTCCACCCCAAGTCACCTTAATTCGACAATTTTTTTTAACAAAATCAAAAAACTTTAACATCTTCTTTCCGATTATGAAAGGGGGAATATGCACCATACTTCGACAACAAACTCCTTGTATCTGCATTGCCCATGTTCACTGATAAACTCAAATCGAGGCTCAGCTTCGCCGCGAGTTTGGACGACCTTAAAAGGGTATCCTTGATTTAGTGGCCGACAAAAAAGAGAAGAAAAAAAGGAAGAAATTATTGGCAAGAAAATAAATGTGTGTAAGTGGAGGGAACGCACCTGCATTAGACGAGAAACAGGATTTATTTGGTGTCCATATTCTGGATCCATTTTCTTATCCTGCAAAAGAAAAATGTCAGACAAACAAAAAGAACTTTTATAAATATCTATCATAATAATAATAATAATTTATTAAATACGCATAAATTTCATGACAAAAATATATGCAACGTACAGTTACTTCCTGTGAATTTCTCTACCGTATGTCAACGGCAGCGCGGCAAACGGCAGTACAAATTCGTTAAATTCCCTCTGTACTTTTCCAGAGGATTTGTGGAGAAAAGTTTTCTAATGAACAGTCCACAAAATATTAATATATTAATTTGTTAAATCGAAACTGGCTGAACACTAAGCTTTAGTAGAAAGCAAGCACACAAACCTTTACAATTGTTTTTCTTTTGTGATCGCGGGGTTGAGATGATTTCTTATGTGTTTTGTACAAGTTTTGCGCGATAAAGAGAGGAAACTTTTCTGGAAAAAAAACTCGTAAATTGTATCATTATCAACTGAAAAATTGTAAATTGTATCATTATAAACTTTAAGTACTCACAGGGAGAATACAATAAATAAAGAGAAATTAGGAACATCCTTACCAACGTCCTTAATCTTGTCCAGCAGCGCAGCACAAGCAGCTTGTTTTGCTGTTTTTTTGTTCCTTCCTTCTCCGTCCGCATGGAGACAAGTCCCAGTAGGACCCGCCAGTTTGCAGCTGATTATGTAGTGCTTGTCGTGGGCAGGACCCTCCTCTGCGACTATCTAAAAAGGAACTGCTTAACTGACGCGAATCGGTATTATAGCGCCGAGCGCCCTCCATAAGCTTGTAAAGGAAGATGTCATAAGCAAACATTGAATTTGTTTTTTCACCCTTGAATAAAGGTGCACGCTCTTGAAGCGTAAAATAATTTTTTTACCTCAAATTCCACGTTCATCCGCAATTGCAGAGCACATTCATGAAGTTTCGAGACGACACTCTTTCCCTTCTGCTGGTTGCTTATGTTCTCTGTGTCGTCGGATTCTGAGTCGTCCTGTAATGTTCGTCTCGTATAAAAACTTGTTCAAGGCCTATTCTTCTAATACATACGTTGCTTGTAGCTTCACCGTGTTGTTCCAAACCTCATTATTCTCTTTGTCGCAATGTTCCTCTACTTCGGTCGTTGCACGCCCTACGCTGTTTTTCTCTTTATTTTCCTGTTCCAGTTGAGTTAGGGCCGGGCCAAGGAGCAACAGTGCCTGGAAAACGTTTAATAAAGTGTAAGATTGAAGTTACACTTATACAATTATTCAGCCCCTTATACAATTATTCAGCCGGAGTATACAACAACGTGAATTGCAAATATTAGTGATCAGCACTACAAAGATCCAAATAAAATAAACCCATTTACCTGCTCTGCGCAATGGGACTGTGCTTGATGAAATGTCGGAGCAGTGCCATATATAATAGGATATCTGGAGTCCAGCGTTAGAGCAACAACACACATTCGTGGTGGAGGGAGAGGCGGGGCAAACGGCACTCTGAAATCAAACAGTTTCATCGCGTTCAATCAATGTTTACATTGATGAACAATGTATGCAAATCGAATTGTCAGTGCTATTTTTTTGTACATGCTTCAGATAACGAATAAAATAAACTATGGTGTTAAAAGGTCGCAGTCACTTCAAATTCGTATTTTTACTTCAGTTCGGGGGTTTCTATGTATTGTCATCATTGGCAACCGGCAAGTCCCGTTGCGATTTAGAAACCACCCCATTTTGTCAGAAATCAAAACTCAACCAAAGGGATTTCTTTCACTGTGAAATTTTTTGGTAAATTGGCAAGCGCACTTACAAGTTAACATCATCATAATTTCGTTTAAATCAACAATTACTTACGGAGCAGAAATTACACGTGGTGGTTGTGGGAACATTGGTTGATTTTGATGTCTCATCTTATTATATTGATTATATGGTCCAGCCGGGTGTAGGTGGGATTCCAGCCGGGTGTAGATGGGATTTTTCATTGATAACTGTTTCAATGTATTGTTCAGTAGGGCGATCGGTGAAGGAGGGGCACCTAAACACAAATATTCAGGGGAACAAATTTCTCCGCAATATATGCGGAGAATTTTTTGATTAACGATTGGTGCGTGCAACGTCGAGAATAGCATTTGATTCCGGGAGCATTTCCGTGTGGAAATGTTCCGCGGTGCTAAGTGTGAAGTGGTTCCCAATACGTCGGGCGCTATACTACGAACGAGCCGAGCGGTCGCACTTCAAGAAATTATTTTTCCACTGTTTGTGACGTATTTTCAAGTATGTCGTAAATATATTTTGCAAATTTTTATTTATTTATTTTATTTGCTTAAGAATGGTAATATCTAGTATTTGCAAAATATGTGTCTTTTGATACTTCAAATAACTGTAGACTTCTTGTTAGAATTTATCGGGTCCATAGACTAAGAAAGATTTGTGTGGATATAGTTTCACAGACAGCTCATCATACAGTGCGGTTTTCACTTTCACAGTTACTAAGTATGTAGTCTTCTCATAGGGAAAATAATAAATATTAATTGCTTGATTCTGAGCTTTTGGCGTTTTATATACCTCATAATTTGCATAACTCGTGATCCAGGGGACATTGATAATTGCGTAAGCAGGTGGATTGCATAATCAAAAATCTACTAAAATACCTTCCTTCTTATTTCTATCGCTTTGTTGAGGGGGCATTTCTCTCTTTGTCTCCTTTAGAGCAGCCATCGCAGCGTTTTGTTGGGCTTTCTTAATTGATCCACCAACACCCTCATATTTCTAAACAGTGTAATTAATTGGTTGCATTCAACGATGCCTTGTCTGAGACGTTTAAAGTTTACACGAACTAAAGTGGCAAATGTTAGGATTATTATTTAAAAATAGTGTATGCGGATTGATTTGCGAGCATGGAAAAATTACCTCTTCATCTGATAAGACGAGTTGCACAGTGAACATTTTCTTATGTGCTGGCCCACTTTCATCCATTAGTTTATACTCGGGACGAATCTGGAAGAAGCAAAAGTAGGCAAACAACGGACAGGACCTTACCCCTTTTTCGCGCATCTAACATACACTCCATGGATTTTTTCGAGTTATTTAAAGCATTATTTCAAGAGTGTGTAGAGTTTTTTACACCATCTGTTGTCATTTTGATATTTAAAGCAATTACGTAATTGCGAGTATCTCTTGCTCTGTACAAATATACCTGCTCAATGAAAGTACTAATGTTGGTCAGTGTAATGCGGACACTATTGCTGAACTGATTTGCAGCGATCTGGCCAGAACCCATCAGATTTCAAATCAACGACTTATTCGGCTCACAACTCAGTTTTGCCGCGACCCTGCATTCTGCCATTCCCTACGGGAGCACCCAATAAACGAACACTGTGGAAGATTGCCTACTCTGTTTCGGAAATAAACATGTTTTGCTGATTATGATTAATGTCTAAATTTGGTTTAAATTTGGTATACAATATTAAATTATATATTTGATATGGAGTATAATGATATGCCAAATTTTCAGAATAAAATACTACTATATTGATTGGTATTGGAGTATTTGTTTTTTTTTTATGTTAAGAGAAGTTTCTTATTGATAGAAACGTGAATTTTCAACTTGATAATGGAAGATATGATACAAATCCCAAAAGATACTGCTTTCCGAAGGCATTCTGTATACGAATCTATGAATGTTCTAAGTCTGAATGATCTCGATGCCGATGGCAGGAGTAAGGGTCACTGTCAATCTCATTACTATTTTACTCTTCTTTCCGTACATAGATTATAAAAAATGGGATACCCAAGCCAGCCGAATCAGATAGTTTCCACGTACTTGGCAGTGCTACTTGCAAAGATTGAATTAATGCAAATAATGATAGCTCGCAGTTTGTTCAAATTTGTAAGGGAAACAAAAATATAATCAACCATACCTTGTGATATCTACATAGTTCCGCAATTCGGCACCTGGGTGTTTTTCCTTTTTCTTCAGGAAATCCATAATTATAAACCTAAAATGCACTGGGAAACTAGCTGCGTTCTTTGGGTCCATTGACACTAACTAACACTAACTTCGTTTGGGCTTGATAACTGAAGATTTATGATCGATGACCGTAAATATTGTCTTTGTTTATATGATTACTTTGCTGTTTCCTTCGTGCTCGTTGTGCTTCGCTCCAGCAGCTCCACACCACGGACGGGGATGAGATAAGTGGTGCTAAAGGTATAGTTGCAAAAAAAAGTAAACTAAACTTAGCTTCTGAAAAATTGATGTGACTAACATTATTTATCAGCAAACTTAATTATATTTGTCAGTCTATAGGCGAAACATTTCGTGTTTTAGTTGGTGTAATTGCTCTGGAACGATGTTCTCACCTCCGCCCCATGTCCGCCGATATCCCCAACATTCGAAGTCATATAAGTAACCATTATTGCACCCGAATTGAATTTAGTATAAGTATTTTTTTATCGCATTTCTTGAAGATATCTGTAGAAATGCAAGTAGATTGTGTCAAATCAGTTCAATTGAAAATGTATCGTTTCTTCTTCTTAAAGAAAAGGAAAACTTTCAGAAGTGAATGTAATGAAGATTGTTGCATTGTTTCACATTGTAAGGATGGTTCGCGTTGGATAGAAAAACTCCAGTTTAAAAGTAAGGGCGCATTCGAGATGGACATTTCCGGAAAATAAAAATAAAACTTTTGGTTCGAGATGGATTTCACCAGAAAAGAATGAAAGTGCCACGCATACACATGCAAATGATCGATTGATTTTAGTTTCAATTACTTTGCATTTGCATTTTCGACAATTATTTTGCATGTATTATTTTTTTTCTCGGTGCCCATCTCGAACCACTTTTTTCTTTTCTTTTCCGGAAAATGTCCAATGTCTCGAATGTGTCGAATGCCTCGAATGCGCCCTAAATAAAGTTAAAGAAAAAATTATGACGTCATAAATTTGATCTATGCGTTGATTGCGTATACACAACTGGAAAGAAAACTTATGTATATTTTGCTGTATTCTTGGATCAATAGAAGCCGATTATGTGCGCAAACGGACCTGGACCCGTTCCAGCTAGACCTTACGAACCGGGTCCCGTTCCGCCTAGGCGGCTCGTATTACTGTACGTGCCGGCACGTAAAACGAACCGGATCCCGTTCCGGATTCGGACCCGATTCGTTTGCCTTGCATGCACTTTGCATTTTAGTTTATCTTTTTTTGGAAAATGCCATGCTTTTCGATTTATTCTTATTTTTGTTTGCTTTCTTCGAATTTCTATATTATTGTTTGCATCAGGTAGTCATGTGCATGTGGCGCTTCGATGAAGGCGTGGAACGATGACGATGAAGAAATAATACGCTTTATGGTATGTTTAGATCCAATGAATAGCTTTACAGGGTTTATTACTTTTTCTTTACTGCATAGAATATTTCAGACGTTTGCAACAAAGAGGTGACTTCTACTATTTCGTGGCGGTACGACGGAGTTCTGCTGGGTGGAACTGGGCTGGTTGTTACGGAATAGCGACGCTATGGAGATCGGTATGTATGTCGATAGTTTATCAGTACAAAATTCTTACCTAAATGATCTCTTACGTGGTCTCATTTTCCAATGCTACGAGCTTTTCTAAATTTCGAGTGTTCTCTTCTATTGTACCTTGTACCTAGATTCACACATTTGTTTTGTTAGGGGGACGTGCCGCTCTGCTTCGAAGAAGAATTGGAAGGGAGGATAATGAGACAAAAGTAAGTTTTATGAATGACTTATTGAGAAGAACTGACTATATCCTGGATAATCCCTTATAGATACGTATCCCTTTCAGGCTTGAGAAACTGCAACCGTGGGGCGTGTGCGTTTTGGATTATGATCAACACCAAGATTTCGACAGGCTTAGTAAGAATGTACGTATTGGTTGTTGTTTTAATGTATTAAGTATTATTATGTGCCCGAGAGTCCATTCGTATTTCTGTGGTGTGGCGTGGCGACTGTCTTATGGGGTTCCCATATATGCGACCCGCACTTGCGAAAATGACAAATGCCTGTCCATGTTCGAGTCGGTGTAAATGATATGGTTCCGCAGCGATTATGGATCTAGTATGCATCTATTTCAAGTAACACGTAACACGGGTCTGATGCGGTCCTGTTCTAAGTAGTACGGGTATTTGGCATTTTCGCTGCAGGACCGTGTGAAATGCGCGATTCGCATGGTTACGGCAGGCAGTTGACATGCATGTAAAATGTCTTGAACATGGATTTGAATTTGACATTTTCGCATGTGTGATTCGCGAAGCTGGAAACCCTACCCATTATGCGCCTATTTTTAGCGCATTTTCTCCCATTCAACCGTTTGTGAGGCTCTGTGATGAATGATTTTTGGGAATGAATCTGGAATCCAGGGTTCAGGTGAGACTTGCAATTTCCTGTTTTTTTTTTAAGGTCCACTGGAAGCCACACATGACCATATATGTATTTTCAACATTGTTATTTAGGACTGGGACGCTATGCTCATACGTTCAGTTACTTTGGTCTCAAAATTAACTATATGCCTATATCATTGTGTCACCATTTTGGTGTGTGAAATGTATATTGGTGTATACCTAACATAAGAAATTTTTGCAATGGATTCTTTATTTTTGTTTATCGCTTTTATGCATAAGAATTGGGCAAACAAATAGTGTTTTCTTCACTTTAAATAATTCTTTTCAGGGAGGACATCGCACGTGCGAGAGGATACTTCCACGACTGATTTGCCTTACTGCCACCTTTCGTGCTTTGAAACTTGCAAGAAAATGTCTGCAGAAGGTTGGTACGAATTTGTGTTTGTTTATTAAAATAGAGTCGTAGCATAGCCTACAACCATGTAAAATAAGTGGGGTAGCCATGCAAAAGAGGCATGTAATAAGTGATAGCTCCTTTGTGTGAGAGGCCTTACGTTCAAAAAGGCTAAATGCGTGACTTCGCTAAAGAACTTCAGGACTTGAAACCCGTGTTCGAGCTTAGTTTCCGTGTATTATAGTTTTCATGAATATTACATTCATCGTGGTAAAATATTATATTTAGATGCAATTGTGGCAACGCACGGCTAATGGCTTATATATGTCATTCTGAACCACACGTTCCAAGTTCCGGCATGCAACATCACACTTGGGAGCGAAACGAGAATTCAGGAGTGTATTTCTTGGGTACCCATACGAGGGTAATTTGGACGTGGAAATGTTTGTAAGAACACGTATCACAATATACATTTACATATCCTATAATTAGAAATTAATGAAGACAATTTCTGTAAATATTTGGACCGGAAACTATTTGTGCACCCTATTTAATATCAGTTTAAGTAATTTGTTCGCGAGTTGTTAGTTGGTTATTTATGTTGTTAGATAGTTAGCTATTGTTTTGGATTGTAGATTTACATTAGTTTCTTAGCTAGTCATACCCTGTTGTTTAGTTTAACCGAATTGCATAGTTTGATTGTTGTTGACCTTATATGTAGGTACTGTCTTTATTCTTCTTATTTCAACTTACCTCATGATTGTGTCATTGATAGCATCCTAGAACTAACGGATATATGCTTTAAAAACTCCGGTAAATCTCTTATTAACGTAGGATTTAAGAAAAGTTACTATACTGATGCTCCGTCTACTAACTGTTTCTCTTCAAATGAAGTTAAAAACATGGTACGCTACATAGTTAAAAATAGTTATCTAGTATTCCAGGGCATTATTTTCCACCAGATCAAAGGAGTTCCTCAGGGAGGTAACTCTTCTCCTTTACTTGCTGATTTAACTCTTTGTATGATTGAATTTAAATACTTTAAAAGCTTTTTGAATTCTTCCCTCGGCTATAAGATGTCCATGTTCAGATATATGGATGACATAGCTATTTTCTATAATGATGATAACATTCTCGATATACTTGATTCCATCTATCCTAGCTCGCTCATTCTCGAAGCGGCCAACACTGTTGATTCCTCCGCTCCCTTTCTCGATCTCGCCCTTGCTAGGTCTACACATAATTGGACTATCAATTTATACAATAAAACTGATGATTATAGTTTTGACGTTATAAGATTTCCTATGTATGACAGTCATATATGTGACCATATTAAAGTAAACTGTATCCAAGGTGAAGTAATACGTATTCATAGATGTACTTCCCAGCTTACTTCTTTCAAATCCAAAATCCATTCGTTCATTATCAAGCTGCTCTCCAACAATTACCCCAAAGAAGTTGTACTCAAAACTATCAAAAAATCATTTAATAAGTACCCTATTATTAGTCTTAAATACGATACCTCTACTAAAAGTCTCAACAGTTGGGTCGACAACCTTTAATTTTGCATTTCTGTCGATTCTTCCCTATTATGCAAAACTTTGTAATCGTAATCTACGACATTCTATTTTCACTTATGGATAACTTATTCTTTTCAACAGACCACATAGTTCATAAACTTTACCTATATATTCTATCACTAGGTTTATGTCATGCACTCTTACCCGATCAATACTACACACTACATCCCTTTCCCATTGCTCTCGTCCTCGTCTTGCATTGCTCCATACCCTTTCGTAGTACTTCTTACTTATTGATATATTCCTACCTAGTTATTTTGCTTGAGGACATATCCAAGGTTAGTTTTATACTTTCTTCTGCATTTTGTTTATTAATTCTCTACATGTCCCTTTTTGTAAGGATATTCAGGTACTATTACACCCGCGGTATCAAGGTTAGTTTCTTATTCGGTTTTACTATTAATTTTGTACCCTTTTTACTCTATAACCTTATATGTTTCTTTACATACTCTATAACATTTGTCTCTCTATCCCTTTCTCTATATCTACTTTACCTTTCTTTCACTCACTGCCTAAGCCTACCGTCATCGCACTGATGAGACCCAACGGTGGCAAAATCCTCGTATGCGAAGGGTCGAAACGGGGTTACCGTATTACATATGGTATATTCATGTTAGTTTGTTGAACTTATTCACTTATATCTTCCCAATTTGTTTCCTCTTTTATTTGTTATTGGATCTTGGCTCGCATCTGTTGGAGGCTTCGCTGCCCCACTAGCTTGCTATAAGATCTTCCTCCTTCCTTTCCAAATGTTGTAATATTTTATGTTTTATCTATTTCTTTCCACGCTGACAATTCTATTATATCCCCTCTCTATGTTGAATACTCTTTTATACTGACTAATATTCGCACTATATTTGCTTCCATTCCTTTTAGCCAAGTTGGTCGCCACACATCACACAGTACTTCATGTTCCCCTTCCCATTATCGTTGTATATCCATCTATTTATGTCTACTCGTAATGTGAGTTTATATGTATCTCAGCTTTATTTGTTTTTCCTACACCTTGCACCCCTCTCTAGACTTAGGTTTGCTCTGTCTCCATACTTAGTCTCTTTTCTTGCTTCTGGTTATCTAGAATCTATCTAGATAGCCGTGCCCTCGTGGCATAATGTTACCCGTGCCCTCGTGGCATAATTTTACCCGTGCCCTCGTGGCATAATTATACCCAAGTAGTGTACGGTGTTTTGTCCTTGTGACTAAACATTGTTGCTACATGGAATTCATGTCATTATTGACATGCTTATTTTTAGTCCTAATACTGTACTTACTTGACTGATTACATTTCTCATGATTCTATTCTACTTACTTTTTGCTATATTTCCGTTTCTTTATGCTTGTTCATATGTTACAGAACTATGTTTCCTTCACTCTTATACATGCTTCTGCTTTTCTTTCTTTTATCCTTAATTAAGTTTAATACCTCAATTTTAAAGTTATTTTGCCACCATCGCTTTTCTTTCAATCATTTTACAACCTTCAAACACGTCCCGTTTATTCACTACTTTCAAGGGCCCTTACTTTCTTTACGTTTTCTTTCCCCTTTTTTTTCTTTTTACTTATTATATTTGTGTTTTTTATATATTATAATTTTCATGTTCACTTGTTAATTTCAACATTTCCAATATTATTAGGTAATTTTTGTATTACCGTCACTTTTGCAGTAATTTTTACTGCTAGCCCTTTATAATTCCATCTTTCGGACTGCTTTGATCCCCGGATAGTCTCTATCTTAAAATCTACTTCTTTTTACTTACTCTCTGATATCGGCTTCCACACGGCACTATGGAGGTAGTGGTTATACTCAAGTATTCCACGAACACTGTAAGAGGCATTCTCCGGTTCATGGTTGTAAACGGAAAGTGGGAGAATGTCGCTCGGTGTCCTTCGTGTCAACGTTGGTAGAGTTCTCTAGCTTGAACCCGCCATGTAAGTTTCTCAGATTCTAAAAGCTCTTTCCATTACCCAACCTATCCTCTGAAGCCGAGGGCGGCGGACTGAGGTGAATTCTTATGCCCTAACAATACCACAGCAAACTACCACACCCAAACTTGTTTCAGCTCTAAAAAGATTGGCCCGAATCTTAAGCTTACGTCTATTGAAGGCACACAGTCTTTTGGCAATCCCTGTAAATCGTCCCGTTGCAAAATTTGCCCACTGATATCTTTTGAAAAACTCATTCGTAGCAGCACAACAAGATACTTCTCTCATACTTTCGCCTCTAGTATTAGTAATTGCTCCAGCGAAGGGGTTATCTATTGTCTAACTTGTGATAACTGCAATATGCAGTATGTAGGTGAGACAAAGCGCTCGTTGAAAAGCAGGTTTAGTCAACATCGATATCATCTCAATAAAAATTCACAAGAAACCATTCTGTATCGTCATTTCTCAAATTGTCAAGCAAATTCCGATGTTAAACTATTTACTATACATATATTAGACTGTTTAGATGAAAACAAGAATAACTGTATTCGCAAGGATAAAGAACTCTTTTGGATTAGGCTTCTTAACACTGCTTACCCATACGGCTTAAACGATCATATTAAAGGTTTCGGACTCATTAGTGACTACTCTAAGAAAAATCTTGGTAATAATAACATTCCATATTTCTGTCTTAATATAATTCGGCCGCCTAAAAACCGAGGTCCCCGTAATAAAATAAAACGTAGATTGTCTACTAATACTACTCCTCCAAACCTCTCCCATCCTACTGATTTCCAAACACTAGTTTCTCTCAAAAACCGGTTGGCTAAATCTACTAAAAAGATTCTGGTTCGAAATTATTTCTCTAATGAACACTCTAGTTATTACAGACGTAATGTAGAAGCAATATGTGGCAATTCTTGTGCTTCTAAACCTTTGAAAGATAGAAATACCAAGCCGTCTAAACCGGATTTTCGCATCAAACTTCCCTTTATTTGTACCGATTCTAGAGGCTTTAATCTCAAATACGCCATAAATAGATTCATCCGTAACACTTTCATCTCTAATAATATCCCACTTCCATTTTTACCTCGTATTTGCTACCAAAATCAATATAGCATTCCTTTAGGACCTCGCCTATTTAATCACAAGACTGTTGCTAACAACCCTACTGTTAACCACGTTCATTGTAATTGTAAGGATTACCTTTCTTTTTGTAACACTAAAGAAAAAATCGATATCGACGGTTCACTTCATATAATCTCTGGAAATTGCAAAATATTTGAATCCCGCTACCCTAGAGCCACAACTCTTCTTTCAAAAGGAACCAAGTTCAGAGAACCTTTTTCCAGTAAAATACTAGAAGAACATTTACACGTACTTTTCAATGACTTGTCTAAAAACCTCAATGAATACACTAGTACGCTTAATTGTTCTGTTCCCATATGGGAAAAGTTAAATGAAGTCATCCAAGGTTTTCGTAAACCTCATGTTAACTCTAACTGCTCTATTTACAAAGAAATTAACCATATTAAGAGACAGTTTATTATTACTTGCGTAGATAAGGCGTCCGCTAACTTTTGTTTCTCTTGCCCTCTTTTATATTCACACTTCCTTCATAAAGAATTGGGTATTGCTAAAAACGAAAACGGTTCATTCGAATATAAAGGTAACGATACTTACTCTCCGTATAATCTCGAGTCACAGGACAGCATTGTATCCCGTCATATTTACTATTCCAACATTCTTAATATAAAATGTTCTGATACCGATCGCAAACTTCCTAACATTTACGCAGTTCCTAAATTGCATAAAAAATCGATTAAAATGCGTTACATCACAGCTGCTAAACACAGCTCTCTCAAAAACCTTTCGATTACTCTTCAGAAAATACTGAAACATTTCCGTTTGCATTTTAAAAACTACTGTAATGCTAGTAAAACTTGGAGCAGTAATAAAACTAATTTCATTTCTATAGATAATTCCATTTGCATTAGTAATTCTACGCTTATACATCGTTTCCATAAAGTCAAAGTCTTGGACTTTAGTAGTCTCTTAACCAACTTACCTCATGATTGTGTCATTGATAGCATCCTAGAACTAACGGATATATGCTTTAAAAACTCCGGTAAATCTCTTATTAACGTAGGATTTAAGAAAAGTTACTATACTGATGCTCCGTCTACTAACTGTTTCTCTTCAAATGAAGTTAAAAACATGGTACGCTACATAGTTAAAAATAGTTATCTAGTATTCCAGGGCATTATTTTCCAACCAGATCAAAGGAGTTCCTCAGGGAGGTAACTCTTCTCCTTTACTTGCTGATTTAACTCTTTGTATGATTGAATTTAAATACTTTAAAAGCTTTTTGAATTCTTCCCTCGGCTATAAGATGTCCATGTTCAGATATATGGATGACATAGCTATTTTCTATAATGATGATAACATTCTCGATATACTTGATTCCATCTATCCTAGCTCGCTCATTCTCGAAGCGGCCAACACTGTTGATTCCTCCGCTCCCTTTCTCGATCTCGCCCTTGCTAGGTCTACACATAATTGGACTATCAATTTATACAATAAAAATGATGATTATAGTTTTGACGTTATAAGATTTCCTATGTATGACAGTCATATATGTGACCATATTAAAGTAAACTGTATCCAAGGTGAAGTAATACGTATTCATAGATGTACTTCCCAGCTTACTTCTTTCAAATCCAAAATCCATTCGTTCATTATCAAGCTGCTCTCCAACAATTACCCCAAAGAAGTTGTACTCAAAACTATCAAAAAATCATTTAATAAGTACCCTATTATTAGTCTTAAATACGATACCTCTACTAAAAGTCTCAACAGTTGGGTCGACAACCTTTAATTTTGCATTTCTGTCGATTCTTCCCTATTATGCAAAACTTTGTAATCGTAATCTACGACATTCTATTTTCACTTATGGATAACTTATTCTTTTCAACAGACCACATAGTTCATAAACTTTACCTATATATTCTATCACTAGGTTTATGTCATGCACTCTTACCCGATCAATACTACACACTACATCCCTTTCCCATTGCTCTCGTCCTCGTCTTGCATTGCTCCATACCCTTTCGTAGTACTTCTTACTTATTGATATATTCCTACCTTTTTTTTTTTTTTGAGGACATATATTTTATTTTAGTTTTATACTTTCTTCTGCATTTTGTTTATTAATTCTCTACATTGTCCCTTTTTGTAAGGATATTCAGGTACTATTACACCCGCGGTATCAAGGTTAGTTTCTTATTCGGTTTTTACTATTAATTTTGTACCCTTTTTACTCTATAACCTTATATGTTTCTTTACATACTCTATAACATTTGTCTCTCTATCCCTTTCTCAATATCTACTTTACCTTTCTTTCACTCACTGCCTAAGCCTACCGTCATCGCACTGATGAGACCCAACGGTGGCAAAATCCTCGTATGCGAAGGGTCGAAACGGGGTTACCGTATTACATATGGTATATTCATGTTAGTTTGTTGAACTTATTCACTTATATCTTCCCAATTTGTTTCCTCTTTTATTACATATATCGCTGCACTCAATGTTCTTTGTTTACAGTAGCACCTAACCAGTTCGCGCATAGCAACCTATTTTACATTACATTTCCATAACATTTTCCTGTTTTGCTATTGCGTGTTTGCCGTATACATAATTTGGCATTGTGTTATAATAAAATATCTTATTATATAAAGGAGAAGAGTTTGTGGCCGGGTGAATTTACTTGTGATTACGTCCACAACGAAGCCCTTTCATAAAGTTTTTTCGACATTGTAACACAGCATACACAATTATTGGCGGTGAACGGGTTTGAACCCGCGCCCTCCGCTTTCGAGTCAAACGTTCTACCTGTTGCGACAAGACATCTTGCTTTCCGCGCCCAACAAGCACTACACAATGCTCTCGGTAATGCTTTAGCATGCAAATTTCACCGCCGCATTCACGATTAGTCGACGCTTACTTTTCAAATAAGACGTTCTCGTGTGTGGTTTTAAAATATTCCTCCAGTCGGAGAAGAGCCCGTAGGGCTCTTCGAACGTCTGGTATTTTATAATTGTCTTCTGTATTTGGGGTAAGGTCAATATTATTTATTATATTATTATTTTCAGGGGGCGGGATGGGTGCGGCCTTGCTATTTTTGAGGTGTTTTCTAAAATACGTCGCGGCAACCGTAGCCAAGTGCTGTTCCGCACGGTGTCCGACCCAGCAAAAACCCGGTACGCGATCCGGATCGCGTACCGGGTTTTCTACCTGGAACGGGACCAGGTCCGTAAGGCGACCAGAACGAAAGGAACCGCAACGCGGAGGCCGTGACGCAATAAAATGTACGCATAGCGTCTAGTTGTTGTTTAGAATGTGCGGAACGAATAGGGGATGTTTCTGGAGTAAGCAGTGTTTCCAGATTCTGAATGGAATATATCAGTACATGGTACGCTAAGTTTGGTGATTAAACCACGTGTCATACCGCTTTAAGTTATCTTGTTTGACCCACATAACCAGGGATCGAATCCAGACCATTGCAAGCATGCCGCATCAACGGGAACAAAGTTTAAGGGATCCCTTGACAAGCCTCAGGATGAACGATGCTCTGTGTTTTATGTATTCCGTTTTCCCAGCATTCACTGGTCATTTCCGTACCCAGGACACGCCCCATATGTGGATGGGCAGCCATTTCCAGTCATAATAATAATAAAGGTTTATTGATTACATAAATAACATATAAACAAAAGTATTTCACAAGATAACATATAATGTTTCACAAGCACAATGTGAAGTCCCAACGAAGTGATATTTCTTTGAATGTTTTCTCTCCTTTTCTCTCCTCCAAATATTAAACGCTTGAAATCAGGTACTCAATGTAAGTAATTACGAAAACTAAGTGCAAAAAACTGGAGCGGGGAAGTGTGAAAACAAAAGCTCTATGTGAGAAGGCAGTGTTTTGCATGTTCACTTTTTTTCCCGCACGTCGTCCGACTTCCATAGTGCGATGAATAATTTATTGCCAATAATACAATGTACTCATTTTCTTGTCATGCCATATGTGCTATTTGAAAACAGCAAAGATTTTTCCATGTTTATTAATAATAAAGCACAAATCACGTACACTCATTTACAGTGATTAGCAAGTGAAAGAAGCGGAACTAGAGCAAACATAATGTTTACCAGAGCCCGTAAAAAAAGCGAATGAAAATTGAACACTATGATTTTTCCAGAGGGCAAGAAGCGAAATGCTGGTTCTTTTCTTGAGGGTGCTAACTGATAACATGGAAAACTGAAAGGGGGGAAAATACTAAAAATGCGAAATCTGCCACTTTTTAACAGAACGCTCAAGGAGTGATGGAAAAGATTATGTGCAGAAAAATGTTCATGCATGCAAAAAGTGCTTTGATTACAAATATAATTGAAGTTTTCAATGCTTGACAGGAAAAGCGAAGCACAAAGAAGCAATGTCTTTTCTCAGCAAAGATTCACTACTGAAGTTAAGTAGAACCGATAGGACAAAAGTGAGAATTGAGCTCGGAAATGAAAAAAAAAACAGATCATTAAGCACTAAAACTATAAAACAAATGCGCACGTATACATTGGTTTCTGGTTGCGTCTCACAGTAATACAGACGGACAACCATACTGTGAATATGTATGTATGTGTTATTTACAGGAAAATGGTATGGACACTTGTGATGACACGTTAAATAAAGTTGGCAGCTATATTACTGCTGGATGAAATTATTTGTACATTAAAGTTACGGTAAAACCCATAGAATTCTATCAGCTTTTGGTAGTAATAGGAAAATAAGGCCATTCCAGGTAATAAAATAGGTCGTATATTCTGTACAAATAGGCAAATTATGTACAAAATAGGCATATTTTGTAAATGGCAACTTCTAAGAAAGAATTGTTTCCGCTGCAGAATTTAAGTTCCAACCCTTATTTTCGAGGGCCGAGAGTGCTTGCGTGAGATCTCTTGCAATGCCCATATCTACCAAATAGTTCATCTGAAAACAAGGCAGCATGTAAAGTTACCGTAAAACTCGAACGCGTTATTGTCCAAAAAATAAAATGTCATACTTAGTCCATATGCTCACCTTGAGGTGTTTGAGTGCTTTCTCCACATCTCCATTGCATCTACCGACCATTTGGTCGCATTGCGATCGACTAAAACGTAATATACTATTGATAATTATGCAGACGTTCGTAGAGTAAGACACAAGAAAGATATAAAAACACAGAATCAAATAAAAACTGACTCGGAAAAGAAAGCTTCCTTGTAGAGAACCTCCATTTGTTCTGCTCGCGAAACGGACGAGCTTTCAGCGGGGGCATTGTGTGGCTGTAATCAATACAATATGAGCCACGCTCTTGTCAGTTACTAATGGCCGCAAATACTGAAAACTAGGCCTAAACAGATAAATTCAGAAAAATATTCACCGTTGTCGATGATTGCGCACTGGAGGCGGGCACACTTCTTTCACTTCTGCTCGTCGAAGCGTTAGAATTTGTTGAAGAAAGAGGATCAAATGATAGAATCACGTCGTCCGAATGGATAACCGAAGATGTCGGCCGAATCTACAACACATCTGGTTATAGTAGGGAAGAATCGATACATTCATACAGTGGTAATCGTCTCTGTGTAATTACTTGATTATCGACGAGTTACGTTATTTACGTCTATGAATCTGTTCATTGCAAAAATAAGGATAAGTGCAAATCTTATCGTTAAATTACCTGTAATTCTGGGATAAGAGGAGGAAGCGTTGAAGAAGTGAAAGAAGAACTCGGATAAGCAGACGAATAGCCAAAACCATACGAATTGTTGTAACTGGAGTAGTTGTTTGGGAAGGCATTGTAAGAGAGTCGATTCTGGTTGTAAGCTGGCTGCCAGGCGCCTGAAGGGAACACATACGAAATATAATTAAAGCATTTAAGGCCTTGGAATGGTTGCTTCTCGGCTTATTGATCGGCTTCATTAAGAGTTTAAAAAAATATATATTACCGTTTGCTAAACTTGGATATCTAGATGGATATCCACCGAGACTGTTTTGAGCAGAGAAAAGAGGAAGAGTTTGCATGGAAGGCTGGGCAGGAACTGGAGCCAACACGGGGGATTGAGCTTTATTCGCTGCTATCTGAGAATACACACTATATTGGCACAGTTGTGAAGATTGACCTTGAATTATCCCAATATGTTCCTCAAAGAAAAGAGAATAAATACAAATAAACCAGTTATCAACAAGGGAAACACACCGGTAGGGACGGAAGGAGAGAAGGTGTCGCAAGTGATGGATAGAGAGGAGTAGGTATCAAAGGTTGTGATGGAAGAACCAATGGAGTGGGTGTTACGGCTGAAGTAGACAGCCGAGACGAGGTGGTGGCTCTTGGGCCAGTCGTTGGTGGATTCGGATTCGAGATGGCCTAGAAAAGAGAGTTTATTTATTATAAAAGGCTATGGAACTTTAGAGAACATTTGAGCTTGATCAAATATGTCACCGTATTAATGAAAGTGGTTGCGGCACTGTTTTGTGGAACTGTGGACGCAACAACATCAGGTGTAGTGGGAGTGACGAAGAAATGAGAGGCTGAACTGGGCGAGCCTGGAGAACTTCCTCCATAAAACAGAGCACTCGGAGGGGGAAGTAGCGATGAAACATCAACCTACAAAAGAAAAGAATACAATGATAATAAGTAATTATGTAGCACGTGACAGAATGGAATAATCCAGACAGAATAAAAAAGCAAAGGCAATCTTATACCCCAGAAGATGGTCGATATTGCCCGGCGAGAACAGCTTCAACAATTGAGGCCCGATCTGGAAAAGTATTGGATAACCGATTAAAAATCACTGAATTTCATTGAAATCACACTTGCAGATAAATATAGTTTTAAAGTAATTCGAAACATCGGTAGTCAATGTAAGAAACCGAAAGAAACGCACTATTGGTTCCCGCTGAAGGCGTTGTATTAGCGCTTGACTGGGAGCCTGCGTCAGAATTAGCTGTCGATGTTAAAGCTGCCTGTCTAGGAAGAGTTGCCGCTACAGTAGAAAACACCGTACGGTCAAGGGGCTGAGTGGGTGGAAGGGCTACTTGCTTCGGTTGAGTTAACTGATTGGTTGACTTCGAGGTAGTTGGTGTCAAGTCAGAGTTAAGTGATTGAGTGACAGAAACGCCTGGCACAACAGCCGTCGACGCAAGCTTAGATGTCTGTTGCTCGAGTTTAGCTTGCTGCTCCCTTTGAATAATCATATCTTGTTGTTGCTTCAACAATAATTGTTGCCGTTCCGTTTCCTGTTTCCTTTGCAATTCATGTCGTTTCAGTAAGTCCTGTTGTCGTTCTGTTTCGGTTTGTTGACGTAATTGTTGCATGATATGCATTTGTTGTTGTCGTTGCAACTCTTCCTCTTGCTGTTTTTGTTGCCGATTAAGAGCATGGATTGCTGCGTTGCGAACGGCAGCCTCTCGCTGATGTTGCATTTGTCTCTGTCGCAACAACTCTTGTTGTTGGTGTTGTTGTTGATTGAACATTTGCTGCTGTGCTTGCATTTGCTGCACAGACGGAGAAACGTGTTGAGGAGAGGTTGTTACACGAGCACTAGAGGAGGCAGGTGTGGGCTGCAGCAACTGAAAAATATTACGAATAAAAAACATTATCTGAGTAGTGGATATCGAGCGGTTTTTGTCAACACATGTCTACAATACGGTTCGGCCACTCTTAAAAATTTGAACCCAAAATGTGTACCTGAGATCCAAGTTGCGGAGTGGAAGAAGAGTGCGGTTTTTCGGAAAGCAACGTCTGAGGATTCAGTGCAGATACCTAAAGGGAGGTTGATGGTGGTGAGACTTACGGACCCACGTATAAAAAGTTCAGGCCCACATATAAAAAAGTTTTCCTCAATTATTCTGTGATGAAACTCCCGGAGAGTTTGTTGCAAGAGGACTAGCGGAGGCAGGCGTGGCTGCGAAAACCGTTTTGCATAATATACAAATTCGGCTGATTTATTAGAAAAAGCCAAAGTAGATCCACAACTAGTTACCGTAGTCAGCACCCGAAAATTGCTAAAAACGGGTTTCTGGAGGTGCAACGGGTTGAAAACCCAAAAGAATATGTTAACATTGGTTAAATCAATATCAAGAAGCATTTTCTATGCAACACAATGTATTTTAGGCTTAGAAACGCGTTTTCAAGCTCAAACTGCGATTCATTTCTGATCTTCTTTGCTGAATAACTTATCCAAATGTGCTTATTACGCAAAGCGGTCTTCGCAGAATCTTTTTGCAGAATCTTAAAACTTTTTGCAACTGTTCTTATAAGGCGAAATTTTTTTTCTTGAGATGCAAAAACTAACACACCGGTCTTTGTTGGTGTTGGATGATTGGCTGTTGTGTATTCGATCTCTTTTCCAATACAGAGCTATATCGATCCTGTTGGACGATGCTTTTAATTGCAGAAGAAACCTAAAGTAATATTGCTCTACAAAACTTGACCCGAATGGTTGTATACAAGAATTCATGTTTGTTTTTATTGAAATTCGAGGCTATTTTGTCATTGACCAGAAACATATGGATACGAACCTCAAAAGGATCTGGTCCTAGAGTGTATGTTGAATTCCCTCCTTTTATTGTACTCATTTGACTATGCACCAGAAGTGGTGTCTCCTGCATGTTATTCTGTGGTCGTAGTCTAACAAAGTCACCATTAGCTTTTGGCTGATTTGAAGAGCCTGAAAAGATCCCAGTTGTATATTTATGCTAATAATTATAGTTGGTGCTAGTGGCATGTACTCTGTTTCGGACAACATTCCCTGCGTGTGACTCACGATTACAATTCTTGCACAAAAGTTTATTGTTGCCCGCATTTTTTACACGACTAGAATCACAGATGTATACACGAAACGGTAAAGCAAAGGCAATCAGTTTCTACAAACTTTGAATATGATGCATTGGTAACATAAGAATAATTAGCAATTAGAAGTATTAGCAGTAGAATGTGGATCTACCGTCTTGCAATTTCCTTTGCAGTTCCCCAAGAACGTGTGCTCCATGCCCAACAGTGGGCAATGTTTTCACTGGGGCAGATGTTGGGAGGGCTGAAATTCAGAGAAGAAACGTCATCAAACACAAAAAAAAAATAAGTCACACTGAACGAGAAGTTTTATCTGATGCAGGAAAATAAAGAAATTCACTAAAAAATATCTATCAACAACATACCAGGAGCAGGGCCCGCATTGTAAGAGGTGCTTGGTCTCTGAGCAGCAGAAAGTTTCCGTTGAAGTTGAGACGCGAGCTCAGTTTTGCTCTAAATTGTATGTGTGAACAATGACTCAATTAAAAGATTTTAATACGCTAATTATAAGCTTACATTAATGGACTTATAATTGCACAATCAAAGCCCCCTCTACAGCAGAGAAGAAATAAATGCTTAATAAATAGTAGAAGAAATTCTGACCAAAAATGATTCCGCAGTAACAGCTGGAGGAGTCGAGTTCGCCGAGCGAGAAACACTGAATATATATGCATACGATGTTCTGTTCGATTAGATTCTTTATTCGTCTATTGTAACAAAAATTGAGCACTCACGTTTCTGGACTCGACCTTTGTGTGGATGACAACGGTCTCGGTACGGCAGCAAATGGAAGCTGATTTTTGGAAGGAGGGGGCGGAGCAACACGCATTGTTACCGAAGAAGAGGTACTGGGTACTAAATTGCAATAACATAACTTAGACCCTTTGTTGATTCTCTCTTATTAAATTGAGAAAAAGGACATCAATAAAATATAATAAAAGTACCCTGCATCCCATTGTTCAGACGATCATTTACAACAATTGATGGAGGAGCCATATGTGCAGTTGCTTAAGAAAAAACATCAGTATAAAGAAGTACCGACATAACGTAGCGTTTTAAGAGGAACACATATATAACAAGAACCAACCTCGACTCAGCTGCAAGCTGTCAGTTGTTGAAGTTGGCACACCTAATCACAAGGAGAAATTAAATATAATGACTAAGCACCATAACAACTATATTAAAAGTAATGAATAAAGTCAAACCAAAATTAACATTAAAAAAATTACCGTTAGCGGTGTGTGGTTTTGTCGCTGTAACGGCGGGGGGCTTACCTGCAATAAACACCGAGTGTTTTAGAAGACTATTTCATAACCAAATTGCAAAGGTCAGCCTAATGTAAAATAGGATGAATATCAATATCATGATTATCATGTAGCATATCGAGATCAGTTTGAATGCGAGGCAAAAACGTATTTTCAGGAGCCAAATTGCGACTACGGAAAATTTAGCACAAAAAAATTCAATACGTACTTGGTAACTGTGGTTTGATCTTCGTTGCTCCGGGGTTTAATGTTGTTATAGAGGGTACAACAACGGGAAAACCGCTGAAAGTACTCACAATCAGTATAAAAAAAAAAACAATATTTCCAAAGAAAAGAGCGAGACGAACTGCTGCAGATTCGAATGAGATACGGAACTATTTTCTATTTTCGGAACATTCTGGCGCTAAATTAATAATCTCGAACAATTACCTGTCCACAGGTTTTCCCGTAACTGGATTCCTCAGATAGATCTCATCAATTCTCTCCGGCTGTCCCCAACTCTGACCACCACGGACATCACCATGGCCAGTGTGGATGAAAGAACCTGTAAGGAACACCAAAAAAGTGAGCTGTGTCTGAAAAATAAGAGAATGAAGTTTACTTAATAAGACGAAGACTAACCTGTGATTGGCCTCGATATCTTGCTACTTCCTTGCTGTTCTGGTCTTGCTTCAGTTTTTGCCCTTACGAAAACACACGATCGGAAGAAAGTGCCAAAACACCGTGTTCTCTCACTTTGGCCAAACCATGTGACACCTCTGAAAGCATTCACGGATCTTACCGAACAAGAACAATAATATAATACAAATAAAATAATACGGTGTCTTTGGCTACTTACACATTATCAATGACGAGAACCTTGTCCCCAACAACAAGATTCAATTGTTCGTCCTTTTCCGCTTGATGGCTTTCTCGCACGTCGACCACACTCACAGTGCACTCCTAAGAAAAAAGCATTATACTTTAGGATAGAGAATTCAACAGGTAATCAAAGTGGTTCCTAATTATCTAAACGAGTGAAGTCAACGAAAATAATGGATGATTTTTTTCACCTTGATGAATCCCCACAAAAGCTTGAACTTTGGTCTGTGATCAGGGTGCGCTTTCCAGCAAAGCAGCATTAGATCGTAGATTTGTTGAGAAGAAAACTTTGGTTTCGGTAGCCTTTCTCCTTTCTCCACTTTCTCGAGGACCTGAATATGCATGTATAAAGGAAGGGGTGGTGTAATGGGGGTGAGGATAAACTACACTGAATTAGTATACAAGCTGCCGACAACTATCAACTGCTTACATCAATTCCCTTGCATCCGACCCATGGATCTTCTCCATATGTGAAGATCTCCCACATAAGGACACCCATTGCCCATACATCTGATGCATGGGAGAACTCGCGACGTCGTAGTGATTCAGGGGGACACCTGAAGAGGGACAGAACCATAGTGAATACTTTTCCTCTAGGTCATGTTTTATTATAATATATATTTTTTCTACCAGTTTGATTATTTCACTTTAATGTATTGATGTCAACTCCCATCACTCAGTACACTACTTTCACGCGCACCAGAGATCAGGTTCTCAGGCTTACTGCTCCCTTCGATATATTGAGTAAACAATTACAAAGGACAAACATTGGTCCGGATTCTTGGCATATCGACCAGTGCAGACAGCACAAAAATGCACGCTGGGCACAACAAACTACATCCACCAAAAAAAAAATGAAAACTCAGCGCTACACAAAAACACCCTTTGGAAATTCGGAACAGTGGTTTATCGAGCTTGGAACGACATACCATGCAAAAGGGACTCTCTTCTGTGGACTCATGATGTACATTCTCTCGTTCTCTTCCAGACTTCTCATCAGACCAAAATCACAGATTTTCACTGTCTGAAAACATAGGAATCACACAAATGTTTTATGTTTTTAAAGTAAAGCACAGTGTCAAAATTCCAACCTTTTCGTCGTTTGACAGCAAAACATTTCTGGTAGCGAGATCTCTATGGACGCAGTGTTTTGCTTCCAAGTATGTCATTCCTTTCGCAATCTAAAACAAATAAAAAATTACTAGAGAACGGGTTCATTTGACTTTGAAAACACGACCCCTAGGAACATATACGTGATGGAGAAGACTTTGCGTAGGATATTAGAACTTTACAAAAAATCACAATCGGAGCATCTACAACCTACATATATTAATAGCAATTTATTTATATAGCTTTTTTGAATTCCTACCTGCTGACAGTAGTCAAGTAATTGGGTGACCAAAAGTGCCGGCTTATTCTTGTCCCTCAAGCGATCGAGTAAACTTCCACCCTCACACAGTTCGAACACCTGGATAACATTGAAAATAAAAACAAATAGCAATGCATTCTCACAACAATTGTTTTTTTTTGTCGATGCGTTAAACAAATATACGTCTGTATTTGTATTTTTTGCATTTACCATTAGTATATAAGTAAACAAGGCAAATTTCGGTAAATACTTTACAGAAAATTATCCCCCGCAATTTTTCGACTCTCAAGGGTTCTTGTTTACGCATTCGGAATGAAAATTTCATTTAATATTGATGTTAAAATCTCTCTAGAAAAGAGTATTCTATTAAAAGAGTGTAGATAAATCCCACTCCCCATTCAGTGTTTTTTGCGAGACAAAATCTACGCGCAAAGAACAAAAGCGTGTTACACTCCGTTTTCATAAGTTTCCGTGATCAAGTATCCACCAAGCATCCCACAATCGCTCTTTTGCCGCGTGGATGTAATTCAAGAAGACGGAAAGAGGTGTGAAGTGACACCTTTTGTTCAAACAAAAAATAGAATACTACATACATAGCGCAACGACCATGAATGCAAACGAAAAACTAAGGGGTTCACTTCCACTTTTTGAAAGATTTTTTTCTTGTATTTTGATAAAATATTCATTGGAAACTGAGCGCAATTCTTTCGCGTTCTTTTCGGTGATACTCGGCGCTTCAAAACTCGACGCTTTCCGTAAAGTGTAAACAACTCTCAATGCTTATCAGAAAACACTGCATCTGATCGATGCTTTTCTGAATTACAATTCCCCAAAAACAGAATGCACCGATCTAAGGTAATATGCAAGAAAAATAGAAAATACTTAAACGGAAGCCTAACTGAAGAGAACTTTGTTTCGATGGGTCTCAAAAGTGCATCTAAAAGAACCCCCTAAACTCGTATATTCAAGGTTAAAGAACACAATATCTTACGTCATTAGATTGTGTTAACGTATGCAACTGAGAATTATAGCCCACTCCTTCCTTGTTTGAAACCTGCATGAACTATCTGCCAGCCGGATAAATCACAAAAACAGAACCCCTCAAGATTTTCAGCATTCCAAGCAATGATAAGGTTTGACTCATGTATCTAATATTTGTTTAATGCAAACGAATCAAGGTCGAAAACCGACACGTAATCAGTACGTGGGTGACAGTGCTTGACTCACATCTTTGGAAGAGAATAGGAAGAAAGTGATAAAGAATACGAGGAGAAAATCAGTTCTGCAGAAGAAAACGGAAGGTGCATCAGTAGATTGTTTTCCATCTCACGATCAGTTGTAAAGCAAACGCAAAACAAGGAGAAGAATCCTAACAAAACATTCCATTCAAAAGGGTAGAATTATGCTCAAAATGAAAAAAGCCAATGTAATGTGATAATAAATTCAGCGAACAATTAATTATAAATCAAACACGAAACCAACCATCCAGGGCATGCTGTTCACAACTCCATACAAACGGATAAGATTTGGATGTTGGAGTTTCAGGAGACTACTGGCCTCTCTTTGAAGTTCTTCCATTACAAGAGGAGATGCATCCCTAAAGATTTACTGGTAAACGACAAGACAACGAAACAGCAAGTGTCTGCGGGAACTTTGAGGAAAATACGCAGCAATTGTTTGCAAAGATCAACAAGAGCAAAAAACTACAAAAATACCTAAGAATTTTGACAGCGACGTCTAATCTTCTTCCATCAGGAGCACTCCAAAAGGCCCTTTTCACAATAGCAAATGTTCCTTCTCCAAGGTTTTCCATTAGTTTAATCTGAATAAAGCTATTTGCATTAGGATAAAGCCCCCACAGCGTTAAGTGTACAAAAAACAAGCACACAGTAATATGAAAAGAGAACAGACGGTAAAATGAATAACCTGATCTTTTTCGATTAGTGCATTGCTTCCTGAAGTTGACTGGCGAGGAATCGGATCATCTAATGATATTGCCACTGTCCGTCCCACAATCTCTGGGTGTTTCTTCAAAAGTTTCTTCTTCTCGACAATTCCTGCACGGAGCCTTCGAATCGAGGGAAGGGATATTCCCCTTGACTGGAAAGTATATTCTGTATGTTAGTAACAAACACAACTAAAAACGCATGACGTACATACACACGAAAAATTGAATACCTCTAGCTCTCTGTCTTTGACATAGTCAAAATGCTCCAATTTCCTCAATTGGAGATCGAAACAGATCTGCTTTCTGTAGTGTTGGAGGTCTGCTTCTTGCAAAACCTGAACTATTCTTAATAACGTTGATATCTTGCAAAGAAAGTATACAAAATATGAACGACACAAGCTTATTAACTTACATCGTTTAATGCTTGTTCGATGCGTATGCCCGTCACCATTTTGTCCAGAACATTAAATATTATTTACCTGTAAACTACACTGTAAGCATAACTATATAAAACCTTGATGACAAATTACTGCAAGAATGTATAGATATCGCAAAAAAAAAAAAACAATATCAAGTAAAGTAGCTGTAGGAGGCTGATATTATATTCCTTGATGTATATTATGCCCGAATAATTATGTTAGAAAAAGATAATTATTCGGATCCGCATATGTAACGAAAATGAAGACATGTAGGGGATTATGGAACACAAATCATACGTGGAAATCAAAGGGTTCAGAAGTGAAAAGGCAAAAAGTTCGGGCTGCACCTCAGTAAACAGTGAGAGTGGGAGAGTGAGATAAAAGGTACGGAGAAACCAGTCGGAACATTGCTACACAAACAATGCCATGCAAGGAGAAACAAAACGTGTTAATATATAAGAAAAGACTATTGGATATGCATACGCGTAACCACGTTTGAGGTAAGACAAGGAACTAAAGCCCAGCTAATTAACCGATTTCCAAGATTCTGTTACACTTTGTAGGGTTGTACATTATTTGGGGTCTCCTAAGGAAAATACGCGCCGTACACAAAAACTATGACCCACTAAGAAATAAGTAAGCAAGTATTACAAACAAGTTCCGTCTTCTATCAATTAAATTGTGATAACAAGCTTAATTGACGACCCGTAGGAAATCAAAATTTATCTTAGGGTCGATAGGGTCGAAACGGGGTCAACAGTCATATGGTCATTGCTTACTCTCCTTTCCTTCACTACTATATTTATACCCTCTACACGTCTTACATATTCCTTTTCTATTGCCTATAAAATGAGATTAGCACAAAGCAATGCGCGATATGCTTTGCCAGCACCATAGAAAATCAGAAAGATTGAAACAGATGAAAAAAATTCGAAAACAGTTAAAATTAACAATGCAAATCATAGTAACATTAAATTTGCCATCTTAATTCATAATAATATGACCCCTAGAGGCGACGACATTTGATGAGATAACGCTCGGGGCGAGGGGTAGAACTGACGCAACTGGAAGAAGAAAGCAGTCTGAGGTAAACCAGTCCCTCCTTTCATGCCGAGGCACGTTCCCTATCAAATGGAAAGAGGCCGCAACGCAACGCAACGCGGCCCTTTGAATACTGTAGTTTATTCAGAGCTCCATTTAGTCGTCACTGCAGAGGACGCGAAGGAGAAAGGCGAAATCTCAGGATAGGAAATGCTTATCGAAATGAATTTTACATAGACGAAACATAAAACTACCTTATTATGAATCAACTGAAAATTACATATCGAACGAGACAGGTGCAATACTAAGTCTAAATTCATAGAGTATTTCTTCCCCTGAGGTGAAATTACTTTCGGGATGCCCAGTTGAACAGTTTCATTTTCGATTTTAATCGCATTCCAAGCAAGAAAATAGTTGAAAACGTCGTTCGGAATCACTTTTCAAAACAGCATGTTAAATAAAAGACCATTTTTAAGAAAATGAAAATCAAATTCCGGGGAGTAATTAGGCAGAAATACACTAGCCTACCGTACGACAACCACGACCGCAATGTTTTTTTTCGGCACCATATCCATTTTTCTGATTTTACCCTCCAATGGTTGTACTATTTACATGGATCGAACATTCCTCCGTTCAAATGTAACTACGTGTTTTTGGAGATCTGAAACGTTAAAACACCGGATCATACCCTTGGTTAGGCATATAAAACAAATACGTTTGCTTGCAGTCAGGACTTTATTTTTACACCATAACGTTTGAGAAATAAATTACACCAACGTTCACGACAAATGATTTACTCCACAGTTGGCTTTACAATTCTGGTGGGGTAGCTAGTGACTCGTTGTTCCTTTTTTTGTAAATAACTCAATGAAGTTGATTTTTTTCTGAAAATGGGCTCTTAGTGGTGTATTCCAAATGAGAGATTTGATTGGCAACATATGGATATTTGCGATATCATAAGCAACTATGTTCACTGATTTCGAAAATAAAAGATGTCTGTAAAATATGTATAATCAATGCAACGCTTATTGAAATATTAATGATTTTTGTTTCCCAGCAGCGATAAGAGACCATGAGGTTCCTAATCAGTGCAAACTTTAGGACACTGAATAACAGAGAAAAACGAGAGACAGCAAGCTGGGCTAACGATTAGGTACTGAGGGGTCCATTGGAAACCTGGAAACCTTTTTATTTATTTATTTATATAGTGCAACAGCTTGCATTTTGAGAACTCAGAAGAAAAAGCTCTACGTGACAATCACACACAGCATTCATACGAACGAGCTTCTAGGGACGCATTTGGTCAGATATGATGGCGACTCCAAAGTTGAACTTGGTCGAAATCAAATAATCTCCCATATTGGCCTTATTTGGTAAACAGCGCTTGAATCACTCGGTTTTGAAAATGAGTGAAATAACCATTTACTTGGAGATTTTTCTTTCCAATAATCATCTTAGCAAAGTGATGGGTAAACTATATAATATATATATATAATATATATATATATATAGGCTTTGGTTATTAGTGGTTATGGAAACAGCCTTGACATTGTGTATTTTGATTTCGCAAAGGCTTTTGACTTTGTTTCTCATGAGAAATTAATTAGGAAATTAAAGACTATGAAGTCCCCTGATTATGTAGCAGATGGGTGAAAAAAGTGGCTTAAAGATAGGAAAATGTTTGTCCACGTCGGTTCTTCGACCTCTGCCGCTCTGAAATGTACAAGTGAAGTTCCATAGGGCTCAGTCCTAGGATCTATTTTGTTTTGTGTATATACTTCTGGTCTTGTTTGTGAGCTTCGCAACTTCGGAATTAGTATTGTTTTCTATACAGAGGATATTAAACTATCTAAGGTTATTGAAAATCTCTTGGATAGAATCACCATCCAACAATCTAGTTCATAACTGCACTTAAGAATTGCACAACTTTTATATTGGTGGTTCAAGCCCAAAGATTGACTATGTGCACAATGATATTTTGATAGCAAGCGTAACTGAAGTATAGGACGAAGGATTCATTATTACCGATAATATTACCGACCTTTCGATACCAAATAATATATTATAGTCTTTCTTTTCCAATTTTTGCATGTATTTTGCACCTAAAAATTCTTTTCCACTTTTTGCGTGTATGCAAATACATGCAATTTTTTGCATGTACTTGAAGCTTGCAGTTCATTTCAGCTACCGCTCCGACGTGAAAAAAATGCTGGGTCTACAACCAATTATCTTTCCACATTACTATGTCACAAGTTCTGCTCTGACCATGTGTTATAAAGTCTACAAAACGCATTATAGGGCTTTCATCCAAAAAAATTAACGGAGGTTTTTATCTCTGCAGAAGTCCATTCATGGTTTTCTTAATTGTCCTTAATTGACACATATAAAGCTCACAATCAGTTTTGAGACGTGTGGTGGCAATGGAGGCTATTTGGAAAATAAAGCTGCAAAAGGCCTACGATGAGGTAAGTACCACTATCAGTAGGAGCAGGAACGCGGCAGCCTTTCACACATTGTTCTTTTCATGTCAATTTCAAGCACATGGGGAATTAAGCGATCCTCATTTTTTGCACTTCAAGAAACGAATCAATGATGTTCTTGAAATCCTTTTGAACCATACCATTGATGTGGAAGTACGTCCGGAAGTTACATTGAGACGTATGACAATAATATAATAACAGGAAACAGTGTTTGTGTAGTTCGATACGGACCCAAACATGCAAAAATCCTGGACAAAAAAGGTGGCGGTTGACCATATTTTTGTTGTGCCTCATTTTCAGCCGCTTCAAAATGAAAACACCTCCAGACGCTAGATACTTCGTTTGGTTTTCTTTTATTTGAAAAATTATAATTCAGTGCAACTCACCGAATGGAAACGTTAGGACGCCATAGAATCTTTTTATTTTGTTTAAACTTGCTTATTGTTAGTTCGCTGCTGGGCTTGTCGCCGTTTTAATTTTTGTGTTTTAAAGTGGTTAACATACATCTTAAAGTTGACTTAAATGTTCAAAATATTGTCGTATCAAAATCAGTAAAAAAAACTAACTCAAGGAATGCAGCTTGGGTTATAAGCTACTTGTAAGCTTGATTCAAATGAAAATCATTGTTATTCTGCACACACATACCCAAGGTGCAATCTGACAGTCAGATAATCAATATATAACTACTTTATTAACGCATATCATATACAACATCAATCAAGTACATAGAACGAAGCGCGTAAGTGTGAAGTATCAAGTACATACCGGACAAAATACGGTAGATAATTAATTTTAGAGCTCCTATTCATTATCGTCCGCAATCAGGGCAATTGCTTTCATCCATAATCTATTGTTATCCAGTAACTCTCATTCTCATGGGGCTTCCATGTATGCGATTCGCAGGCGCGCAAATGACAAATCCTGTCCATGTTCGAGTAGATGTAACTGACATGGTCCAGCAGTGATTTTGAATCTACTAAGTATATATTTCAAAATAGTACGGATCTATTTCAAGTAGCACGGGCCTATTTCAAATAGCATTCAAATAGCACGGGTCTGATGCATTTTCCCTACAGGACCATGTCAAATGCGTTATTCGCATGGGTTACGGTAGGCAATTGAGATGCATCGCAAAATGACTTGGGAATGGACGGGCATTTGACATTTTTGCGTGTGCGAACATGGAAACCCCATCAATGAATTATCCCCCAAGATCGATTCTCTGCTACTACTACTACTACCGTATTTTTCGACATAACTCTAAATTTAATGAAAATCAAATATAAAATACGAGAATATCGTGACTTATCCGTCAGGGATATGAGAGGAGGGTAGATTTTTCTTTAGAAAAAGTCGACCCTTAACCTTTCAATGCTTTGAGGAGTTAGTTATACAGAGTGCTTGACGACGACTAAAGCACAAACCCCTCGAAGTCTTCAGGATTAGCAATGGAGGCCATTTTCCCCACTGGGTGGCATTGGTGTTCTATTCTATTTACCCTTCCCATTAAAACCACCGAACTACAGACAGATCTCCCCGATTGGGCAAAGAACGAGGCCGATCCACGTCCTTTCCCCGAAGGGACTATCTGCATGCAATCGGATATGTCATTTAATTGGCCGTCCTGTTTGCTCTTCTGACGGACGTCCGACTGTATTCTTGGCCTTGCGTATACGGATACGCTTTTTCGACTCAAGAGCTTAGGAGGACCTTTAAAAATTGTATAACGGAGCCGAAGGAAAAGTCGAAGCGATTATTATTTAAGAAAAAAATCATAAGAAAAAACTGCATTAGTAGCTCAAGTTTTTCAATGGTTTGCTTGAAAACGCCCAAGTGGTACAATGCATGTTCCCCTTATCATTGTAATACAAAGATAATCCTCACACATTTGCACATTTTAAGACATAATAAAAACCGAGCCACTTATTGAGCTTTGTGTGATTATATTTAATTTAAAATCTATAGTCAGTTCACGCACAATATACCCAATTATGCTTCTTGTGTGCGAAGTGCGTACAACAGTATGCGAAGATAAACCGCGACGGATTTATTAAGTAGAAACAAAAAACCAAACAAGTTCCAGTATTCGTTTTCGCTAACATATATTTATGTAATCTTACAAATGGGCGGATTGGGTTCAGAGAACATAGACCATTTCGGCACCTCTATCCTTCTGTTCCGCATGTGTTCTGTAGGAAATTGTCGGATGGGAAACAAACGGGAGGAGGTCTGTCCCACTGGAATCCATTATGTGAAAAAGCCTTCGACAAAAGCCTGTCATGACACCATGTCTCAGGCCGTACAAATAGAGCCCCAATTGCAGGCGTTTGGCCATAAAGATTCAACGACACGAACGACACCGTACACCTCCGACTATATTAAAACAAGCAGGGAACAGAACGTACTTCTCAGATCAATGCAGCACTCGGGAACACCTTTGCTTTTCGTACACGAACTTCTACTAACTTCATTCCTCATACAAGGCGAAATTCTTTTATTTCAACAAGTTCTTTTAAGTGCACCATAGTGATGATCAACTGTTGATCATCTGTCCAAAACAGTTTCTGTTATCTGGTCCGCTCTTTGGTTTCGGTAACTGCCGCCGTATTTGAAGAGCCCTCTGGACTTGTTCCGGGTGTTCTGTGTATTTTGAAATACTAGACGTAACCATGTTCCGTTTTAAATAGGGGTGTCTGAAACAGCCACTACAAAGAGCAAAATGTTCTTAGAATACCACAGCAGTGGCTGTTTTTAAAGATAATTGCACTTGTTCTCTTTTTTTCTAAGAATATATATCATACGTTCCGCCTAGTTTCTGATTCTGTTTTCCACATTTGTAAGTTACTGTCTTAACTGGATCATTTATGTATTCTGTTGTTATGTAACTATTGTTATAGTACTTCTAGTCTCTTTGTTTATGCATTGTATAATATAGATGCCTTGTTTGCAGTGCGTTTTCTTCTGTAATAGCTCAAATAACAAATATATTGTATTTGAACTTCAAAATAAGTTTATCGACCTCCGCTGAGTTAAGTTGTTAGTCGCTTACTTCTAATAGGGATAGCCTATTAAAATTAGATATTTACAAATGTATTTATTGTGATTTTACCAACGCTATTCCATCATTTTCATTATTATTATTTATCTTTATGCCGTTCCTGCTCTTTGCTATTGTATTCAGTGGAACTATCACTTTCCGCATACGCTACCGCGCCTCCGAAAATAAGTGTTGTCCTTGTATTTATTTGTTTACTTTCCCTTATGACAGCCATCTGTCATCGCCAATCGCCGAAAAAAGAAGGTGTTTGTTTGTGTCCGATATGATAGTTTTGAGACCCTCCCAACATATTATTCAATGGGTTTCATTATACTAAACTGCTCGACTATCAGCTGATTAGCCCTGCCACTGTGCGAATCCACATTTCTTTTTGATGTTTTGTTACATTGGTCTCCCGTCTCTTTTATAGTTGTGTGGTTTGGCTTAATGGTTTATCTGATGTTATTCAAGTTGAGAAGTTGTACGTGTTTTTGACAATTAAAAATCACTTATTGTTCGTCGCGCCCTTTCAGATGCTACGGATAGTGGTGAACACTGTCTTAATTCTATTCACAGGATCAGTTTTGTCAGAAAAGAACGAGGTAAGACAGAACAAACACTCTTTAAAATACCCCCCCCCCCCCCCTCGTAGTGAAACCTTCTTCCGCAGAAACTGTTTCAGAAAGACGTATCACTTGTGCCAGCGTATGACTCCTACTTTCCGTATCAAGTTTCATTAACGAGGAGCAAGAGACAGTGTTGCAGTATGTGTCAAGGAGGAGATTGCGGGTAAAAAATATCGATAATTTTACGACAGTAATTTTTTCCTAAGTGCACCAATGTAAGTCCTGTGGATCGCACTTTTCTTCTATATGAAACTTAGATAACTGAATTGACTGCTCTATCTCTCATAATCACTCTCTTTTCAGTTGTGGCGGATGTCCCATGGCACCTGCACCGCCTCCAGAGCCAGTATGTCCTCCTCGATGTATGCCAATGTGTACAGCAGCATGTGTGATGAGCGTTGAGGTCAGACCTGATATTACATTCACTCCCCTTTAAAGGCTTAGGTCCACGTTGAAGAGTTTTTCCCGATTATTCTGTGATAAAACTCCTGGATTACTAACTCGCGGCTGCGAAAACCGCTTTTCCTAATATCCAAATTTGCGTTTTATTAACAAAAAAAAGATCCACAACTGGTTACCGTAGTCAGCAACCAAAAATAGCCAAAAACGGGTTTCTGGACATACAACGGGAACCCCAATAGAATATGTGAACATTGACTAATGAATATCAAGATCTTTTACTATGCATCACGGTGTATTTTAGGCACAGAAACGCATTTTCCAGCTCAATCTGCGGTTCATTTCTGATTTCTTCTTTGCTGAATAACTTATCCAATTTAGCATATTATGCAAAGCAGTTTTCGCAGCCCTTTTTTAGTAATCTGGGAGATTTCTCACAGAAAAATAGATGAAAACATATCGTGCGTGGGTCTGATCCTTTAAAGGGTCAGGCTCGTCAAAAAATGAGCAGTTACTTAATTTTTTGCTCAATATGCATGTTCCTCAGACAAGTTCACACGTGGGAACATTGTTTCATAACGTGATCTTTCCGGGGGCATAGATGCG
Organism: Pelodera strongyloides; assembly: GCA_036852015.1. Classification (NCBI taxonomy): domain Eukaryota; kingdom Metazoa; phylum Nematoda; class Chromadorea; order Rhabditida; family Rhabditidae; genus Pelodera; species Pelodera strongyloides. Next base: position 171,453 of record JAANDG010000102.1, read on the forward strand.
GTCATTCACCAGCTCGAATATACCGCATTTTGAGACAATGCTTGTTATTTCATTGTGTTTTGTTTGCTGACTACGTTATTATTTCCAATTTTACCCAAGTTTGATTACCCAAGTTTGACGTAATGTCCTGCTACAGCCGAAACTTGACGAATAAAACACATATATGTCAATTTTGGTTGGGATTTATGCTCGAAACACTTGAAGAAGAAAATACATAGTATGCCCCCGGAAAGTTCTTGTTAAGCAACAATGCTCCCACGTGAAGACGAATGTGGGGAAGATGTATTGTATGAAAAAATGGAGAGAATAATATTTTTTAGTGAGCCCGACACTTCTTTGTTAATTTTATTAACAAATTTATAATTTTCTGTCTTGTTTCTTTCAGTTTCACATACGCCATATTCCAAACATTATTTCTATTCGTTTTTGTCAGTAAACTCATAGGCCGTTTTGAGTTAGACCGGTTCAGTTTGTTTAAGTTATTTAGACATATCCAGCAGCAAGCTGCGAGAGCCGATGCATGCCCGACTGCGCTCCAGCTTGTCTTCAAGCTATTGCCATGCCCACTTGTGACCAGAGATGCATGCCGAAGTGCCTTCCTTCTTGTCTGCAGGTGCTGATTGGAGACGAAATATCTTCTTTTTTTTTCGCATTTTGGAAATTGGGTGTTCCTGGTTTTGTTTCTGTACATTACATAGAAAGAAACACTTTTCTTGCATGTTTGGTCAGGAAACCGCCAGTGAGATTATCATAACTTCCTTTTTCATTCCTAACTATTTCTTTGGTTTATTCAGAGTCTATCGCCAACCTTTGAAGTTTTTCCCGGAAATGCAGTTGCATTCGATATTTCTGTAAGATTGATCCACCTTTACACTTCACGTCGCACCGTACCAAACACACCTTTTTTTGCTTTCTTATTTGCCCTTGTTTGTTCTTGTTGGGTGTTTGTGCTTTTGAACGTGTGTCTCATTATGAATGTGTATTACATGCTTGTTCAATAGATTGAAATGGTTCCCCAACGTCCATGTCACCCAAGCTGTATGCCCCGCTGCCTACCTTCATGCATGGTGAGCAAGAAAAGAATCGAACGACGATTTTTACCTGGTTGTTTGATCGAGAGAATGCATGTGTTGTGCCTTGCAGATCTAATATATTTCCCTATTTCGCTGATCGAGACTCCTAGTTGTGTGTTCTTATCTAACTTGAATAGTTTCAGGGCCCGTCGCCGGCTGGTTCTTGCGTCCCTCAATGTATGCCGCAGTGTCAACCATCTTGCTTAGCGGTATCAGTCACTATTACTTGTTTTCAGCACATCTGATTGATGCACATTTTTTTTAGTGTTTTTTTTACAGTGTCGTGCAGTAGCTTTGGTTATTAGTGGTTATGTAAACATCCTTTGTTTTATTTGTGTTAACTGTCCGTCGTTGTCAGCCTGCACCTTCACCAGTACCGTCTTGTCTGCCAAAGTGCATGCCACAATGTCTTCCGACATGTTTAGCCCCGCCGCAGCCACCAAAAGTTTGTTTTCCCTCTTTTGTTCATCTAACAATTTCTTTTTAGTTTTTTTTTTTGATGAAGCAGAAAATAAATACACAAGACTTTTTGACTTGTTTGGCAAAAATTTGTGCGTTGTTCAATTTTTTTTAGCACCTAGACGCACGTAACCAGATTAATTTGTCCCGATGGTAAAAAAACCTAGGTTTGCAATATTGTGTCTCAGTAGGGCGCACACTCCAAAATGTTTGCATTTCTTGATGCACCCACTGTTTTTTTCTGCAGCAGGGTGACCACTCGGTTGAATAAACTATTTAAAAGTGGTTTGGGGGCAAGGATCTAAGTTAGATATTAGTTTAAAGTTCTTAGTTCTTATTTAATGTTTAGATGACCTGTGTTCCTGCTTGTATGCCAGCATGCACGCCTGCATGTGTGCGAGCTGTGATACCAAACTGCCCGCAAGAATGCCTTCCTACGTGTACAGCTTCATGTGTACAGAGAATATTATCGGTAAGCATCTGGGAGCAAGTAACATTCTTTGTTTCAGGTCGTTTTGTACAGCAACATACTAAGATTGATTATCGTGACTAACTAAAAAATGTAGCAACCCAAGTATATAAGCACCGCACCAAACTGGATATTTGCAGGTTTCCGTTCAGCCTACCTGCGTTCCAGCATGTATGCCCGATTGCAGACAAGCTTGTGTACAGGCACTCGAGGTAACGTAGTCCTTACCAAACCAATTAGTACTAGCAACTGATGTTTATTCATAATTGCTGGCTAATTTTATCTTAATTATTAAGGTACGCGTGCAACAATCGTGTGTTCAACAGTGTATGCCCCAATGCAATCCCCAATGCGTGGCTGCCATTCAAGTTTGTTTTTGCGCAAACAGTTGTTGCACTTAAGGAACCTTTTAGTATAATGAAGCGATCTTTAAATGCGTCGTTTAGGTTCCAATGGGCCCCCCACCGGGACAGTGCGTTCAGGCGTGCCTCCCATCTTGCCAACCTGCCTGCATACATGCTGTCACGTGCAGGTATTACTTGTCCGCAAGACGGAAACTGTTTCCATTAGGGGCTGCAAATCAAAAGGGAGTCAGCACGCCAACTCAAAAGTAAAAAAAAAATAAGAGAGTAATTCATAGCTTATTGTTAGAATAACAAGAAACCGTACCACACAATAAAAAACTATGGGGTATACTTCCTTTAAATAATTTTTCTATGTTGCCACTTTTGGCCCATATGTAGTTTATGTAAATAAGCTGATGCTAATCATTCTTTTTAGCACCTGTACAAGTAATTGTCCTTCATCTTGCACACAATTGACCTGTATTCCACAGTGTATGCCTCGCTGTTTACCCCAATGTCTTCAGCAAGTTAACTTAGTGGTGAGTTTTATACTCTTGTTACGCTCTAATTTTTAGAAAATCATTTTTGGAAAATTAAATCATGCTCCCGTAATCTACGCTCACAAGTTCAGAAATTATTCAGTCATTTTTTCGTTTCAAATAAATACCTTGGGCAATAAATAAACGACTTACAGCATAGGACTGAATTAGCTTTTATTTTATTTAATATGGCATAGACCATAAGTTACTTTTGCCAATTTCCCAATATTCTGTCTAGCATCCATATGGTTAGGAATACTGAATACCATACAGATATGAATAGGAAACTGCTAATTTTGAAGTATGGGTCCGAAAAACCTTCTTACGGTCCGAAGAAAAAAATACTAAAAAAAACACAAAATTATATTTCAATTAAAAGAAAATGGTTTTTGACCGACATGAGTCCGTCAAGCGAAGTGCTTGAATTCAATGTTCCAGTTTCGATTTACTGTTCCGCTGGATAACAACAACTTGAATAACTACCGGGTAAACGAGCATGATTAAGTTTAAACAAAAAATCTCCAAACGAGAACTTGTAGGGAAAGGAATTCTTCGTTATCATTCTTCTTCTTCAATTATTTCTGCGAAGTAGTCTTCTGAATGAAACTTCTCATTTATACCTGTCTTCTTAGGTTACTTTTCCATACATATTTTTTTCGTGGATCATGTGTCATGAACGATGCCGTGCATTCTATTTTCAGGTTCCACAACCCCCTGCCCCACAACCTCTGATATCTACGTGTGATCCGGCATGCATGCCTACTTGCAGCCGCAATTGTGTGGCTATGATACAGCAATGCCCCCAACAATGCAGACCCATGTGCACTAGTTCATGTCTTCAGGCGGTAAGTCTCTACATGTAAAAAAAACTGTTTTCGTCATAGCAATACCAGTTAAATAATTTACGCCAAAGTCGTGAATAGCACCCGTTAATACTAAATCCATAAATACCGCAATCCTCAGCAGATACAATCTGCTGCATCTTTTCCGTCACAATCCATTCAAATATTACTAAGAACAATAAAATAAAATAATAGCAGAAAAACGTTGGACTAGAGAATTCACTGCTATTTATTTTTGAATTCCTTATATACGTTAATCGACAGGGTTACATAACGAAAATTGAATGTTCTTAGTAGGCCTTTGAGGTAATTCGCCACGTGCAAACAGTCGAGTATTACTACCAAGACCATCAGGTATACAGTGTTGTGCGCACATGCAACTTTGCAAATTGGCAGCACTGGCACGCATAGCCACGAAACACTAACACGTCTGCAGTCAGTAGGCGACCATGGAATTCGCTGCTATTGCTATTTCTTCTATTCACTGTAGGTCACCATCACTGTTTAGATGCCTGTGTCTGTGCGCACTTGTACTCCACAGTGTATGCCATCATGTCAGCCCACTTGCATACAACAATTCTCAGTTCAATTGAGTGCTTCATCTCCAACGTGTGAGCCTATCTGTATGCCGGAGTGCACAGAACAATGCATCAAGGAGGTATGTTCAAACTTGTCATAAGGAATGTTTGCCAAAATGTAAGCTTCTAAAAACTTTTGAGCAGTTGTTTGCATGATTTCACTTCTTCACAATAAGCACCTCACAAAATGAGGTACAGAGGATTGCACTTCCGTATTCTTGTGGTTATCGTTAAGATAGACTCCACTAAAATAAAAATTGTAGTAAAAATGAATTATGTAAGGCCTCTATTGCTGCAATGGATGACAGTGAAGAAGATCCGGAACATACAGCAAATAATGTGAGACAGCACGGATTAGTGCTGCATGCTCATTAACACATTTTAGTTTGATCACTACCTTTACTCTCATCATTATCCCCAAATATTTGTTTCCTAACCACTTACTTCGCAGGTTACCTGCATTCCAACATGCATGCCTACATGTACTCCTGCCTGTGTGGCGGCTTATGGACAGGTAAACATGTTTTGAGTTATTTTGAGTTGTTATTGCGAGCGTTGTTGCAGGAATTACCTTTGGTACATTTTAATTAATTATCTTACAGGTGACAGCTCCAGGTGTAGTTCCGACCCCCCAATGCCAGAGCAGTTGTATGCCGGCTTGTCTGCCTTCGTGCACGCAAATGAGTATGTTATTACAAAGGGGTATCTAGTAAAGCTTTGCACGCAAGAGTTCTTCCTTTCAACAATTTCTTCCTATTAATAGCACTTTCTATCTTGTCAACTCATTTCAGGACATCGATACGGTGGCTATAAGAAACAGAAGCATGCCTAGACCATACGACGGTCTTTCTATACAAATCTTTCCTTTTACCTTCTGGACGGTGTTCTTTTCTTGGTGAAATCGGTGTCAAAATAGTACAACATGTTTGCTTACGCACGAATTCACTAACTCTTTCACTAAACTCTTTCACTAGAGAATAAATTGTGTCAATTTTTCACAAATGAGAAAAACTAACGAATTAGTTTTCTTTCAAAAAGATTCGAAAATCATAACGAACACGCAGAAACCCCTCAATCGGTAGAATTCCAATAATTATTTAATATTGTGTTTTTTTTGCAATGTGGTAGTTTCCTTTCGTTAATACAGATATCTACGCGAATAATTTATTGTTTTCTAGTTATGATTTCTGGTGAGAAATTAAAAATTAATAAATTGTCTGACTCTTTTGCTGTCCTTCTTTCGTGGCATGTCCCGTCATGTTTGCATGGAACTGAGGTACCCTCTATTTTTCACAAAATTGTTTGTCAATTGTAAATTGTTTGTCGTTCATCTTTTATTTTATTGCGGTTTATTTTGTTTATGCTTAGCTACGGAGACTCCACCGGCTGTTCCATGTGCAGCGAGTCCTTGTACTTGCCAGCCAGGATATGTACAATGCGGAGATACGACCTGTTGTCTCAAGTACGTCGATAATATATGTATATAATATATGTATATATATTACCTAACACTGTTAATGGACTCCGACCTTTCACTCTATCTTTTAGGCACGTAACTACCTGCAATGTCTGTTCAGGTACACAAACATGGCCAAAAAGTTCAAGAAGCTGAAGAAGAAGCACGGAATCGTGCACAGAAATGAGAAGAAAACTGGGGAAAGAAAGGAAGAATATCTGATCAGTTATGGGGATGACCCAAGACCAGAAAAGAAGGCTAAGAATCAGGTGAGCCAGACACTCATTCAAGGAAATGTTTTTGCATTAATGTCTAGAATTTTAACCATGTAAGTACAAAAAAACAACCCATATGGAAAAAACAATATCGATAATTTCAGAAGTCTATGAAGGCGAACGTGTAGGACAGAAGAACGCGTAGAGATGTGCAAGAGATGATCACCGTATATTCCCCCATAATTTATTGACTATTTATTTCCGATGCTTGTGTGATGAAAAACAATAAAACTCGGATTCTCAGACGTGTTCTTTCCAAAACTCTAAACTAATCTCATTAAGAGATATTGCGGGTCCCACAGAACAGAAAATCGTAAGCCCAAATTTATTTTAAGAAATACAAATTGTAATTGAGTTGTAATATATTGACGCAAATCGATAATTGTAAAGGCGACGTGTTGGTGAATGCAGTTGATCTGGCAGGAAATTCTTCTGAGTATGATGAGCTGAAAATAGAAGTGAGCATTGATAAAGAAGAACCAACCATGTAGATTCAAGCAGACTGAAAACAAAGCTGGCATTTATTTGAATACAAGTATAAGGATGAAACCCACATATTCCATGTTTTTGCGAGTAATCTATCCGCGGAAGAAGCAATACCACAGTGCGTGAATGATAGCAGGCACATAGAAGAAGAAACAGAGAATGATATTCACTGCCACATGGATGTTACAATCATTTCCATGAATGAAGATCGCCAGAGGCTGCAAGTATCAAATTATCTTCTTCTATTTTAAGCACAGTTTACGCATCTGCTTTTGAAATAATCCTGCCATAAAATTAGTTCATTCTTTTGTCATTGTTTGCTTATTTGAGTTCATAGCACGTGCTCGCATTGTAAAAAAACGTGCCCACAAACAATACAAAGAATAGATTAGCTGATCACATAACTCGGTTTATTGTTCTCTATATTATAGAAAAGACTTATCATTAGTATGTACGCTATTCTTATAAATTCCCGTAAATTAAATAGTAATAAGTTGTTGCGCGGTCAAGCTGGTAAGGGTCCAATCAGTGCTAACAAGATCGAATGTATATTCAATTTGGAAGGGAGTTTGGTCCCTCGAGACCGAATCAAGCTTTAAAGTGAGCCCAAAATAAATGTGTGTCAACTTACCGGCAAGACAATGGAGAGCACCAGCTCGATAATCATCTGAACGTCGATCGCCATTGCTGAAAATATTAGAAAAATGTAATTGTTTGAAACGTATTCATTACTAATAAGAACGTATTCATTATTCATTACTAATATTAAAGCGGAACACACAGAAAAATCAGATCAAAAGGTTTTATATAAGTAGAGTGCAGTGAGGAAAGACCTTGGAAAAGGAAGAAATGCTGGTTTGCATTAAAGAGACAATTTGTGATAAAAACTTGTCCGATATTTAAGACAGAAATTGAGAGAAAAGGAGAAATACGACAAAATTGAAAGGAATCTGTTTGGCAGTTTAGAGAATTGACAAACACATCAAGGAGAACCAACTGAACAGAAGAATACAACCTTTTTATAATGCAAAATAAGGAAAGAACAACTTAGACAGCAGACGGGCTTTATTTTCAAATCGCCAGAAAATAGAAAGATAGATAAAGGTTGCTGATTTCCACTAGTTATGATGCGGAATGGCAACATTTAATTGATAGGATCAACAAAAAGAGATCACATACGTTTTTCTGAACCCAACAAAAAATAACATTAAGAGTTTGTTGGTGTTAATCCTTTTCGAAGGGGCGGGATCATAGAAGTGGAGGCAATTCCCTTCTTCACATAGGATTACAACGAGATTTTGGAACAATCCTAGAGGGATCACTAGATTGAGCCAAAATTGATAAAACCATTGATTACGTTTAGAAAACGAGGCAGCACAACAAAAAAAATAGATACACGCACTAGTACCCAAGGAATCTACAAATTTCATATAATTTGAATGTTCGTAAACGTAGTCTTCTTTAAGTAGTTGTAATGTTATGATAGTTGTGCTCGTCAAAAGTATGTTAGTGGCAGGCCTGCTCTACAAAACTAATAGCCAATTTTGTTGTTGTTTTTCCGGCGTGGGACGTTGCTTGTTTGGTGGCTAGTAGCGGGGTCGTTAAAGAAATAGTTCAAGTGGAGAAGCGAGGGAGCGGGGAGAGCCAGAAGATAACGTGTGGAAAAAGATTAAGATAGAGAGATAGATATAGAGAGAGTGAGAGAGAGGAGAGAGATGAGAGAGAAGGCAGTGAAATAAATGGCAACTGAACTTATATTGATAGTGCATTACCAAAATGTTTCTTGTGATGATTGAGTGCTCTTCGGACGCATGTCGCAAGCAAGGAGCGTTGGAAACAAATTAAGTGAAAGAGAAGCAAAAATGTGAGACCCAATGCAGAACAAGAGATTTATTTTCCAAACACTAGCGTGCAAATTGGATTTTCGTGAGATGTGGATAGTCCAAACTCGAAACTTCACCAGAAAATCTTGGCCACGCAGACAAGGAACTTGGGGGACACTAATGTTATCCAAGAACAATACTTATGACTATTTATATGCGGGTTATAAACTTACGACACCGATGTCAATCATAAATATTCACGAGAGAATCAATGTTGGATAATCGCAATTAATAGGAAAGTAATTGCGCCAAAAAGCAGAAGTTCAAAAAAGATTCGAAGCAGCTTCCACTCCATCCTCTTTAGTGAATGGCGGTAGAATTGTAGATCGCTACCCCGCCGCTAGTAGAATAATACCCCATGAAAAACAACAATAATGCACCGAAAATGCTACCCCATAATTTTTTTTACGAAGAATGATACCCCAAATGAAAAAAATAGTACCCCAGTTGAAGAATACTACCCACGCTTTTTACTTCAGTTGTCACCTTCTTGGGTAGTCTTCTTAAAATGTACTTAAAATGACTACCCCATTCTTCATTATTAACCCCAGTGGGGTAGCCATGTTCATTTCCTTTTAGCATGGTTGCCCAATGGGTAGTCATGTTAAATTCCCTAAAACATAACTACCCCAGTTTACATTATTGCTTATATTGGGGTAGTCATGTTAATTGAACATTTCTACCCCATAGGGTAGTATTCAATCAAAAAAAAGTGACTGGGGTAGTATTCTGTCAAAAGGGGTAGTATTTAAACTACAATCGGCGGGGTAGTAATGTTAAAGATTACCTAGGGGTGAAAGATAGGTAGATAAATACATACCAGGATCGCAACACTGTTTTCATCGCCTATATACTAGAAATCCCAAATGATCATAGAAAATACAAACATAGTTTCTCATAGAATGAGGCAAACATGATATTACGCATTGGTTAATCATAAAGTCACGGGTGCCTACTACAGTGATGGTATTGTGAACCTTTTAAATTGATTTATTGGCCGAAAAACGGAGCATTACGCATCTCCCTTCCCTATTATTGGACTAATAAAAGTCAACAAAATAGCCATTGAAGGGGGAGATGGAATGTCTGGTTGGCAGGTAAGTTGAATGGGGTTTCCGTACATAATTGAGGCAACGCACGGCAGCCCCTGTTACCGAAAAAATACCAATTACCAAAGCGTGTCATACTTTTATTAGTTGGACTGAAATAATGGGAGCTTCCATCCCGCAACGTCTGTTCGGGAAAAATCATATTATTGTGTGCCTTAATAAGACGGTTAAAGATTGGGTCTCGGGTGATCAGGTGTTTACGAGCATCACTAATTCTGATAAGGTTCGAAAAGAACCATAACAATAAATAACGCTCGATGTTTCACCACATTTTCTCCAAAAGCACATCCAAGGGGGATGTGTTGACCACGCACACAAAGAAAGAGTGTATATTCAAAGCTTTCTACCTCACGGACATGAAGAACATAAAGATCAAAAAGTCACACAAAGTGGTGGCCCAACACAAGTAAACTTGGGCAGGCAAATGGTGAAAATTCTCGTATGTACGTCGCTAATTTAAAGCACGACGTGGTCGATTCGTCAGCTGAGTAACTCACTCAACTGGGCGCTTCGGCTGGTACACCGAAAGTTCGAAAAAAGTTCCTATTCAAAAAAAAAACAGAACGTATATGTATATATATATATATATATATATATATATATATATATATATATATATATATATATATATATATATATGTATATGTTATGTATATGTGGCGTGGGCAGGAAAGAAATGGGAAAATAGAAGAATGAACACCGGCGACCACTCCCAATGTGGAAACGACACAACTGGCAAAGTATGCTGCGCTCAATTAGTATATGATGACGTGTATAGAGTAGGTTGAAAGGTACCGATCACAAACATGTCGATAAAAATGCTGGGAGGAGATGCACTGTTATCGAAAAACAATATTTAGTACTACGATTTCTGAGTGTTGTAAAAGGGTAATGTGAGGAAAGAGAGTGCGGCACAGACGGAGGTCTCGTGTTGACTGCCTCCCTTTACACAACAGCAAATATCTATTGATTGATTCATCGACAAACATATGTGACTCATTCTCAGCCACAATAGAGGAGAGGGAGTTTTGGGTGATTTGCCAGTCAAAATGGGACCATCCTCCAATTGTTCGAACATGTAATAATCAGGGAGCATCGAAATGCTAAGACATAAATGAGCAAGTATCTGAGAAACAGGGGTTGCAAAATATGTTATCAATACTTAAACACAAGTAGTGAACTCTTGAAATGTTTTTTTGGTACCGTGCGTGGCTAATTTCAACATTGTTCACAAATAGATAAGTTAGACTGACGCGAATAGAGAAAACAAGAATGCGTCAGCTCATTGAATGGGGATCGCAAATGTAAGTTTCGCACATTTCGAAATTCTAATTCATCACAGCGCGCGGTAACGAAAACTGTGAACGCATGTGCATTCACGAAGGATGGGGTGTCTGAAACCATCCCAGCAATCCATACTATACAAATTGTCATATATGGGAATAAAAGGGAAATTCAAGGCCATGTTCGTGTTTGTGATATGCTCAAATAAGAGAATCTTAGCCTGGCAAGGTCACACAAACAGCAACAAAGAATAGTGGAGACTCGCTGAGAACTGGACTTGAATAAATTGACTGATCGCATCAAAATAAAGGATAGTGACTTCCGATCGTCGAGTTGCTAAGAGAAGCTACGTATTTGATTCGTATGTTGAAAATCTATGTGAAGTTGCTAGGTAATGCTGCTAGGTAAAGCATTTTCCTCTTTTCAGGGAAAGAAGGAAATATAACCCGCTCTAACATTTTCAGAGGTCAATCTTTGCTTTGTTTTCACATTGCCGGGCAAGCAGGAAAAGTGTCATTTTTGGTGGAGCATTTCGTTGCCCTGTGAAATGCAATTTGTGCCTCTCTTTTCTATTACACACCCACTTCGACTACATACATGTGTGATCAATCGAAAATGCTGTAAAACTCATGGAAAACAATTAACAACTCCGTAAAAACTGTATTTCAAAGGCAAAGGTCGCACGAGACAAACATTTAGGGAAGCCTTCCTAGCATGTTGCTGTGGAATAAAGACTAGTGACAAACAAAGCACTACACGATTACGGGTGTCAATATTTACAAACAAATACGTGATATAAATAAACAAGAACCTACATATGAGATTACAAATGGAGTCAGTGAGCAAGTGATAAAAGGCAAGAATTCAGTGAAATATGTTCCTTCAATTTTCAATTTCATGTAAAGACAGTCTCACAGAATGATTAGTCATACGAGACTGTCCAATATGTAACAGAAAACGGATGGAAGAAAGAATCAAACAAAGATGTTGAGAACTTTTTGATTGGTTACAATACATTGGTGACACAGACGTTTTGATCAAACCAGACTAGTATTTTCTCACCGAAAATGGCCAGTCACTCTTATTTTCGGTTGTACATGTGTTAAACCAACATTTCCAGAGTCAAAATAAATATAAGAATATCAGTTGGAAGTTAAGGATAATGTGTAACAATCGTATTAGTGAAAGAACATGGGTTTGGAAATTACATAATGGCTTAGCCGTAGCTCGCAATGATAAATGCTAGATAACCACGACTACTATTTTAATGAAGGAATAGGGTACGACATAAATATATAAGATGAACGGTTTAGCCTTCAACTTGATCGTAGTAATCAACATTCGCGTCCTTTTGTTCAGAAGCATCAATCTAAAATATTGCCCTAGTTAGACGCATAGTCGGCAATGAATAGTACTGCTTTCCACGTTGCTCGGTTGCTTGCAAAGATCGGTTAAGTTACTACCTGGCATCTGGTTCCATAACAGAAATCGGCCGAAATCCTCAGTCTATCTTTTTCAATTACCACTTCAGATGAGTGTTGTTCGAAGTCAAAGATTATAGGCAGTGCGATTCCTGAATATCATCATTACAATGATTTAATGATAATGACAAAAACTCATTTGCCTTAATCTGAATACAACATACGATGAGAGTATCATTTGCATTTATAATTTAATTTAATTAAATAGATTTTGAATTTGTCATTATAATTTGAAAGTAATCTCAATGCAACACACGATGATAGTGTGACCATTTGAAGACATAAATGATGACATATGACAAATTTAACCTTTCAGCTTTCCTGCCATATCCTCATTAAGAATCAATTCAGTGAGTGCGTTAACCAAGAATTCAAGGGAATTCTCATCGATACCTTCCACCAGTGAAGCAACCTGAACAATGTCTTTCTTTCGCTGTTGAGTATTCCCGGGAACGCTGACTTGCTAATCACACGTCGGGATCTGTGATACATACTACATTCAATAACTCATTTGCTAATAGAAAACTGACCTCTCCGATTTTGAATTTGTCAATTCTCATTGTTGCCTTGAAGATATAATCTTTGAATGACGGATTGTCGAGTGTTATTTCCACTGCCATTGTTGAAGTTAGGAAGCGGCGATTGCGGTCTCCTTGCTGAAAGAAGAATTTAGAACTGAGGTATTTGAATAGCCTTGCCCTTTTTACTTGTACGGGTCAGAATAAATGTCTACCTGTACGAATGCATCTACTCTGCTGTCAACGTATACGGTGGCCTTTCCGGCTTCGAGCACTAGTCTTGGATAGGAGATCGTATGAGATTTGATAACAACCATTCCATTAGGGAACCTCTCTTTCAGTGCTGTAAAGCTAATGATTAATAAGAACATGTCTGACCAGAGGGCAGAATAAGTACCAAAAAAAAGAGGAGAGAGGAGGGAGATCAAGTGTAAGTACTTAGTTAGGGACAAAGATGCCTTCAGCCATAAATGAAAATTCAATTCTTATATGTCTGGAATTGTTTGCATGAACTCGCAATTGCAAATTAAATTGCTTATGGGCTTGCTGTAAAGTTCAAAACGCTGTGATTTCTGAATGTTTTGCAGGTGCTTTTAATATTCACCTTTCACTAGTATCTAAACAAGTCATTATTAGACTCAAAGTTCAAACTATTATGATAAACTACCCGGAAATAGGGTTCCTGCGCAAATGTCATCAGAAGGGCATTCTGTCCTCAGGTATCCGGTTATTGCGGTATTATTCTGGGCATTCTTTGATATTTCATAGTCAAACTTTCTGAAATAAATTTTTTTTATTCTGGCAATACCAAAGGGAATGCCTGTCTCTAATTTACATGTTGTTTCCAACCCAACTATTTTCTACCTATATTGATCCATCCAGAAGAGTAGACTGCTGAGTGTGTAGTTTGAAAGAACAAAATCAACCATTTTTTCACTTTGGACATCTCCACTCAACGAAGGAGCACGGAATGGAAGGCGGAAATCGTTTAGACGAGTCCGACCTGCAGTGATATGGATAGCTGTGGGATAATGACTTTTCTAACTGTGCCATCGAAAGAAACAATGTGGTAACTAAATCTTGTGAAAAATCTCTAACCTTGTCTCAGTATACCGAATGAATTTCCTCGGTGTCTCATCACAATCTTATCATCACCGAATTGCACTGGTCCTGCAAAAATTGGGTTCAAATCACAACAAGTTTATTATCAGCTTATAACTGAAATAAAATGTTCTATCAATTTTTACCGAGAAGTCCATAATTGAGGAAGTATTGGTCAAATAACGCAGCAGACATGGGAGTGTTCATCAATCGGTTGGAAATTACAGGAACCAACTCCGCGTGGAATGAGGGACATACCACCTGTAGATATGTTATGTTTATACAATTGATCAAATAAGTGAGAGTACAATTCTCTGACGGTCTGTCCATGTTTGCGAATCGCACATGCGAAAGTGAAATATGCATGTCCATTGTCGGGTAAATGACATGGTTCCGCAGCGATTTTGAATCTGCTAAAAATTCTATATCCGTGCTAACCTGCGCTTTGCAGATTTCCAATAGTACGGACCAATTTCTAATAGCGCGGGTCTGATACACTTGGGGGATACATTAGGCATTTGACATTCATGTAAAATCGCCCGCACATGGACAGGCAATTGTTATTTTCGCAAGTGCGAATCGCAAATATGGACAGGACATGAACAAAACACAAATCAGGACAAACAACGAACAATCGTCCAACGCTCCTCGTGTCAAATACGAATATGACTGATGCTATCCGAACTTATATACCTGCTCAATCTTATCCCTGATATAATTGTTGACAAGCGGAATGTAGTTTGAAATTTGCACGGCATCGTTGCTGTTGAAACGGATCTCGGCTGCCCCCGGCTCGACCTGCATGAAAATGTTAATCCATGAAGTAAAATTAGACCAACTAGAACAAATCACCTTGCAGGTTCCTCTTACCTTGCAGGTGACTAGATCTGTCTTCAGATGTCCGTCTGCATTCACTCCTGTCCACAGGAGGAACTCAATTGATGTCCTGAAAATTCCCAAATTTAGATTTCACGTTCAGGAGTTTCCTTCTACATAACATAAGTTGAAGTAACGTTTCCTAAACCAACTTCTCCAGAATGAGAGGTGCATTTCCTTTGAATTCTCCAGATGGACTGTTGAGGACGAACATTGTGTTTACAGATGCATTTAGGTTTGATCCCTGGAAACATACTCATTATATCCAGAACCAAACCAACATGCTGAATAATTGGGCTCATGCATATCGAATATTATTCATGCAGAAAAACACATTAACTACGAGGTGGAACACATGCTAGGAAGACGGTCTCCTGATTTCAAACAGGCAAGTACTCTTCAGTTCCACTAATACCTGTGAAAGAATGAGACGACTTGTGAAAAAGTCTGGTTCAATTCGCATTCTCAGAATGGCCAGGAAACCTGCACATTCTTGTCCACATATAAAATCAGGCGTTCCATACTTAAAGTGCAATCGTGAATGCTCCCTCAGTTGGAACATAACTTTTTGCGAAGCGGGCAAATCATTTTATTCGAAGTAAAGCGCCTTCGCTAGAGAACTCTGGTGCAGATTTCTAGTCAGAGGAATAGAAACGAACCGTCCATTCTATTCCTTTGGCACTCCTGGAGGCAATCTCTGATGTAAACGTCTTCTCTTCAAACGAAACGAGTTTCTGAGAGATCAGCGACAGCTTGACCTAAACAATAAACGGGTATTTTATAATTCATTCCCTCAAAAAACTATAAGATAATTAATTGCTTCGATGGTGTTTTTCTTACCTCGGGCGTAAGTTGTGAACTAATATTGAATTGGAGGTCCCCAGCTGTGAGAAAGCGAAGGACGCGATCTTTCAGATAGTCGGCCATCATATCCAATCCCTAAATACTTGAACGAAATAGTGTTAAACTCTCAAGACTGACCTCTACACATACGCTGATTGACAAATCCTTACTGTTTGAATCATTGTTTGTTAAAATCATATGATTTTCCATTATTTTTCTCAAAGTTCAATTTTGTCCTCAAAAATCCTTAGCCTGATCGTTTTTTTTTGTCTTGAAACAGGTATGGAAACCCTAATCAGTACTAGGTACTAGATTGACTATACCTTTTGATTAATTCTCGTGTAGAAACCTGCATGTGTGCCCGTTTCGGCAAAGAAACTATCTGAAAGGTTATAATTAGGTTGAAGCTATTATTGTGTCAATTAATATCGTGCACTTGTTTAATGGTTTTTTTGGTTTGCATCAAACTCGTGATAATTTTGACAATCCTGCGGTGTTAATTTAGAAATATGTTGGATTCTTATAACCCAAGCAAAATCCACACGGTTCAATTGGCAGTTTTCGCTTTCTGTTCCCCAAATCTTTGGTGAAAGGTCGTCCTTCAGACACTCGCACGCAACAAACCGAAAGCAAATCCTATGCGATTTTCGAACGAAATTTCCTAAGACTAAACCTGAGAAAAAGACCACCATGGGTTGTCTGAGTTACTTCAATAAATGTGAAAGGGTCAGGCGCACCAAAAATGACTACTCTCTTCATTTCCATAAAAATTTTGTGCCCCATTCGAGCTTACACGTTGGGACATAGTTTCATAACTTGAACTTTCCGCGGCAATATTTGGGGTCATTTACCAGCACGAATATACCGTATTTTGACACGCAGTTTGTTAGTTGTTGTGTTGTTCGTTGCGTTGGCTACATATTATTTGCTATAATTTTACTTTTTGCTTATTGTTTGTTAGACAATTGCCTTGTATTTCTCTGTTTGTAAAGAAATTGCCTGGAATTTAGTTTAATTGACGATAAATCGACAATTGAGGAGGCATGCTGCATTTCAGGACACACGACAATTCAACTAACCATTTATATTGTATATGCGAGCTGTTAAATGGTACCAAACACGCGCAGGAAGGTTTTTGTTCAGCAACAATGTTCACAGGTGTAAACGGCACATGCATTTTATGAAAACAGAAGCGAATATTCATTTTCTTGGCGAGCCCCTCCAACGAGTGTGTTACGATTCGCATACCATATAACATGGAAATGCCCGACGGTCCCATACATAATAAAATCCAAACAAAATTGGAACTTGCACATAGTGCAAAGTGCAACATGAATTCAGTGGTAAATTACAGAGATTGTAGAATAAAGGGAGTGAAAAACGTACTTACTTGCAAGGCTCTGCGCAGCGGCCAGGTTTGAAATCCATAGTATAAAAAGTATCCGCAACACCATCTTTGAGAAGCCTCAGCTTCTGAAGTTATTTGACAGAAAATGTTAGGTAACTTGGACAATCTTGTTTCAAATTTGAAGTGCAATGAAGAGTCAAAGAGCACTGTAAATACATCCCAAATGAATGTTTTTTGGCATGTACAGTGATTCTTCAATTCAGGGTAAACGAATCCAACACACTCAATATGTGGTTTAAACGAAAAGGGAAAGCACTTATCGAACATAATGTTGTGTTGCAAAGACACGACATATACATCTAGCAATGGTGCCTATCTGCCACAGGAAGAACTAGTCATGACCATAAGAGGAGGCAAATAGACAACGGACAGGCAAATGAATGCAAGATTCAGCACAAAGATACTCCTCAAGTTATGAATAGCCGTCGAGGAGCTAATATCGTGAACTCGAAGTTGCAAGGAACTGTGAGTAATGGTTTGAATGCAGGTGGAGACACAAGTATCACATCAGGCCGACACGAGACAAGTATCACTATTCATTTTGAAGGAGCAGACAATGAAAAATAAGGGCATGAAAAGCACTATAGAGCTCAGAATAAGTCATCAACAATAAATTCAAGAATTGTCGGTGGTTGCTTGTAATTAGGAGCGCGGATAGCAAGTGTATAACATATGTGCTTCAGTACAAAGGCAAAAGTTGAATTATGAATTGCGTTAACTGGTGGGCTAGTGGCATAATATGTTCCCTAATGGGAAGATTGATTATTCTCAGTCCGTTTTGGATAATATCACTGCTTCTCTCATGCTCGCACACGTACTAACCATTAGCACAGACGGAATTAAGATATCGCAAGGACAGGATTACCCCTGATCTGCTCAGAGCTATGAAATAATCGATAATTAATTGAAGCAGAACAATGCTTGAATTTAGAAATTCTATCAATTACATAATTCTGTCAAATTTTGAACCCTTCGGGCCCTAAAGAACAGTCCTAGCTTTAATAATTTTAATCCTTTTAAAATTAAATAAATACAGGTGGTTGGAAATCCAATAATAAATCTTAACAAAGACTTTTCCTAAGAAATGGGGCAGCAAAGGGCACAATGGATACGGATTTTGAACTTCATAACAAACGGTAAAGAATCCAAGAGGGCGCGCGAGAAAAAATAGGAAAGCGAAAGTTGCTCGCAATAAATTGCCTTGCTTTTCAGCTCAGCTGAGATGGGAGAAATTCCCAAAATGATATCGGCATTAAAAATAAATGAATCCAGTCGCCTGGCTTTGTACAAACTTCCTTCGAATTTGGAAACCTTAGTGCATTTGCCTGGAATTACTTGATATTTTGGGAGAAAGAAGGAGAACTGGCAGTTATGATAGATAGGTTGCCAGTTCGTCTTGTCACATAATACAAGTTTATTTAGACAATGCTTGCCAAAAACTGTTCGGTTGCGATAGAAAAATTGCCGGTTTTTTTTCCATCAGATGGCAAAAGTTGTGTGCGGGTGTGAGGCGTACGGGGTGGGTGTAGCGGGTGCTGCAAGGTCGGTCGGTTGTACTGGATCCCCACTGGCTGCCGCGCGCCTTGGGAAGGTCGACATAGGATGACCCACCGATGACGCTGTGGGTGATGAGCATGTGAAACCGACCAGAAGAGTTCGAACCGTTGATGGGCCATTATTCGGAAATATCATTGATGATGAACAAACATAGATTCGCCGAACAGATTTACGCTAGCATCGAAAATTTTAGTAAATGGAAACTTGTGAAACAAAAAGCAAGTAATAAGAAAGGGGCATACATGAGAAATGAGTGAAAATAAATAGAAGAAGACAATAAGCGTGAGCGAGGTTGTCAGTTGAACAGTGGAACTATTCGTCGAAAAGTTAGAACTTATTATCAAAGCGTCAGCCAATGGCATTGGAGGAAGTCCAGTCCAAAACTCCCCATTTGCTAATCTACTCTCTGTAAAAAGGACGGCGGGAGAAGGAATCGAACTCGACCAGCTTATCATACGGACTTGATATACTCAGTGTTATGCTACATGAGGCAAGAACACAAACCATATGCGACAATGCTCATAAACCAACAAAAAGTAACTTTTAACATGTAGCACCCCTAATTTAAAAAAAAAACTGTTCGTGTGAATTTCACAGAAAAATTTGTACGACCACAAGTGCAGAAATGAAACCTTTTGTTAAATCGATCACAAACGTTTTGTTAAATCGGATTTTAACACAAGTACTCTCGTATAAGGCACTATATTCACCTGCACCATCGTATGATTCTCCTAAATATAAATAACCACATTTTAACGTCCAAAAATGGGCAACACATATAAACAGATTGCAAAAATTATCGTAGTGAGGATGGAAAGAACTGCACAACTGGTGTGGTACGTGATCTTCATCTCAAGTATACCCTCTTATTGCCTAAGGAGTCCTTGAATAACTGACAGGCTTGTAAGCATTCATACACCTTAGTCTCTGTTGAGACAATTTCGGTACAAACACTCAGTGATTCTTCGATCTGATCACACCCGGCCTACTCTGACCAAAGGTTGTTACATCTTGAGCGTTAAGCAAATGCACATCAAGACTCGCTTGCCAAAAAGGTTTGTAAATAAATACAGATACAATGTTTATAGTATATAATATTTGAAGGGTTTCTAATTAGCGCAGCAGAATCGATAGCGGTAAGGGGGGGGGGGGTTGAATGGGGAGGCTTGCAGGGCTGAGCCCCTACTGACCCGGTTTGCGAACCTGCAGTCTTTCACTCGCAGCACTCACTTTCAACCTCACCCAAGGCTGATCTCGCCTACCTAAACAGGCTTTCAACATACATAGTTTTACCTCGAATTCCGGTGTTCGGAAATAGGAAAGAAATCGGGCAGAAGCACCATTCAGTGTAATATTGCGTACTCACAAACTTTGAAATATATTACCATGCGGGAGTTTAGATTGCTAAAATAACAGCAAAAATCTACAGCATGAAAACCGCTATTTTGCTCGAACTTTTCTGCTTGGCATATTTGTTACAGTAGCTGACTATACTGTTTGTTAATTACTTGTGTGTCTTTGTGTGGGGCGGGGGTTCATTCAAGGGTCAACTTTGCTGAGTTATGCTTGCATTTTCTATGACTAATGCCGTGATAGAGTGGATTTCTGTGTATTTTGTTGCCCAGTCTGGTCTATTGGGTGGGTACCCAAGAAAGAGTATGCGATGACATTCTGGCACATTGAAGAACTCCTCAGTAAACAGAATGAGGTACAAAAGGAGGGGAATTCAATGGGATAGGCATCCTGCCAACAGCCCCAACAATGAGCTCTCTAATTGTGGCCATAGCGATCACTTTGCCAGGTTGGTTAAGCAAAAAACACAATCAGTTTGGTCTGAAAATGCATCAGAATGAAAACATATGTATTCATGTATTCATAAACTCCTTTCTAGCTTGGGAAGCATAGGCTACATTTGCACTTGTATTTTAACTATCCGCATTTGTGGCATATTGTTGAACGTCGTTAATCATTGTGCTCTTATTTAACCATTTTCCTGACAATAAGACTTTTCAGCTTTTGCTTATTCCGCGGTATGTGTTCCTTGTCAACAAAACGCGGGTATGTGGACACAATGGGGAGCATGGAGCACATGCAATCAAAATGCATATGGAGGTATTATTCATTTCAAGAATGGTTTTACAAACTAGCACTTTGCTGACCGTACTCACAATTATTACAACCTAATTCAAGATTTGTGACGATTCAGTTGCTTCTCAAACGCGTACTCGTCAATGCGTGGGTGGTGGGTGTGCGGGTGCGGGCGAAGAATCGAGACAGTGTCAGGTCTATAGAGACCCCACTCCGGAATGGTCAAACTGGGGCCAGTGGACAGTCTGCAGGTTGGCCCAACTTTACCTACCAACAAGAAGAACAATTTGGTCATTACAATAACAATATAAAGTGGCATCATAGTCAGTTTTTCACCAAACACTTTTGTTATGTAACATCACTCAATCTTCAGCGCTTCTTGTGGCGGAGGCATTCAAGTCCGGACCCGTGCCTGCAATACCCAATGTGGTGTATGCACTTGCCAAGGGCCTTCTACAGAGGAGAGAGCCTGTAACGTGCAGGTTGCTTATTAACTGTATTGTATTAGGTGTGATTGTGTTGGAGTCGTACTCATTTCGTTATCTTTTACTTTTCTTTGAAGGAGTGCTGCAATTGGGGTGCGTGGTCACAATGGTCTGCATGCTCTGCTACTTGCGGAAACGGAATAAAGACGAGAACGAGACAGTGCAGTTGCTCTCAGGTAATCCGTCACAATAAAACAAAGAGGTTCACTGAACACAGTTCTTTCATAGAAGCCAATTCCTTTTCAAAGGCTCTTAGACAATGCATTTGTTTTAAATTCAGGGATGTACCGGATCATCATACGATCAAGAAGACTGCAATGCTAATGTGCCATGTCCAGTGTGCAACACTTGCTACCAACCGCCACAGCCAATACACTATGATCCTGCACCATCTCCCTGTACTACATGTCAGGTTGGCATCATGGTTTTTTTACGCAACATTTTATCGAAAACATTCACATTTTGGTTTAATAAGTCTACATATTTAGCCAATCTACGAGCCTGCCCCGGTAATCGCACCTTGTACGACATGCCAACAGGTATAACTTATTTGTGCTGTAATAAATCGACTTTGTAACAAGGTTTATACTACGAAAAATGCCACGGTTCAACCGTGCTCCTTGATTGGATTCTTCTTAGAAATATACGGATGTACGCATTGTTTTAGAATTTTCCAACTTGTTCGTTTAGTACACTCCTCCTTGTTCAACTTGCGGTGAGAAGCAATCTTATTATGATCCGTACTCAAACGGAAAAAAGAAGCGATCGCTGTCCGAATTACTTATTGGACAGAAGAACTCCACTCGACCAAGCGATAATTAAAGTATTTTTATGAACTCTTACATCACTATCAGTTTTGCACATACTGCTTTATTTAAACATATGCAATAAAGATTTCTTTTTCACGAGTAAGATGCAAGGAGCGCGGAAACAGAACATTTGTATATCGTTGATGATTGGTTGTTAGATGCTTATATTCGTGCAAACAGTGTCGAACATATTTCTAACCCAATCATGAGAATACTGTCAATGAATAAATCATCGTTATTTGAACAACCATTGAACACTCAATTGTTTTCACCCTCAGATGGTCTCCCTACAAGTTCTTCTGTCCTCTTTGATTTTCTCCTCCAATTCTTTCATTGAATCGACCATTGGGTGTCGGGCGACCAGAAGACGGCATCTGAACCTCAATATATGTATCACATAAATACATATCACAAATGTTGATTCTAAATCACATTTAAAAAAACAACTCACATCTTGACTCGTATGCAGCAACTTTCGATACGTGAACATCTGTAAAAGTTCTTTTACTTTCAATAGATTAGATCCATTGTTAGGTGAAAGAGAGGCAGTATGTCAACATGCTTGTTTATTCTATGCAAAAAAATGTGTTTGTTTGTCACCTTTCTTTGAATCTCTTGGCCGCAGCTCTGCACTGACTTCTTGTTGTCTTTTTGCCTTTCTCTTTCGCTCTGTAGGTGTCCAAGAATAGGTCAAATTCTCCAATTTTGCGTCCACACGTTATTTGATGATGCTGAATTAGTTTATGGACTTATTGTTGTTTTTCGCACACTCAATATATATATATAGGGTTGGTATTTTAAACGGTATTGATGTCCAAGCACTAGAAGGTATTTTAAACGGTATTGATGTCCAAGCACTAGAATCGTTGAGTTACTCTTCAGTCATTCAAACTGTTTTAACGCAGTTACAAGAAACAAGGCTTCAGTGATGCTTGAGAAAAGCGCGCATTGTGAGTTCGGTGTCGTAAACATATTGTTTCTTTTTGACAGTACAAATAGCGGGCTACATTGGTTAGTTATTTAAAAAAATTCCGGGTAAAAGAATTACATGCGTATTTGTTAATTGCACTAGTCAACTAACCTCGCCAATGAGACCATCCTACAATGAATGAGCATTTAGTTTCCAAAGAATATATTAGGCTTGTTTTGCTATGCAAAAAGGTCAGTTTGGGTAAACAAAGTAAAACAAAATGGATTAGTTGTAATATGTTTTACCTTTCCTGTAGTGATGTCCATAAGGTCTTCGCCATCAACAGTATCCACAGAGCCAGTCACATAACATTGTCTACAAGCAACGAGAAGCAAACACAATGAAAGTTACGCCAGAAAGTCGACAAACGGTGTTGTTGTTTTTGTCCACTACTGTTTCATCAGAAAAAGAGGAATAATTACCTAAGCAATTGACTTCTTCTGTCTTTTTTCTTCATCAACTCCTCGTGGTTCTTTTCAATAGGAACATAGCAGGTATCGTCATCAGCATGCTGAAATGTAGACATTCCTCCATTTATGCTTGAATTGGCACAAAAGACAACTCTTTGTGAGTTCTTCTCTGCTCCTGAGTTCTTTCGCTCGCAAAGTTTGCTACGCTCATTTCAACTGAGCATGAAGAAAAAGTACATTTTGATGTTCGCAGCGAAATGTGAAATGATATTTGTCATCTGTCATCTTATGTTTAGAAGAACATATCATCATAGAGGTAAACCTTTCAGGAATTTTTTCATAAAAACGATTTGCAGAATAATGAATAATATTTTTAAAAATAACAACGTTAATAGGATTGCGTTGGCGGGTCTATTTGCAAGCATGAGCTTGACCCTTTTCTTCCTGAAACTTGAGCAATCTTTGTGACAGCCGGCAGATAACCCGTACCCAGAAGGGGTAAAACGATATTTAGGCAAAGCTCATAAAAAGTCAGTGAGTTTCAACAATGAATAGCTGTTGAAGAAAAAGTTACTTCCAACTATGTGAAACGTAAACTTTAAACAATGCAAAATACACATTTTTACTGCACAAATGTTGACATATGTCATGTTCCATTGTCATACGGTGACGCGATTTGATTGATGTTTGATTAGTGTTAAAGGCCAACACGTCAATCTTACGGTCCAAAACAACAGTCAAACAAGGTTAAAATATGTTGCACTCATCATTCGCTTTCAAGAAAGATGTTATTCAAATGCCGATTATGTAACATAATTTGACAGTGATTTTATTCCAAAATTATCAATAAGCTGGGTCTCTTAAATGCTGGGCCTCTTAAACGCTGGGCCTCTTAAGTTGTCGGCTTATGAAAATCTTGCCTGCTTGTTTTTCTGATTCCCACAACTTGCAATTGTCTGGTCATAAACCGAGAGGCACTTTTCATAAGCTCCACAGGCGCGATCCACGTAAGGAACATCTTTATTTTCTTCAGCGCTTTTCTGCAAATAAGAAAAATATATAGCAAGTTTTGTGACAGAGTTTTGCTTGTTCTGATCTACTCTCAGATCAGTTTTTTTTTGCTCGTATTGGGACAGAACATATAGAAGGTTGCAACTTTAGAGTGTCAGCACTTTCTATTTGAAATGTCCCTCAAAACACTCATAAATTGCTGATTTCTCTATTCTTTTGATAATCTCCATTACCGTTGACCAAACAAGTGCAACGGTTGTCCTAGTTTTCTCTGAGAAATGACTAAAGAGTTAGTTTGAAATTACTCTCACATTTTGGAAATTGATAAATTTAAGTGCGTGACTCGCTTTTTATTGATAACAGCGCATTCACAACTTTGGTGCTTCAATTAGAACAGTCGTTTGTAAAAGGCTTCGTAAAATAAAGTGGCTCACGTTGTTGTGCTTCTTCGAATATCCAATAATAACTAAATTGATAAAGAGGATATATAACCGCATGGCAAACACACTTCTTGGAAGTACAAGAAGGAAACTTTTGAGATGAGGGGAAACAGTTGCGTATTTGAGGGGAGGAGCAGGAAAAACTGAGGAACAAAAAAAAAACACAAAATATGAAAGATGAATGTGTGCGAAAAAAGGAACTGCTGAATAAGCTGTAAGCTTACATCAAATTTGTTAAACAAAACAAAGTGTTAACCAGAGTAAACAAAAATATATATATATATCCGCCCCATTATTTTTTTAGAACTGGACCGGAGCCAAGTGGGCCATGGCCGTTAAATTTGGGAAATCTGCGGTTGTATAGTATGTTAAACATCACCTTCTAGCTTCTAGAAAAATTCACGCAAAATTCGCTTCAAAATGCCCAGAAATTAGTGGTGTGGTTGATTCAATGATTACTCTTATTGTTGGGAAACTAATGCACAAATTGTATTTTGTTGAAGGTAGAGATTGTGGGGGCGGGCGAAGGGTCCATTGCGTGGGTTGCCTCTTTCATTTCTCTACTTCGCACAAACATGCACACTTCTCATGTTGAGAACTCGCACAATATGCACGCAACGCAGGTTGATTGTTTAAGTAATTTGGTTTGTTTAAAGATTACGTTCATTAACAATGTGAAGTAGGATGTAAACCATAGCTGGATTGTATAGCTTGCATGTCTTGGCTATAGCTAGTCGTAGCTT
The DNA here is from genome assembly GCA_036852015.1 of Pelodera strongyloides. Taxonomy (NCBI): domain Eukaryota; kingdom Metazoa; phylum Nematoda; class Chromadorea; order Rhabditida; family Rhabditidae; genus Pelodera; species Pelodera strongyloides. The sequence continues at coordinate 196,990 of JAANDG010000102.1, forward strand.
ATTTAATTCGTCGAGAACGAGAAATCGTCTAAACCGTTGATTCTAACAGCTTGCCTCTGTTAAGGCGTCGACATCAATGGACGTTTCTGATGATGGCTGCAGTTATACATGCATGACAATTGTCGCATTGACAATTACCGTTGTTTCTGCGTTTGCAACATTTCTCGTTGCAAATGAAATGTATTTTGGAACAGAGGATATCAAAGGAAGCCCTCTCTTGAATCAGCACGTGAGTTAACAACTGACGTTTTTCGTTGTTCCGGCATTTATGTGATCTAGAATGTGTAATGGCATTTGTTTTGGACCCTGGTTACTACTTTGTATTATGAAGCGCAGTGTCTTAGGGTAACCTTTTGAGCTTGTGTATAGTATAAGCTTGCGTTTAGTATATTTATATATGTTCAACAAATAATAGATATCAGATCACACCTCACAATCAGCTGATTAAATGATCATGCGCAGGTGTCAATATCATTTCTCATTTTCATCCACTTGTTAATGTAAGATTTCTTTGTTTGCGGGTAAAACAATATGTCTGAATGATTAGTTGTTTTGAGATGTTATCACTTCAATTAACCCATTCTCATGTGAAAGGAGCCTTTTTTGTTCCCAATCTCCGATTTCTATTTTTGTATCTCACCATTTTATCAAATGACGAAAAATGAGGAGTTGTTGACATTTCAATTATTCGATTTTCACGTGATCAAAAAACTAGGTTATTGGAAGATATTTCGCATTATATTTCGCGTACATTTACGATTTTTGCTTGATTTCGAGAATATACATTCATTTTACGTGGACTTCACTAATTGTTAGAGTGCCACTTCTCACGTAGTGTAAGTCTAACTTTACCTTTGAGCTTGCATTTGTTCATCGGAAATCCGGACATTAACCAATTGTGAACTAATATTGTGTTATTTCAGACCACTCACTCACAATATTTATTATTTTTTTAAATTGACTTGTCAAGCAAATACTTGCATTACAAACACTCACTGCTTATCGGCAGCCTCTTCTCTTTATGTTTTCACATTTTCACATTTTCTTTGAAAACAACCAGTTTCAAGGTCACATTGCTTTTTTTCAACAAACGATGTGTTATTGCTTAAAACGTCAAAGAGTTGTCAAAATTGAAACGAGAATAGAAAAAAAATAGAGGATGAGCGATTGTGAATTGATTTTATGACTGATTATGAGAAGGTGCTATTTCAGATAAAATGGGTCCAAAGTGAGCGGATGTTCGTGCCAGAAAAGGTAATCGTTTTTACTAAATTTTTGCTATAGTAGCCCTCAAGTTAATCATTTGTAACCTTAAAATTAATTATTCACTGGCTGACAGTTAAGAAGAAGGACAATTAAAACAAAAGGAAAATAATTCCAGGCGATGCTGATCGCCAAATTGAACGAAACTGATATGTGCTACATAATGCCCTCACGGTTGTCAAAGGTTTGACGCCTTTGCTTTTCAAGCTTATGACTAATAACTAATAGTTTACTCCTTACAGTTTGGAATTGATGTTTGAGACAACTGACTAAAAAGATTTACTTTTTTTTGCGTACAATAGGTTTATTCTTTAGCGTGGCTTACGCCTCCGTCCTATGAGTGAGCCACTGAGGCCATCTCTTATGGGACATTTTACTGGGAGTGCAGGAGTTGAGTTCTGCAGCGGGAAGGAGGCATTTATGTTAGAATCTCAAGGTAAGGCTGTGTTTTGAATTACCACGTCCAATATAATGTTATCTTACGCTGTTGTAAATTTAATAAATGCTGCGCATTTTCTGCACTATCACTGAAACATTCACAAACAAGGAATTGTGGCAATCATTTCACTTTAACAAAGCAGTAGATGTAGGCAAAGGATGCAATCAATCATGTGTTGTTATGCTCTAGTCACCGCATTCCTGTGGCTTTCAGTGATGTTCGCGGATAAAAAAGACGTCCGTCATGAGTATTCCTATAGAAAAGAAAGCGGGTACAACTTAACGTTCCCTGTTGTTCCTTAAAATCCACAGTGAGCGGTAACGAATTCTTTGCTACGTTTTAACGTTCGTTAGAAGTGAAAATGAATGAACAACCTTTAAATCTTTAAATGATCTAAAGAGCTCTAGTCTTATTTTTCCGCATTTTGCTTCCTTGTTTTCCAATTTATGGTTTCGCTCATAGCAATAGTATCTTCTCTCTGCGAAACACTCCTTTTTCGGTGCTCATTTATGAGAAATTCCGCAAATAGTTGTGTGTGATTTTAGAACCAAAGATAGCAGAATAAATAACCAAACACCTCTCTCTTCTAAAACGGACACCCAAACGGGGACCGAGACAAGGGACATGGTTCGATACTTTGTATTCAAAAAATATTTGCAGCACAAGACCGCTTCGTTCGATCTACTTTGGCAATGTGCGCTACTTTGGTAATCGATTGCCCGAATGGAATGGTATGTAATTAAAAGCCGAATAATATTATCAATAAGAACCTTAAGATTACATTAATTTTTAAACGGTCAGCCGCCTTATAAGAAAGTAATATGCTGACATGCAGTGATTATCTGAGGCCCATGAGCAATGTGGAATGTGGCAACACATTCAGCTACGAACTTGTTCTGGTATGAAAAAAGTGTATCCCATAAATATCGGATCATATAGAACCGAAATTCAATATCAAACATTATCATAGGCTCCACTCTTGCAGATTGGTATCAGTAACACTTGTCGTTTGACAAACGATGATGAATTATTACGGGAATGTAAAACGGCTGCAAAGGTAAGTGTCTTAGCTTTGTTTATTTTTAGTGTAGCCGTTGGAAAAACGTGTGTTCGTATTGAAAAATAATACATGTAAGAACAAGCGTATGCACTAATAAAATCACATTCAGGAACTGATGTCCTAATTGTTCATGGAGAGACATGTGTACATTCTTCTTATACCCGCTTATAATACTTACCTACACTTAAATACGATCTCACTCCTCAATTGGAAATGTGCCTCCTATGGACGAGTATACTCTTCTTACTGGTTACTGCTCACATTTTTCGCTTACTCATTAATGAATTACTCACAGATGTAAAAGCTTACTATGATCGAAATTAATGCATTAAAGGGTCGCAGTCACTACAAATTCGTCGTTTTTATTCGCATTTCATTAAATGCTATGGGGAAAATTAAGGTAACAGCACCAAATTATAGCAAAACGAACTCAGGGAGAGAAATCTCTGAGTATGAGTTTTACTAATCTACCATACTATGCAATTGCCCGTATAGCGGTTGATAATAAATCGCTGCAGTGGTAAACTCTCCTCTAGGTGTAACACTGCAAGCTGTTTATTCTCCGCGTGTTCCTCGCAATTGCACGGCGCGAATTTAACAAAACCCATTCCCATTGATTTCTCTCCCTGCTTTCGCTTTTCTCTGAATTTTTAATGGCAGCATATTGTTCTATAAAATCTTCCTATATTCAATGAAAAGCTAATAAAAAGGCTGAATTTATAGTGATTGCATCCCTTTAAGAAAGCGCACAAAAGTCTATACCTCCCAATATTAAAAGAAAATCACATTCTATTTCATAAGGTAGTGTTCGCCTTCTCAATGTTTTTTTATAAAGTTCCATCCCGAACGCGTCCTAATTTCTTTATTTCGTGCTCTTACGGTTGCATTATTATTATAATTTTCATTTGTATGGTCGCTCTCATTTTTCTCACATACGTCTAATAAAAAAAGTTCATTTAATTAAAATGGACGCCAACAGTGGCATCGCGTATACTGGAATCTGTTTGCATTTATTACTAACACTGTGGTGAGACAGAGAGAAAAAAAACAATAAAACTATAAATGTGAATTTTCTGGCAAATAATGTTCTCATCAATCAGTAAGATCACATTTAGTTTTTACTACGACATTCAACAGTAAATCACAATCAAATGACAAATTGGAATAAACGGACTGCGAAACGAAATCGTTTAACATTTACATTGTCAATCGGAACAATGTCTACTAAATTAGTTGAACTATTATTAAATCATTTGAACAACGCTATCACAATCCTACATGATGACAAGTACAACATAACAAAAAAAAACACACATTGAAAAAGCAAGGACTTATATATACAGCTAAATTTTTGATCGAATGAGAAAAAGTGTAAGGACTCCTTAGATCCGAATAGTAACTGCACACCAGAACAGTCGAAGAAAGGTGGTCTCCACTTAATAAACATTTGCTGCAAGAAGTGATTTCGGATGGGTGTGCAATGACTTTAGAACTGTACGGCCAATATTGTTATTAAGCGGGCTTTTGCAAAAGCCTAAGGCACTTATAACAAATGTAAATTGCAAAGAAGCAAAGAAACTATCCACATAAATGCGCGCATACGGTTAATTTTGACAAAAAAAACAATCAATTAATATATCGTAAAACAAGCAAGAAGTGTAACAACTGAATATGTATATATGAAAATTGTGTAAAAAGAAAAAACACAGAACAGTGTAAAAGAAAGCTCGACTCTAGTGATGAAAATGGAAAATAGAAGATCGAATATACAAAGGATAAATCATTGGTTCATTTGTGGAAAAATACCTGCAGAATGTAAGAAGTAGAATATGCAAGAAAAACTCGAATAGACCGAGTGGAAACCATGAATGCAAGAACTGTTGAACTCAACCGAGCAGAGGGTCAACGATGGTCTGACAGCTGGAGATACTTGTCGAATTCATGTGGATTGATATTCTGGAATATAAGAGAATCAACACTATCGTGACCAGCCTCGTCACCGATATTTTCCAATACTCATCGACTGTTGCTACATCATCAAATTGTCAAATTGCAATGTATACACAACGTCTTTCTTTATATTATACACTTGATGGTAATTTTGTCACATTATATCGCGTGGGTCGAAGCCATCCGTCATTCACTATTACCTTATTGTGGGCGTTATAAATATACCTAGGTTTTCGGATACATCGATAGTGGATTCCCCAATACAGATATTGTTCACAGAAATTAGGAAGAACGCTCTTACTGATTCCATGCACATGTTAAGGCAAATCTCAAGTAAACGTACCACAAGGTCTATATTAAAGTTGGAAGTGGGGAAATCGACTTCCATTCCGGCATCTGGAAGTGCCGAATCATTCGAGATCTGACGCTGAAACAAATGGATCAATACATACAAGATTCTACGGAGCACGAATTCTTGGGAGTACGAACTGTTGTGTTCTACTAGAATCATTGGATTGCCAAGTTACCATAACGCCGTATCGTACTATGCGAATATGCACACTGAGAAAACAAACAACTCACATTGTGAGCATATTGGGGTGTATTGAGGTGATGCATTCCGGAGTAGTTCCCATACTGGTCATGCTAAAGAAATGCGAATATAAGAATCAAATACTATGAAATGAGCTCCTCTAACTAACTGCGAAGAAATAATGAACTTTGTTGGTCTAGGAAAAAAATTGGGGTTTGAAGTAAAAAAAGGGCTGGATGAAAAGCCAAACTATGATATCGCAATCGCGCTAACAAATCATATCAATAAACCCAAACTATGTTAGCGCTATCGCGCTAACAAAGGATGACTGAGACCAATGACTTGTTGATAGCTAATATTGGTGGCTACCGTTGGATTCGGCTGATGCATCGGCGAGATCGGTTGGCTGAAGTTTTGTGGTGATTGGTCCAAAAGTCCCTAAACATAATGAATTATGCTACCATAAAATAATGTGTCTTACAATTAGTGTTCGACGTATGCATGGCTAAAATCCGGAGCTTGTCGGTTAACATACCTCCCTTCGAAGTTGTTCTTGTCTCTCCTGCATACTCGTACGTTCTGCCTGCAGCTGGTGAACGTTTTGGAATGTATTGTAATCAGGTTGTTGCTGCAATGGAGAAAATTACAACTTCAATTCCAAGCATACTTTCGCTCTTTTTGAAACTTGGTCTATTGCATACCGGTGGCATATATCTAATCTGCTGCTGCTGCATCATTGTAGGTGCCCCATAAGAAGTCTGTGCGGCGCATCCATGACGTGCCCGAATCTGCGCCTCTTGTTCCTGTTGCGCTAAAAATATGACCAATGGTTTACGGCTGCAAATGTCAAAATAAAATGATTTTGATCCGTCAAGTCAAAACAAAACATACGGAATCGTGGGTCAAACCACGTTGTTGTTTTCGATGCGTGGTCAATAAAGTAAGGTTCTCCATTAATGTAGTCCTTTGTCCACCCTTCTGGCAAAGGGCCATAACCATCGTCGGATTCCTGAACAATTAGTCCAGCTGCTTCTCTATGAGGAATGAAGTACGCAAGGAATACAACATCAGTACACAATTGCAACAAGCATATTATTTTGTTGTTCACAACAATCGTTATCTACAACACAAAGGTAGACCAACATCGAAACATAAGGGACGACACCCACATGTTGCTGTCTGAGTACAGAGTCATGCATGCTAACCGCCATTGGATCGAGGGACTGCGACTTTCCTCCTAGGTAGTTGTGGGGAATGTGTTGTGTAGTATGTGGCTGTGGAACTCTGGAATACAATTTATTCTTTCTCAAATTATAGATGTTATTTCTATTCGCCACTTGCCATGGAGAGTTTAGCACAAGTGAATAAACTCACTGGTTCAAAAATTGTTGGTGTCCAAACGGATTGCTCTGATTAACATCATAGGAGACCGATCTCATATGCTGGTGAGGCTGGCCGTATGCGTCGGCTGCTGTCATTCCGACTGGTTCAATTGCTGATACAGATTTACTGTGTTGATGGGCGATCGGGGGTGCAGCCACACGAGAGAAGTCCCTATAATATCATACTTGTCAGAAGTAGGCACTTTATATTATTATTACCCTTCTATACTTGCGAATAGACCTAATAGCTCGGCATCTGCCCATGTGACTTACTCCCATTATAGGTCCATGTTGGTTTACACTCATGTCGCTGCTACTGCTAGAGAAATAATGGAGCCGTAATCAAGCGCACGTATTGAATCATCATCGACAGTTAACTCACTATTAAACGAAGACGTGATAATGTGCTACATTCACTGCATTGCCAGTTATTAGATTTCCTATTCAATTTGCTTTCGGTGTATCATAATCAGTAATGGAGTTACATGTCACAAACAGCAATAATGTGTACTCAAATAGAAAATAGAAAGTCTTTAGAAAAGGGTAGAAAGAACATTACGTTGCAGAAGAGTACATTGAGTCAATGGCCCGATTGTCCAATTCCGGGGCACTCGCCTGAATAATAATGACAATTATTTGGATCCTCCATCAGTTGCTTTATACTGCACTTGTCAGAAAATACTGCACTTTTCACATCCGCAAAAGTCAGACTTAAAAAATAATAATAGAACGGATTGCCGTCTAGAATGTGTAGGACTAAAATCAGGGACCTGCTTCTTATGGAACGGCGCGGGCATTCCGGATGAGACGGAAACTGGACTGAGAGTATTTCTGCTCGTGGAACCGAACCCATCATCCGAGGAACCCTCAATCGACTAAATGATTACAGGTGGGATAGCTGAACCAAGGAATACGAAGGAGTGCTAAGCGAAAGCAACTGAAGCTTCATATAAACATAAAATAAAAATGAGTATTTCTTGGAAGTTTCTGCATAATTTTTGGTGCCAAAACGACAGTGGAGGATCATGCATCAGTGGAGGATTTTGGCTAGTTGAGGCGTTGCAAATGAATAAAAGGCAAGAAGAACAGTAGCAAAAACAAATAGCTTGGTGGCGCAGTACGGCTGTGCAACACAATGGATACCTGTGGAGAATGGCCAGCAGAACTGCCCCTTGTACGACGAGGAGCATGGAAAAAACTGGCAGGAAGTCGTTGCTAAAATCAACCACATACGTTAATTTCTTTGAATATCAAATTCTTCTCGAGATAAAAAAGACTGGGGTTCGAATGAGAAATATGAGGGGACTTTTTGAGGTCCTTCACATATCTGGTATAATTTTTGTACTCATATGCAAACTATTAGAAATTTATCCTACCCTATCAACCTTCGACTTATTCCGTTCGTATCTTCCAGTAGAATCGCTATTTTTTGGAGCTTGAAATAGTTCATCGAGTGATTTATTCGTGTCCATATAAGTGTTAATCACCACATTTGATGAGCCTAAAGGCAAGACAAAATACAAGTGAATATGTTTTACACTCCTGTTTTATAGTACAGGATGTAGAGTGGATAAGAATAGTTCTCATGTATATAATTATATACCCTACGTTACCGAGGAACCGGAGCAGTCTATACTCTATGCAAAAATGCATTAAACTAGTAAGTAACCTACTGCTAGGCAGGGTGGACATTTTCTGCTTGGTCTTTTTTGACGCCATTCTGGCGTCGAACAATGCTGAAAAGAAATATGATACCAGATTCATAAAAGGTTGTATCAGAAATTTTAAGACGATGAAAACTGCATTCAAAGCAATGACTAAATTCCTACAACATAATAAATAAAGAAAAATATTCAGTCAATACTTTCAAAATTAGAAAAAAGTACATATATGCAACTGGTTGGTCAAACAGATGGAGAACAAATATTGTTGCGTTTCTGAAGTGCGAAGGCGGAGAAGAGGGAAAAAAAAAAATTATAATAATAATAATAATAATAATAATAATAATAATAATAACAATAATAATAATAATAATAATAATAATAATAATAATAATATAATATAATATAATAATAATAATAATAATAATAATAATAATAATAATAATAATAATAATAATAATAATAATAATAATAATATATAATAATATAATAAATAATAATAATAATAATAATAATAATAATAATAATAATAATAATAATAATAATAATATATTAAAACAGGAGGTTTTCCTTATTTTCCTTATCTATAATAAGGGAGAAACCGTCAGGGAGAAAGGATCCTGCATTATGGGCATTATTTGGAGGTAAATACAATCAGCTGACCGTGAATACGATTTCACAGAAGTTGAGTACACATGTTCGCATCTCAATCAATTGCGAAGAAAATAAGCACGAATGGGCATTGAATGTTGTAATAAGGAAAACACGACAACCAAATGATGTGATCTGCTGATATCGATCAGTGAATATTATTGTGTGCGGTAATGTGCAGTGTTTGTGTGTTGGTGTGCAGCTTCGGCCAGGCTTAAGTACATCTAAAGTAGTTGGGACGACCATTGCAGACAACCGGAGGCAAATATGCAAATCATTGGGTAGACAACAGTCCCTCTCTTTTGAGTTTCAGATCAGTATGAAATATAATACACATAATAGATCGGTCTAAAATTAAGGAATGAAGAGGAAAATCATTGTAAAATATAAGCTTTACTAAACAATCTGAAATATAGGAACATATATTTGAGAACTATTGAATCAAAGGTAATTCAAAGATGTGATGTGGAATTGGCGAAAACTACCTATTTTGTAATACTAATCGAAAGTGAAAATTGCGTTACACCAATACACTTTTAGATGCGCGAAAACGAAACTCATTCCCTCAAACCCATGTTGTGTGTTCTTGCGAGATAAATTGAGCCAAATTTTCTATCCGTTCCTTATATTAACCAGAATTTATTACATTCGAATGCATGCAAAGATTTGTATTAAATCACCATTACTAGAACAAACATATTTTGCTGATTTTCGTTAACCATGGAAAGAGTTGTGAATGTTAGCTGATTACAGCAAACTGGAGAAATAAATGAATAAAGAAGCACTGAAGCTGCTAGTTTTCAATAAATCAAAGATTTTCCTCGGTAGATGATCCCAAGATGCCAGTTTCTGGAAGGTTCGCCGAAAGAATACAAAACGGACAGCCGGCGATAACAGGACACAATTTTCTACGAATCCGTTCCTTATATTAACCAGAATTTTATTTACAACTTTCACCTGACATTGTGTTCAATTTATTCAATAAAGCATCAGGGGGATAGTTTAAAAATAAAATTGCTAAAGGTAACGGCACGATTTAATGAAGCGCTACTGTAAGTTGAATTGGACCTAACAATTAGACTCGTTTCTGGGAAGAATGCCATGCAACGAAGTCAGTCGAGCCAACAAGCAAAGTTTGCAAATAGAAATGCACATTCGAACAATTGCCGAGTTGGGAAAGTTATCGAAGGTCAATGGTTAAAATCACACCCACTTACAGGGACATGAATGGCGCTCTGGTGAGTAGAATCGCCGTAAACCGAGAGGGTTAGGGGATTCGTAAAGGTATTGGCTGCATACGATGTGTTTAGAAAATAAACTTCTGCTTAAATAGAGTAGCCGAAATACTGGCCCTATTGGTCATATATATGCTGAATCTTGGGTTCAGTGATAAGAGCCTATGTAAAAAAATGTTTATGCAAATATTAGCGCTCGAGTGGAGATTGCGCCCAGAGAGCAGGGTGACTTTTGTTCCCACAAAGACTTTTCGTACTGCAAACAATATCATTTGAGAGAGTGTACTCACACTTCAGACTCGTTGTCATGGAAAAAATGGCATCATTATCACACAATCAAGAATTTGAAAGACAATTGTCAGTTCACTTTGACTGTTAGTAAATGCAACTAAAAATAATTAGTACAGTGACAAGATTGACAATAGAACAGTCGGAACCGACTGCTTACAGAAAAGCTGCACAATATTGATGGTCATCGCTCTTATATATTTGTATAAATTCCGTGATGACGCACTTAACGTCCGAAAATACAAATAGGTCCGTGCTCGAAGCGGTTGATGTCATCCCACGCTTAAACCAACATGGATTCAATCAGAGAAAAAAAATCACAGAAAGACAAACATATTAACCCCCGTATGATGTCAATTATTGTTGACCAGATACAACGTACTATATATAACTACACATAGTGGTATAAATACTGTAAACAAAACATAACTAACTTCTTATGCTAAAAATATGGGATCAAAATTGCCGGATGGAATCATATTGTGTCAGCAGCGGAACAACTTTATGAATCGAACAATCGACACATATTCTTATGCCTCTTATCTGACAGTTCAGACTGACGCGTACTGATAAAGAGAGTTAACAATCGACGGTTGAATAAACGAAGAACCAAAGTGGATTGAATATCGATCGCTCGCCTTTCAGAAACTCAGCTTTATAATATATTTTTTCTTCCGAAAAATCTGAATTTGGTAACAATTACGTACTGGTAGTCAACTACACCGAACCCGCACTTGGAATTCGACATATGCCAGTGAATAGACGTATAAAACAACCTAACCATTACCTATACGGGACAGGTATCAATGAGGTGTGAAAACAAGCCAGCTACTGTAGATTGCGTGCGAAACAAACGACAACACGGCGCCAACACAAATCCACACAAGGGAGCAATTATGTGCAGGGATACGGTGGAATAATCGAATGCATTACAATAATCTCGAGGGTTTGCCGAAACGATAGGTAATGAAACTAACTGGTCATATCCAGGGTAATTGAATAGTTAAAATACATAATTGAATATATCAAATATATCAAATAACCCAATCGTATGTGGAAGGCAAACTGGTCATATCCAGGGTAAAGGACATGTGGGTAAAGTCAAGTACACGAACTCTCTTCTGAGATTCGTAGCAAAAAATACCTCCATGTAAAATTAATGTTGAACGGCACAAGCACAATATGAGGCGAAGAGTGGCACTATAAAGTAGTTGTGAGCGAGCGTAAAGTGTGTGTGTGTGTGCGTATGAGAGAGTGATTGTGAGCTAGTTGAAAGTGATCAATCGATACTGATTGTCTTGGGAGAAAGACAAATTGAATAGAGAGGCTGCGTGAAGCTCCAACACGCGACCACATACACGCAAACACGGTCGAAATGAACTCGAACGGAGGAACGGTCTAGAGGTGATGAGGGCTAATCAGATAAGGAACTAATATGAGGAATAGGGAGGGGAATGGTAGGGAATATAATAGTTAAAGGATCGCAGTCACTACAAATTCGTATTTTTTATTCGCTTTTCATTAATTGTTCAAGTATGTGAAGAAAACGACGATTCCAGCGCCAAAGTACGGCAAAACGAACTCAGGGAGAGAAATCCCTGTTTATGACTTTTACTTATATACCGTAGTTTATAATTGCCCGTATAGAGTTTCATAATAAATACCCTGCAGTGATAAACCACGCGCCAGGTGTAACACTGCAGGCTGTAACTCATTCTCATTGATTTCTCTCCCTGAGTTCCATTTTATGTGGATTTTTATGGGCTGCATATTGTTTTATAAATCTGCTTGCATCTAATAAAAATCGAATAAAAAAGTTGATTTTGAAGTGACTGCCTTCCTTTAAGGGGAATAAACGAATCTTGGACAGGAACACTCACAAACAATGGAACAACAGAGAAGCTAATAAAACAATTAGTTGTACTACAAAAGCTTGGAAGTTCTTGGTATAATGAATAAACAAATAAGTGTCAAAGAGTCACTCCGTAAAAGGAACGATGTGGTTAAAATGAATGAGACGAACTCATTTTGAAGGGTCACAAACAAAAACGTTTTTTTTTTCTGGATTCTTTGCGTGTGAAAACTACAAACGTACGTTACCCAATATAAAACAATATTTTATGTTGAAGAATGCTTTTGGTTATTATCGGACCAATTCTTACTATATTGTGTTTTCAAGTCACAGATACGGTAGTCATTATTATTAAATCTCTTAGTTTCTCCATACAAGAAGTCTCGCCAGATTATTTTCCGCCTGAGACTTTAAATGTGCCAACAAACAGTAAAGAAACTGCATTCTGACATCGTATTACTTGCAGATTCAGTTTTTTCTTGTTTTTGCCAATATTGAGAGCGCAAAATGACAAGATACATGAATATTCTTGTAGTGTTGATGAAAATAAGCACAAACAAAACATCTTATTATGTAAAGGAGGTTTATCTGTCACCATGTCGGAAACGAAATCCATAATACGTTTCAAGGATTTGGTGTCAGCAGTTGAACTTTTCGCAGCTCCAAAATAATTAAAATGAGTATCGATACGTTAAATATTGACAATGCGTTTCAAAAGTTTCATATAAGCATGCCCATTTTTGTGAGGCTTTGAAGTATCGCGTGTGCAGTATCGGAAAGTCGCTTCAGGCGACGATAGCCATCTGGTCAATAATAGACACCATTCAAATAAGCCCAACTGTTTGTTCATCAAAATAGTGTTATTTGAAAGTCGTACCAAAGTACCGATATTGATAGTGTCAACACATAAGGAAGTTCACTTTTTGCTGGCCGACCTTTATATTAACATAAAAGAAGGTTAATAATGTTACCGCACTGAACCAGTACAACTAGTATGCTTTAATAATTAGAGGCTGGCTAATTTTCTTCGTGAGTTGTACGCGGGAAACTCCCTTGATTGTAAGAGACTTGATCATGACCAAAGGAAACAAGGATTTGCAAGGTCGCCCGTTCAATGAACAGAGGAATAATACAAACCACCTTTTTATAAAACTAAACTTTAACAAAGTCGCTAATCATGTTTAGCTGTATTTTGAACTTTTGGAAAAATATTGCTTAATGGATACAGCGTACTTATTTTGAAAAAAAAAAAGAAGATAACGTCCCAAACACATGGAAGTGTCTCACGTAGCGGAAAAGAAACAAATGAAGCATATGTTGATCCGGTCAACTTTTTTGAAATTGATGACATCTTCCTGGTTCGCTTTCTCATTACTCACGACATCGTTTAAATGAGTGTACGATTTCTTCGGCTGTTGTGATAGAAACTTACTATATATAAGAGGAAAAAGTTGGGAGTTTAATCATTGATCAAGCCGGTGCGCATTATTTTTAGATTGAATTTTTCTTATCCGGTGTTTCTATTATTGTGGTAACCAGAATGTGTGGTGGTGCTACAACGCTTGCAAGAACGATAACCTCAAGGGAGAGGGGGGAGGGGTAGACAGAGAGAGGCAGAGGTAGAGACATCGAGGGATATGCCTCCCCCGCCACAGTAAAGAACAAGAAAGACGAAACCTGAGCAGATCCTCTTAAAAAAGGCACATTATTTCGTATGAACAAGCTCGGAATCTCGGTGACGTCTTGAAAATATGAGAGTGGCTTTAAAAACAATTTGGCAAGAGGAATTGCCCTAAGTTTCTGGATTTCGCATTTAATGCGTGGAAGACTTAATAAGGCACGTTTAATAAGAACATAGTGTATTCGGATGATACAATGCGTGGTTTGAAAGAGTGGGTGTATAACTGGTCGCGGTTTGGTTCGAGCTCAGTTGCAATGTGTGTTGCGGAGTGTGACAGTGATAAATCTACGTGACAGGCAATGACACACTGATATGTTACGAATGATTTGAATGAAAATATTTTTCTGTTGGATACTGGTACTTCTCTATTGGTATGAATGCTCAAGAATTTTTATATCCTGTTTAGTTATCTGACCCTTTCACTGATAAGAGATATGAAAGCTTAGTACATGGCAACATTAGGAAGGTAATATCAACAAAAAAAAGTGTTTATTGATCGATATTCGACAAAGAGATACGGCGGGAAATGTGCGAGAGTTGATAGAAAAATCAGGAGAGATTGTGCATTGCGAGACTCGTGACTCACTGACGGAACAAGTAGAAAACTCAGAAATTGTTTAATGTGTCAAACAGAATGACGACAATGCCACTCCTATGATTAAAGTGAATGAAACATAATAAGCTTTTCTGTCGATAATTGATCAAAAAAGGGTTTCCAATAAAAAGGGGTTCCGGCAAGCTTGCAGGCCTACTTCAGGTGATCTCAGGTTGAGAGTAGCCAGCTGCTGGCGCACCAAGGTCGTCGCTGACCGTATCACCGCGGCCTCAGCGCAAAGCGCACCTTGCGCGACATCTAATATGTCTACAGTGCCTGCGTCTCACCTTTGTAAAGGAGATTACCCTGTCCATCTTACACTCTGACTCTCAAGGTTTCTCTCCACAATGTGCATACTTTCATCCCTTTTCTCGTGCGGTAAAATGGAGCGAACGGTACAAGGCGGAGATCTTATAAGAGACAGCCTTCCACTACTACAACACACCTCAATTAATGGCTTCTCTGCTGCTTGTCTTCTATAAATCACCACAATCAATCGATATGTGTTCGGCGTTTACAAGAGCACAGAAAAAATGAGGGGATAGAATGATGAGAAACCAGAGCGAGAATAATAACTGCCTTCTTCACCAGTTATTATACCAAAACATTGAGTTGAAGTAACAGAAGTACCGAATAAATCTCATATACGCTACAAATAATATCACTTCGGCATAAAATTCATTGATTGGACACTAAAATATAAAGCTTTATTCATCGAAGTAGTGAACTTCAGGAAAATACTTGACAGAAAAGGCACTTGTGAACAGTAGAGATAAAGCTAAAAAAGAGCGTGTGTTGTAAATAACTTGACCCTGTGCAAGTAATTTGAAGAATGCCGGATCTGTGATATTGCTTGCCGCTTAAATTTTTTTCCAGAATTGATTCGTAAATTGTATAGATAAAAATGATGAAGAATAGTGAATATGCGTCGGCAGTGAGTCATTGAAAACAAAGAAATCAGCGGTAGAATTGAGAAAATCAATGATCAAAACTGAGGAAAGATAATAGAAACATAACAGCTTTGGAGAAAACTATCGTAGTAGCAACACAATTTGTTTAATAACTATTATTATTTGACGTTTTGTATGAACCAAGTTCCAATAAATAAAACGCACATTACATAAAAAATTATCATATAACTTAACTTTTTTGCCACGAATTATCTTATATTTTATTTACAGATTGATAACCATTATCAAGGAAAAGCTATAAAAAAGAGGGAATTGTGTGTTTCTCCTGATAATCCAAAGACACATGCGATGTGTACAGGCGGAGACAACTGTCCTACTCACTACGGCTATTCAACAAAAGACCCCCGCTCCTCAAGGAGATAATATATCAAGATCATGGCGTATAAATCAGGTACAATTATTTGTATGAGTAGATTGCATAGTGACTGTGTAGCTCGACTGTGTAGATGACTGAGCAGTGACTGTGTAGACTGCGTAGGTAAATCTATAAGTGCACTTCGATGTTTTTGATGTACATTGTTGTTGTGATATACTGTTGAATTGAATTTGGTTGGACCGAATGATGTGAACTTGATGTTGTATGTGCTTGTGGTGCGTCTTACATTATGTTTTCTTGTGTTTTATTTTATTCCCTCCCGTCCGTTGTGGTTGCATTTGCAAAAAAAAAGAGGGAAACGTTCAAGTGTTGGTATATTTAGTAAACCAGTAAACCGAACCCAGCGCCCAACCATAGCTAAGCAAGCGTTACTGTGTTGCATTCGAAAGTTTTTTTTTTTCTTTAAAAATTGTCTTATTCAGGCTACAACGAGGCACGAGATTTTGTTGAGATTAGGCGGACGACATGAAGGAAAAACTCATTCACAAAACTGGCCATCCTGAGATCTAAAACGAGATTCGAAAAATGAATTAGAAAGCGCACGCACTTGTGGAAGCAGAGCCGCTTGTCATCATTCAGTACTTTCCTTTAATTGCCTTACAATCTTCAATCCACCTGTGTTTTATGCAATTTGTTTCATGAGCTTTGTGCCACTGCTATGATATCGGTCTTGACTAATAATTTGTTTCAAGATATTTTCCAGATGGTGCAGTTAAACTCGACTTCTGTTTGGATAATGACACTAATGTCACTGATGTCGATCATGATCACAATTAAGTATAGGACTCCAGTGGTACAACTTTGTTTTTATTTTTGTTATTCCGCTCAACAGCCAAGCAAGGTAGTTGGAATTTTGTGAGACCAAGAAGAAATGAAGAAATATTTGTTTCCAGGCACCGAGAAGGTGGCTTTCCGACTCTCAAATGTGTATGGTGGGAAAGGAAAAGGCACAGCACTTTCCGAATGAAGTTCCGACCGCATTCAATAGAGTAGGAACGTCTGATGTTTTGCTAGTTCAACACTTAACAAGTAGTGGTTCAATTCATGTTTAGCCTACTGTGTATCCAGCAAAATGAATTGCTTGATAAGAAAATTTCAGGTTTGGACAAGCATTTCGCATTGGGTTCAGTTCTGTAACATGGGAGAAGAACATATCAAAGTGAATTCTAAGCTTTCTGGAGACTGGAGATACCATGATATGGAAGTCATTGGACCTGTCAGTAACTTTAATTTCAACTTTTGGAGAAGTTCGCAAGTTCTTAGGGGGTTTTGAAAGAGAAGCACCTGAAGACGCCGCGTCGCAAATAAATAATCGAAAAAAGAAAAATTATGTTCTTTACAGTATCACTCCGACAAATGCACATATATCACTGTTGGTATTAATAACACAGAGTTCTTGGAGGACCTGGCGGTGAGTTCACTTCTCCTTCATGAATCTTTTTTAAAATAGAGCACTTGCACTAGTACTGCAAATAAGATTAGTAATTCCTCCTTTCTTTCAGAGGTCGCATGCAAACTGCTCGGTTGTAGCTGCTCATCCAGCATTAACTCCTGAATTGTGTCCTCAGAATATTCAATGCTTTCCCTTTTTGATTGATGGTAGTGTTCGTTATGCTGATCGAGAGAAGAGGATTGACGGTATGATTAAGCCCTGTTCAGAAAACCATAACTCTGCTTTGAAAAAAAAGAGAATGTCTAGCCCGTAACTGCACCGATGCCGGACAACAAAATCATGTACTCTCCTTTTAACTCAACGTATAGCCACATTATGTCCACGTTTGTAACTAGTCGCTCGGTGTCCTGCCAGGACAGACAACACTCTCAATGTTTTTGTTTTCAGCTAATTTCATCGATCGACAATCCAGTACCATGGATTTGGTATCGCTTCTGGCCATAGCAAATACCCCAAATGTGGACAATTTATTCATACAAGAGTCTGGGTATAGCCGCGATTTTATCAGGTTGCTAACAAGGGGATTTGATTCAACCTTTTCAACACATCATATGGGATACAGTATATGCCAGGTACGAGAATTTCTTTTCAATAGTCACTTGCTTATCCACTATATTTTACTTCTGCCTCCGGGCGGCATATAGGCAAGAGCTGGATTGGAACTACTGAATGGAAAAAGATACCCGCTTTCTCTGAAAAACGTATTCTATGTTCCATGCTTAAGTCTATGTGAATAAAGTGGTACTTGTTTATTAAATAAAGTATTCTTGATGCTAATAAGTCAACTGGATAGAAGTTTGAATCGAATTACAGGTAAATCTTCGCTATGATAAACCAGGGCGCTATGCGAAGGAAACATTCCTCGACTCTTACAATCATATTGTGCACAATTCGGATTTTATCATCAATAAGGCAAACAGGTAAATATACGATCTATCCGGAACTTATGACATTATTTCAACAGATGTGTTTTTCTTTTTATATACAAGGAGGCAAGTGCGGATTTGCCGCTTTTCTGCCGCTTGGTAATAAAAAAAAAGCCAAACTGCAGCAAGAATCACACATGGCCTACACAATTAACCAAGAAACAGTGCGCAACTCGCCATAGCTTCGCCAGACGTCAGATTCTTACAAACCGCTTATTTTTTCAGTGCATTGCATAATTCATCAGCACCTCTGGATCTTTATCTAATCAATATGCGGAAATGGTATTGCGTGGATAAATACCTCAGTAAAGAAAAGAAGATTCGTCATATGTAATATGCCTCTTTAAACATGAAATGAGGCTTGTGTAACCGTATCCCCGATCTCTAACCAGAAGATAGATACAGTGTAACCTAGTTATTGGTAATTAAGACGTGTACATAGTATTTGTTGCTACATAGACCTATGATGTTGTTGGTACTGCCTACATTGGGCATTGTTTTCAAAACCATGGTCTGGACTAATAAAAGTGAAGGTTGTAGTTCTTGTTTCATCCATATATGGTTGGTGGTATCATCTTTTCCTTTTAAACTCACAAATAAACCGGAGAATATATGTGTCTCCTACTCATGTCCACTTCACTAATAACTGTTGAGCATCGTTCTCTTTCCACAACAGAACAACGAGTGTATTCAAGGCAGTACCGACATAAAGATCAGATAGGGTAGACATGTGCAAAAAATGCTTTGTGGTATCGCTATTGTGTGCCCTCTATCTGTGCTAAATGTTATGCTTATTCTATGTCCCTCCTTCAATTTCGTATTCCTTTAACTTATGAGCCATGGGATTGAACCGGTAAAATGAAATCATCTGCGGATCGGTCAAAACGGTAAAAAAATATTAATCCCTTCCCCCACTCTCAATTTTCACTTATTCCTTAATGTCCAGATGTGCGCTATGGAAGTTTGTTTGCACTTTGTTTAAAAAAAACAGAATGCATCCATACTTAGTAGTTCCCATATGCTAAATGAGCCTGTATCTGAATAAATCTGTTCTCTTGTCGAATTGTGCTCATAAAGCTCGAGTCTCATCTAGCCATCTCCATGTAGTGTCCGGCGCATATTTCTTAGATCCTGAAAATGTAATATATCGTTAACCACATCTGAATAAAGAAAGAGAATATTGATATACCATCAAAAATAAACCACACGCACATGCTTCTGCCAAGCAACATTTGTGTAAAGGAAAATTAAATTATAACAGGCGTAATCGACAATCCTAGCCGGAATATTAATCACCAATACAAAGCACGATGATTCACTTAAAGTAGGAATATATAATCAGAACAAAATCGATTTGTGCTCAGAACGGATACGGATGAAGAAAATAACACTACTTGATGCAACAGTATATTTGAATGCACTTTGCAGCAAGAGTATATTTTTTTAATCATACTTTGTTACATGCCGATGGGAATCAGAATTAGGAACCTTGTTCTCTCATATTTTTTTAAATCGGAGGCTTTCCGGATTTGCCTTGGAGGAAAAAATAGTCTACTAGTTGTAACTTTGTGCTACGCCATAATAAACGGGGGAACCCATTTGGCGACGGTTCCCGGTTTTTTTCGTGGGCCAAACCATTTGGTGAACACTTGGTGACCTTGTAGTGTCTAAGTATTCTCGAAAACGGTCGTCAGCTACCATGGTCATGAAATTGTCAGTGACCGATCCCCAAATGGTTTTTTTTTCAGTGAAACCATATGGTGACCGGTTAGAAACGGTTTTTTTGTAGTCTGGATAATTAGTCCGCTTTCCTGTGTGCAAGGAAATTTTCGATAATCATTCGAGGCTGTCATCCGCTCAAAATATAGCCCCGGGCGTCTCTGACAATTGTACAGGCAATGTCAAGGGTATACCAATTGCCTAGTCCGCAATTCGCTGCGGAGTTCCGTCTGTTTATGCTAAACAATATTCGTACCATTCGTTTTTTCACGAATTACTTCCTTCTTATAATAATTTCTGTTGTTTCCATTACTGTTCCGGAACCTTGAGACTTTCTCTTAAGATGTATCGTTTTCGAACAATATAGAATAAGGCTCCGAATCTCTCTCCTTCTTTTTAAATGCTCAAACCATTTGCTAATTAAAGAGTTTTTGCAGTTGAGTTTATTTAAAGCGTATTGTCCTTGTTTTGGGTTTCTTGCCTAAAACAGTTTGAATAAAAACTAAAACAATGAAAAACATCAAAATAACAGCTAGTAGTCATGACGGCAAAAAAAAATTATGGAAACCCCAAATGTTTTGCCCTAGACTGCCTTTTTTGCTCGCAGGTCACTACGATGGTTTTAAATTCCCGCCAGAAAAGAACAGAGAGATATTCGTGCGCGTAGAGTTGTAAGACACGTAGAGTGCAGGGAAAAAGGAGGTACAATATCGGTTTAACTATTAAATTTTAATCCCGGTTTGTGAACCTACCGCTTGCAAACTCATTGTGATTTCAAATTTTGTTCCATGAGGTGGATTTCAATTATGGAAATAGGCAGGCTTGCAGGCTGACTTCAATGCAATAACAGTAATCTTTTCAACACACCTTTAGGCTACCGTTTTCATTTTTCTAGTTTTGTCGTTTACTTCGCCCTAATAAGTGCATTAGTTTCTTTAAAGTGAAAACTGTATTTCAGGATGGAGCTTCCATCAAATGGTGTGGGTCCCTTTGCCCGCAAGGTCTCGTCCACTGATCGATCACGATATGGAAACAATATGGCCGCACAAAATGTTGAGGTTTGTTTTCCTAATTGTTTCCATTTCGTGGAAAGTTATGTCCTTCATCAAGAAACTAAACCTATATAAAGAAATTACTTTTCACCATCAACGCACTAATAGTCAATCGACAGAAACAACATTTATTTATTTAGAACAATTCTTCCGTTCTCCAGGGAACCAGTTCCAATACTAACCAATCATATTACGGTGAGAATTTGTGTACTATTGATTAAATTCTGCTTGAGTATTTCAAAGTCTGCACAATGACATGGTTGTTAATTACTTTCCTTTCAGATATTCTTCGACACGTTCAACCGGTAGTTGTGCCCTATTTCCTTGGCAACATCAATATATACGAAGGTGGGATCAAAACGTACTTCCGAGAGCCACCTGCGGGAACAAACTTTTGTTAACAAGCAACAACTTTTTATTGTTTGTTTTTCCAGAATCGTGTCTGTACGTCAGCCCGGCGATTTCCTACGTGTTCGACGTCAGCAACGTGGAAGTGAACGTAAACAATGGCCTAGCACTGCCCATTTTGGAGAATATCCAGAGAAGTCAGAGGTGCGTTTTATTTGGTCACTTGACCTGTGAAGTATATTTAAGATGCACAGATTATGTACATGACTTCGTGTTCATTCTCATAATTATAGGTCGGAAAACGAGCCCCCGAGGGTTGCCATTGCCCCGCGCCGCAAGAAGACCAAGCAAAGGTTCTGCATGTTGCAATCCGAAGTGAAGAAGAACCTTCCTAAAAACAAGGCATTTAAGTTTTGGGACCAGAAGAGGGAGCGGATGAAGAAGGAAGCACGGAAAACAATCCGTAAGTTTGAAAGGGAGATCAGAAGAAACAACCGTCGGGCTGCACCAATTGTTACTTCTGTCATTCAACGTGAGCGTGCTTAAAGCCAGCCATTACGGGGTAAGATTTTCACGTCAATTTACTTCACTTTTCACATATTTGTTATATAGTTCGCATATTTGTTACACTTTCACATGTACATTCCACCACTTTGAATAGTCCTCGTTTCTTTCTCTCTCTCTACTATGTCCTCGCGATGTGGTTTTCTTGCATGTTTCTATCTTAAAATTTACATCAGTAACTGCATTACATATTATACACTAATTATTCTCACATTTCTTGAAACATATTTTAATCGACATGTTTTCATTGTACTTGGTTACGTTCATAGCAAATAGGTACTTGTACATTCGTCGTTGTTAACCTTTGTTAGAAGTATATGTATTTTATATTTTATTTCGCTTTTCTTTTTCATTTATTCTTACCGCATTGCATAAGCACATACTTTTATTATTAACAAACTTATTTTCGCCGGCCACCTTTTCCATAGTCTTATTACATGTTGTCATTATATTTTCAATATCGGCAAGGTCTAATTTTCGTAATACGTGTACGAACAGTACGTGTCGTAGTCATATATATGTGAGGTAGTGTTGTTGCTTTTCAGTGCCTATCAGTATGAGAATACTAATTCGTTGATTTTCGTTGTTCGGTTCGTGTTGGTAAAGTTCCTCTCGTCTCTCTTGTTCGTGAAAGGGAAGGTTATGCGTGTAAGAGAGGAGTACATCATCTTTGTAATTAAATAAAAGTGTGACTTGCTTCCTAGTAAATGGAGTGGCCATAAGACGAACGACGGTGGCTTTATTTGGCAGTGTGAGAATCAAACCATTTTGAAACAGCGACGCAGTACTTTGCAATGAACAACGCTGCTCCGAGCTATTCAGATTGCGTGCTGAAATTGTCGTGCAGAGGTTGAATATTCTTGTGAAAGCTTCTGTATATCAGTTTTCTCGCAACATCCACAGATGCTTCACTAACTTTATTCAGGACATTTCTCGATAACCTGCAATCTGCTGCATTTGCCATCTCGGCAAAATAAAAACTTTGTTTCTACAATAAGTGTGAGACTGCTCACTTATCTTAGATGGCCTGACTTTCACTAATGGTTGGATGCGTTCGGTCGTAAAGCACTCCATGAGCCTACTCTCTGCAATTTTCACAGTACATGAGCTCGCTAAGGTGTCTGGTCTGTGCCCTCCTATTCCTCTGTGATCTCTCCCCAATAGCCTCGTGGTAATTGTCTACAGCAGCATTCATGTACAAATGGCATTTTCTCGGTACAATATGCTAGCACAAATCGAGATGGAAATCCATTTGGGAGTTATTTACCTCTCATGCGCATCAAGTGTGGAACTACATAACTGCAATTACGTGCGCTTACCAACTCAAACATTTTGACTCTTAGTC
Organism: Pelodera strongyloides; assembly: GCA_036852015.1. Taxonomy (NCBI): domain Eukaryota; kingdom Metazoa; phylum Nematoda; class Chromadorea; order Rhabditida; family Rhabditidae; genus Pelodera; species Pelodera strongyloides. The sequence goes on from JAANDG010000102.1 coordinate 220,333, forward strand.
TTCATCAACCGCTTCCCTCTTGTTAGAGGCTCAGGCCAACGTTCAACAAGTTTTCCTTAATTTTTCTGTGATAAATCTCCAGATACTCAAACGTGATTTTGCAAATTCACGTGATTTATTAGCAAAAGAAGATCCACACTAGTTACCATTGTCAGCAATCAAAAATAGCCAAACACGGGTTTCGGACGTGCATTGTGTGGCGAGTCTGTCCCTTTAAGGGTTCAGGCCCAAGTGCAAAACGGTTTCCCCAATTTTTCTGATATAAGAGTCCCATATTACACAAATGTGACCTCGAAAACCGCTTTGCATAATATGCAAATTTGGATAAGTTATTCAGCAAAGAAGACCCTCAGGAATGAACCGCAGTTTGTGCTTGAAAATGCGTTTCAGAGCCTAAAATACACCATGTTGCATAGTAAAAACTTTTGCTACTGATTTAATCAATATTGTCATATTTTGGGTTTTCAACCCGCTGCACGTCCGAAGTGGATCTTTTTGTTAATAAAACAAGAGAATTTGCATTTTATGCAAAACGATTTTCGCAGCCATGTTTCAGTAATCCGGCAGTTTTATCCCAGAATAAGTGGGTAAACTTGTCATACATGAGCCTGAGCCTCGAAGTGAGAGTGTTGTTTGTATATAAATTAATTTAATTGCAAACCTTAATTTAATTGCGATTTAATTTAATTTCTTTGCAGATATTTTTTTGGTTAGTAAAGAATGCCCAGAAAAGTTACGGCTTCCCTCGTGAGTAAAAAACTTCATAGTAAAAACAAACATCCTAGATTTTATTGCTCATTTATCTGGGATGTCTTATAATTTCGGCACGTTCAGCATGTTCCGCAACTAGTTGATGTTGTTTTGTGATAGAAAACCAAAGCAAAGCAGCCACACAATCAAGAAAGCGTTTGAAGAAAAGGACAAGAGTTCTTAGCAGTATCATCTTTGCATTATATACACCATAAACATACATATCTATGTTCGAACAAGATTGGAAGCAGTAACTGAAGAAGCATGATCACTCAGTTCTTATAAAACATTCAAACTAGGAAAATTTCGGCATTATTACGAGGACATACGAGGTACACTAATGAAACAATCGAATAATTGTTGTAAAACTCTTTCGGGAAGGTCTTCATAATGAAGTTAATTGCTGTTTTTATTTTTTATTTTCAGATGTCTATATAGTGCACATTTCGCTAAACATAAGATAACCATATGTGTAGCCTCTACAGACTGCATGCTCACTGTTATGTGAGTGGTGCAAACTGCGGTCCCTCCACAACATGAAAATGGCAGTTAATAAATGGCCGGCCCATTCACATCTAGTAACTAAATTATCATTTATTACTCCGTCATCAGCGATAGAAATTATAATTTTTGAAAATCTTTCTGCATGTACTCTCTAAAACGATTGATCTGGTTACGGTTCGGATCGTTCAGTAAGCAGTTATTTGAGTGAAAACTATCACAAAAAAAATGCACAGATGCTCAGAAAATAATCCATTGAAATACAGCAAGTAGTATGTGTTCGCAGTTTTTTTAAACGACCAAAATCGTCAACAAATTGTCAACAATCAGTGCAAACGGAACATGCAACCAGTTCTCCTAATCGTTTAAGCATAGTCTGTTCCTTTGTTCAGCAGCCATAGCGTTCATCAGATAAACGAAACATTGTTTCTCGCCTAGCCACATCTCAGCCTTCTTCTAGCTGCTCAACTCAAATCTCTGCCGTTCTCAACCCCCAAAGGCATGCTGCCGCTATCCACATCAAGTCAAAACCAAATATCTCATTATTGTCCCCACTTCTCGATCGTTAGTTTGTTCTTATTTTCATCAAGTGTGAAACAATTCAGTATTATCAAGTCACAAACACTAGTGCTCGCTTAGATATGCTCATTTTTGTCTCATCGCCAACCTTCCCGCATATTCTAAAACAAGACGAGAGAGCGATGGAAACGAGAGGTCTTGGCTTGTCCTGGAGAGAGTTACCCATATTTATGGACGCAATTGCTTCAGTCCACCCCAGGGCAAGTCAAGATTCTCTCGTTTCAACTTCTCTCTCTCTTTATTCTAGCATATACGGTAAGTTTGGGGACTGAAACAAAAATGAGCATATCTAAACGAGCACTTGAGCTTGTGATTGGAACCATATTTTTGTTTGCACTTGGTAAAAGAATAAGAATAAACCAACGTTCTCGAAGTCCCTTTAAGCTTTTGTTTAAATTTAACTAATGGTAAGTCCACAAGTCTCCAATGTGTTTATGAGATCTCTACATCAAATTGTTTTCAATCCCGGTGAAATGCCGTGGAGAAAGCTGGAATCCGGATCCGACATTGGAAAACTGCCCAGTGGGTGCCGTTTCAGTCCGGCCCGGCTGGAGCACCGACCGGGGCATTGCAAGTCGCAATCCCAACCCCCACCGACCACCCACCCGCACGTATCATTAAATCTTGTTGTGCAATCATGTCCTTCGTCTTGATATCCCTAGCATAGCTTATGCAAAGCATTCTCCTCATTTGGATCCAATGAAATTTATCCTTAGTTGTACCTCCGGTAATACAGAAAGTGATATTCTGCGCTGACTCTTTTCGTAGCACATTTGGCCAACTAGTATTAAGAAGATGCTACTTGTTTTCGACTGCGTTGTTGCTTTTCTCACTTCTATTTTCACCATTCACTATTCCTATTAGTCCTAACGCAGTTTCACATTCGATTGAGTGAAACTTCCTTTTTAGGTCAAACCCCAAGCCCCCTGTTCAAACTAGAGACTAAATAAAATTTCACTATATTTGACCAATAGTTAAGACAAAATATTAAAATGTCTGGCTCTCGAACAATTCGAGTGTAGAAACCTAGCTAGATTGTGTTAAAATATGCTCCCATCTTGCAAACAACTCATTGAGCCTTCCAATGACTATCCAATCACAAAGCCGGCTCATCTATCTTGTCTCTTGTTTCAAACCCGCTTTAGGAATGGCAAGCCGCTCGTATGCGCCAACTGAACTATGCACAACATAGATTAACAAACTTATTGTCCAACGTGACTCCATGTCTCTTTACATTGATAGATCAACCTTTATCTATGCGATTGCACTAAATTGGGTAATTACTAACAAGCCATGTATATGCAATATTCTCCCTCGCACAATATCACTACCTGTATTCTGACTGTATATTATTATGATTTTCAATGTCTTACTGTTGAGAGTGAGACAGACATATTTTCCACTTTAGGACGATCCTGATCACGTAACTCCCACTTTCCCTAAGAAGCTTTGAGTGTTTCCGGAGATGGTTTCACTTATCGAAACTCCTGCTGATGTACACTGTGGAACTTGATTCCGCTCTGGTCATTGGTTCTCAGTTGATATGCGTTGCTTACACAGAAATTAGTCTTTTGATAATTCTTATTTACTATTTCCAAGATGTTCACTTTGTTTCTCAACAGGCGTTTAATCTTCCTGTTTTAATTGTTAAATCACAGGATGCGTTTCTTTCCCCCTATTGTCAACGTTATGTGAGCTGAACTCGATTTCTTTTTCTAATACCCGTAGGATTTTATCCAATGTTTTGCATGGAATGAATGGCCGGGATATCTCCGGACAAGAATGAAGACTAGACACAAAAAGCCTAATCAAGAAACTTGCCAGCGATAGTCTGCAAATGATCCCACAGGCAACAGTCCATTCCCAGCAGCTTGCCCCATTTCGTCAGATGTTTAATACAGCCATTCAATGTGTGTTGAGTGAGAATAACACTTCTCATAATAGTTCTTGTCATAGAAAGTTTGTCAATCGAAAGTATGTATTTGTGTCCGCATTGTTAAATCAACAAATTGCGCTAAACTATCAGTTATTTCAGAAAATGGTAATCTTTCTTGCAATATTGATATTATTGCCTGGAATCTACACACAACAGCCATACGGTCTTTCACAATTAGACAATTACGCAAGATTATTTAATAATGAGAACCTTGGCGGTCTCGGACATTATCAGGTAATATTTGAAGGCAGACTGCCAAGCAGACAGTACCATAGAACAACTTGTCGCATCAATTTTATTTAGGCAAGGAAAGAAAATAATCCGTGTTTATGGTCCTTTGTTGGGTGGTACAGCACCTTTTGTCGACGTTTACTTTTGGGGATAAATAAGCGAGTATTTTGTGGATGAGTACCATAGTACGATGCCGCAATAAATACGTCGTACGAAAGGAATCAACTTATAAATAATCCCAAATGTACAGGATCGCTCCATTTTTTTCATAAAAGTGAAATTCCCATATCCTCTATTTTGTAAGATGCATTTCAGAAAGCTCTCGCTCAAGGACAAATTAGAGGATGGGAGGATTTAGAAAGCAAGCCAAAATTAAGTGGACTTCCTCCACTCCCAATGACACATGATGAAGGCAGGTCTAAACGACTCGATTGTTTTAGCAAAAGGCACATTATCACGTTTTAAAGCGGTTCTTCTTCTCACCAACTCTGAATTTGATTACTAAAACCGTGCTTTCAGTTGTCCATCAACTGACGTCCAGTACTGAGGGGCCGACAACAAAGCCGACTGCGAGACCGACTCAACCCACAACGAATGCCCCTCCAATTGTTGTGGGACCTTATCATGTTAACCCGATTCCGGAATTGCCGCCTATGCCTGAAGACACGTTGGTTCTTACATTATTTTCATATAGAACCCATCGCCAATTGTCCACGATGTTGTGTTGTTCTGTGATTTCTGGCTTGGAACTTCGCTTTTCATAGAAACTGCGCAGCAAAATAATCCTCGAGCCTCGAGTACCCCTTAAGGACCACCAAATCGTTTCCGTTCTTTAGTATATGAACATCAGTCGCATGTGATTTTGCTTTTCGTAAACACGTGAATAATATTCACAGAACCTGGTTCTAATTCACTATTGCACAGGAGAGCGGGGTTGAAAAAAAAACACATTGAAAATTTAATGAATGGTTTTATTAGGCAAAAAGGCTCATTCGACGATGATGGCAACTTCATTCCCGAGCAGAAAGAGGAAAAGAAACAAACAGCCAACAACAAGGTAAAATACACAAATGAGCGGACTAGACTCAAAAAATGAAATATTATACTTATGTATTTATTCGTGGACCCTGCCACGTAAGTGTGATATGTTTTCCCGGGTAACTGCTTGATTGACTAATAAAACAGGAAAAAGGAACGATTTCGAGAAAGGAGCCGTTAAATTGACTCAAAAGACATCAATTTCAGATCCAAGGCACAAAGATCCACGATTTCTCAGACAAGAAACGGGATGATATTGAGGACTATGAGGTACGATTCATTAGTTGCACTGAGGAGTAAATTGGCACTCCAACAAAAATAATTACAATAAACCATACGACGTTTCATTATATCAGTTATACATTTTAGAGTGAGGACTTCTATGACGATCCTGACCTTCGAACCCCGCAAAACGGCGAGAACACAGCCGAGAAGACACAATTTGCAGCAAGTTATTTTCCAGTTAACATTGTTTTGCTTTTGAAAGGAACTAATTGTAATTGAATGGTTACCACTTGTTCAAACATGGAAATATTTAGGCTCCCACTGAAGCCCGGCAACCACCTCAAACAGGCAAGTGCTGTTGAACAATGTATGTAAATATCCTACATGAACTATATAATAAAGTTATTGATCCGTCACGCAACTACAATCTTTCAGATGTTGGTGATGTGAGGACTTCAAAACAGCGTCTGCCCCCTGTTGGTCAACAAGGAAGACAACCACAGCAGGTTCAACCGGTAGCAATCTGAAGTGTCATTTATTAGGAAACTATTCAAACGCATGCTTCCTATTAAATATGATCTGACCTACCAAAGAAGTCCCCTAACGTTTATATCATGCAAGCACATAATATATTCGCATCTTTTTTATTCTTATAATACATACGTTTTTATTTTTACTTTAGTTTTTTTCATTTTGCTAACGAATGACATTTCAGGTGAAAAAAGACAAGAAGGTGATTTTTTATTTGGTTTCCTAACTCGTTGTTGTGCAATGTTGTTAGCGATATATGTATAACTTACCCTAACTTCCACCAATATCTAATAAAACTCCAGATAACATGAACGGTTACCCCCGTGGGGTTGTGTCGTCGCGTAATCACCATCAGCTAATATCGTCTTGTTCGTAATCCTAAATGTTTAGCACCTTTGTTTAGCGTCGACTTCAACGCCCAGTACTGGGAAAGAAAAGGAAGGCCCAGCTGAGAAGCACCGTTCGTGGGCGGTCCGTTACTACGACACCCAAACTAAGGAAACAGTTCCGAGACCAGAAGTCCCAACGTGCCTTCATCCCCTCTTCACGCAAAGTCGCTAGTAGAACAAATCAACCCTCGCGACAAATACTGAGACCATTCGCCCCACCGGTCAGCGGCTACACGAGAGTGCTCCATCTTGCACTTATTTTACATATTGTTCTAGTTTCCATGTCACTTAATGGGCACAATATAATCTGGCACGAATTCTAACTAAAAGTGCACGTTTAATCAACCAGGATATATCTCTCTTTAGGACAAACATGGTTCTCTTGAGCAACTAATCATATCCCGCCTTTATGAAACTTGCTCTTCAGACAGCCCCTCCACCTACGCAGCCACCCACAGCCCCGCCTCCAAGATTCCCGCCTTTCGTTTACCGGCCAAAACCAAAGGCCTTGGGACGTGAAGAATATTTCAACAACGTTCTACAGGAGGTCGAAGAATACGATGACTTCTTGGTAAACACCTTACTGGTTCGAAATAATGGTACGGAAAATATTCGTCTTATACCGCATACCTGTCGGCCTGTTTTAGGAGCAACAACGATTGTATCGTGAGCAGTTTCCCCAGGTTCCTGTTCATAATCCATATGCCAACCTCCATCCCGGACAACTGCTTCCACCAGTATACCAGGTTAAAAATTATGTTAAATAGTCTCAGATATTCTAGAAGACAAATTAGTCATGCTTCGCTAAAATATTAATGCTTACAGCAAGGCGTAGCTATCGACACAAGTGGAGTGCTGAAACCCGTTGAGAATCACGAATTCATCGGAACGTTTGATGTGCGTTCTTTGTACTAACAACTTTAATGAATTATTAACTGTTCTTCGATTTCTAGTAACATTGTAATTGTGCTATATTTGCTCAACATAATAGTATCCTACTTATATATACTCTTTCGCAGAAATACAGATCAGGGCGAAAGTGTATAAGTTTATTGCAGGCAAAACAGAATCCAGATGGCATTGTGCCACAACAGCCACAACGGCCTTCTGAACAGCCAGCAGCACAAGGGGGATTCGTTCAACAACCACAAACCTCATTACCTGCTGCGCCGGGAGTGCAGCAACCATTCGGAGGAGAGCACAACCTATTCAACGCTTTGGGAGGAGGAGGAGGAGGTGCACAACTTCTTCCTGGTCTCGGGTTGCATAGTCAATACCCACTTTTTGGTTTCTTTTTGTTTGTATTCCACTATTTAGGTCTGAACCTCTTCAATCATCAACCTACACTATTTCCACCAAGTGCCACAGAGCATCCTTTGATGAATCTTTTCCGGATCTTCGAACTGGTGAGCTACCGTTCTTACATTGATACAACATCATAACATGCCAAATTAACAATAAATAAGATCGAAACATTTCAGCCTCACCAACAACCCCAGCAACAACCACGTGCCCATGCTGCTCCACTCTTGAACATTGATACGAACAATGCAGTAAGTGTTTTAGTATTCGTGTTATATTATCAGTTCTTGATCAAAATTTCATTTGGCAGTCTCCAATTCACTCAATTCGTTTTTCTTCGACACGGCACTGTAAGAAGTGTGTATTTGTTTGTCTACTAACAAGTCCTTTTGCTAGGAGGATAAAGGTCGCCTGGCGCCAACCACCGTAGCTCCTCTGACAACATTCTCTACAATGGCATATATGCCTCCTCTCAATCCTTTCCAACTTGTTAATGTACAGCAACAACCGGTGGTGGGTAGAGCACACTGAATTCACATTTATGTTTCCTTCAAATATATTTTTTTCCGGTGTTCCTTATGTTAGCTGACTCTGTACACACAAAGAGTGTACTCAATTTATGGTAGCACCCTTTTGAGGTAGCATCGTTAAATAGCTAAAAAGAAAATGTTGAGTAATCTATTTGTTTACAGAACAATGGAGCAAACCTACTCTTCCCCAACCTTGGATAAATGTTCTAATAAAATGGCATGATCGTAAGACAAACAATTGAGTGATCGGCTGCAATATACTGAATCCCCGCTAGCAATAGTTCTACAGATAAAAAATTCACTTATTTTCTTTGAATTCCTAAGTTTCTTTAAATCGTTTTGTACTACATTATGCATATGATTGAAAATTATTTGCAATATTTACTCTTTCACTCAAAATATTCGTAGTAGTTTCTAATATTCTTAATATAAATTTAATAAACCCATGATATCAATTGCATGTGTCACCCTTTTCAACTTTGATAGCCTATTTATTGCTCAAAATATATATGGAATAAAGAAGCCTTTTGAATGTTGAAACAGTAGATACACCCCAGAGAAGACACAATTTTATTACAATCATAATCTGACAAGCTAATCACAAGAAACAGTAGACTCCGTCCAAAAACGGCAAATAAATTAAATTGGCCAGAATGCCAAGGAAAACTACTCACTACATTGCTCTTCGGCGCTACAACGCACAAAGGAAATCTTTGGTCATTTTCAATAAAAGCGCGTATAATGAATAATTACTTAAAACAACTTTGCGGAATGTTTACCTTCCTACACATTCACTCGGGAATAATTCATCACTATCCAGAAAACATGAATAATTTCAATCAAGCGAATTAAACTCTGAATAAACTCTGACTAAGCATGCAACGAAAACAAGAGTCCGAGAAGACACCCTAAACTACATTGTTGCACAAATGCACAACTTTACGGGAATTGCCCAAAATGCAAAAATAAATTAAAAAACTTGAGTCGCCGGGCATCACTTTGAAAGTTCAGACCTGAAATAGAGAAAATAAGATTCCTTTACAGAAGTGTCCTTATCATAAATACTGTTGTGCCATATCTGCTCACTCTAAGTTTTGCTCACTACAAAAAACTAAGCTTCTACTTCCCACAGAACATGCAAGCGTTCGTCCTACCATGCAATCAAAAAGTAACCACGGGTGTTGGTAACACAAAGACCTAACACGCCGTTATGAGTGTAAAATTGCAGTTCCACTTCACATAGAATATTGAACGTGGTTGCAGCTTATGAAAAAAACACTTCGCTGTACGTTCATTGAAGATTTCAAGAGAATGTATTTTTTCTGGGATGGAATTTATATCGCGTTGTATGTGTGAATAAAGTAGTTATATATTTTACGATAGTCACTGTGGTAGATTATTTGCGAACCAAGTAAAAGAACAGAAAAGGGTATGCATGAAATCATATTTATTAGCCTCTCGTGTTAGCAGCGTGCGTTTTCAACATGATCATTTCAGACACAGTTCGGTTGTGAAAATTCAAAAGGCGGTTTAGGAATTTACCGAACAAATCCAAACTGATCATGAATTATTTGTGAGTGTGAGCGAACATTTCGAATCCTCGCGTCGTTTAGAAATATCTTTACATGCTTCGTATACATCAATCAGGCTACCCAGGGGTTATAAACCTAACTCGCATCACAGTCAGACTTCATGCAATATAAAACAACCAAAGCTAAAAGTACACCAATCAGGGGAAAATATGTTTCATCATTCACATTTCATTATTCGGGAAGTGCAAATCTGGGGGTATAGAAACCTAGACCATGAAATTAAACTATGCATGCAACTAGAAAAAAAGCCAGGAGACCATCACAGTTTTTATAATGTATTCATGCAAAGCATAGATAAGTACGAACACGTCTCTTTTGAATATAAATCAAAAGTGAACACAACTAAACTGCAGAAAGTACTTAATACATTGGCAGATAGGAAAACTTTATACATAAATGGGTACAGTACAACCAAGCGTCACGGACACGGATAATACCTACTATGTGGTCGGCTTGTCTTTCAGCTCTGCAAATTATACGGTAAAATATGCAGGGCAACTTTAGAATAAGTATATCAAAAGCAGAATTCCGATATGATTGAAGTAGCAAAACAACGTGGTGTTTCAGACCAAAGACCAGGTTTTCTGTCAACCAATTATGCTTGTTGTCTGTTTTCTTCCTCACCCACCCTATCAAATTCTCCTTCGGGAAGCACATAAGTGATATCATCCCAAGGGTGGCGGTACAGACCCTGCTTAAGACGACGCTGGTCCAAATAGTGGCCTGAAATAAGTAATTACTAACTAGCATTCTGATACTCTCAAGTGTTCACGTCAATTTACACTTCTTCAGTCTTTAAAATGTGCATCCAGTGAACTATAGCTTAACAATTGAAACGCCCACAGTTGGAAAATACAAGATGAAAATATACCAATGAATCCAAGGGAGCGCCCGAGAACGAAGAGCCCATTCAATGATCCAATCTCGATGGTTTCCTGTGCCTCGGCCGTGGTGAACATTCCAGACTGACGGAGAAGGTCAACGAAGATCACACCAATTGCACCATCCACATTCAGGATCAGGTTGGGCTTCTGAATTGCATATTTGATGTTTAATAAATAGTGAACAGAAAATTGTGAGGTCAATACTGTACTGACTCATCAAAGACAACACAGTTGCAGCGCCGTAGTGAACCTTTCCTACCTTTGCGGTGGTGATTTTTTCAACTTGGAGTGCGTAGTCAAGTAGGGGTGTCTCCTGCTTGAAGATGCTTCTGTCTTGTGCAAAGTTCTTCAGGATCTCCACGCGCTTGTCTGGGTTGTTGATCTGCAACGAATAAACAAACAAATGCAAGCAACTATAAGAAATAATGTACATTCCGGGTTGTACACATCTGCTACTCACCGACTTGACGCGATGTCCGATGCCCATAATGTGCTTGCCCTGCTTCCTCATCTCGTTGACAAATTGCATGGGACTGAGCTGTTTGTCGAAGGCCTCGCTGAACTGCTTGGCCGCACCGTCAAGAGCCCCACCAAAGCGGTCACCCTGAAAGCATATCAGGTATTAAATGACATTGTTCGATAGTAATACATAAATATGTATATGTTAAACAACGTACAATAGTGAGCAATCCAGAGACAAGCGATGAGATGAGATCCTTTCCTGCTCGGGCGCACACGATTGTGTTGTGGGCTCCAGATACGGCAGGTCCGTGGTCGGCGGTAATCATCAGACAAATCTCGATGAACTTGTTGGCATAGTCAGGTAGACGCTTTTGGAACCAAAGGAGAGACAGCACTCCACCAACACCCATTTCTTGTTCAAGAACCTGAAAAGGGAACACTGCTCTACTCTGCTAAATAGAGTGAATTAATAATCATACGTGAGGAACAAGATACTAAGGGCCTGGGGATTAACTGACCTTCGTAATTGGCACCCCAGCGTACAACAACTCATCTCCTCTCTCGTCACAAATTGAAGTCATGAACGAGGCTGGCTTGCGGATTAGACCAAGCTCCTAAAGTGCATGATTACGAAAAAAATCTTTAACGTAAGGAATATAATCAATTAACTTAATAACTGGAATGAAATAACGTAAGTATCAGCTGACCCTAGCCCACGAATAATCCATTGGAACAGCAGGTGGAGGGACATCATCCTGAGGATTTATGACTCCCTCGCGCACCAATTCCTCATAGCAGCTCTTGATCGCATTGCCAAGCTCATCGAACGAACCGGGCACACGAGCACCGGCCTCCTTGAGAGCAGCATTCTTGGCGGCTGCAGTTTCTCCCTGGGCATTGGCAGAGGCACCGGCATGTCCAAATTGAACCTAAAACAGAAACATTCACTTATACTGAAAAATATGCGGACAAAGAGTTCCCTTCTTCAAGAATCAATTGATGCCATTTACCTCCGACGTGATATGATCGGCACAAGTTCCGATACACCATGCGACGAGAGGCTTTGTGATCTTTCCACTCTTAAGTGCCTCAACGATTTTGTATTCCTCGACTCCTCCGACCTCACCCAACAGAACCATCATCTTCACTCTGAAATATCCATTCAAAATCCGTTTTATCATTGAAACTCGATAAGCAAATAAGCAAGCTGCCAGGAAAGTTTACCTGTCATCAGCCTGATATCTTAGGATGTGATCTGTGTATGTCGATCCCGGATATCTGTCTCCGCCGATCGCAATGCCCTCAAACACTCCATTCGTGTTTGCACTGATGATATTGTTCAATTCGTTTGACAATCCACCGGAACGGGACACATAACCGACGCTAAAATATTTAGTTTAAATCCACTGTAAAGGAGCGTGCGCGATTCACCGTTTCAAGTAATTACTGAACGACAATAAGCATTGCAAGAACAAACCTCCCGGGTCTATAGAGTTTGCTGGCCAGAATATTATCCATCATGCCACCAGTGTTTCCGATCTTGAAACATCCTGGCTTAATACCTCCCACCGTTGCTGGACCAATAATTGTCACTCCCTTTTCGTGGGCCATCTGAAAAAATACATTTATTTACAGAAAATATATGTGTATCAGCCATCCTGAACCAGAGACAACGCGGTAGCCGATGTTTCTGAATTTCTGACCTTAATGAGCTTCCTTGTCTGATTTTCGGGGACTCCCTCGGCGATGATAGCAATAACACGGATCTGTGGACAGCAAAGTGCTTCAGTCACAGTCTCGAAAACCGAACGCAGAGAGGCGAAAGTCACCTAAATTAAAGATACATATTTGCATTATTATGGCATACACAAAACATAATTTACAATTTCGCTTTATACTGCATTGTTATATAGCTCACCAAGATAGAAGCGTCGGGGTGGGAAGCAAATGCCACACCCATGTTCTTGTAGGCAGGGACAAGGATCTCCTTCTGCCCAAAGTAGTACTTCTGCTTGTTATCACCGGTGAACGGATAAGTGGAAGCGACAACAGATGGAGTCTCTCGGCGGCACACGTAGTCAAAGTCGAGCATACCCTGCAAAGAGTCTCTTCTAGCGTCTTGAGTAAAATGCTGAAATGGAATCTCAAACAAAGTGTTTTATTAGAAGTACTGAAAGTCATGTTGTCTAACCTGGATGGCCTTTTGTTGCTGACCCCATATGATGGCCTTCGTATTATCCTCAAATAGACTTCCATACAACTCTTCAGCAGAAGCATTATTAGTAGTCTTTCGCGTGGTAGTAGGAACTGAGTTGGAGAGAGAGGCGGAAGAGGAATTAGAAACACCATCAGAATTTTCTCCCGAACGAACTGTTCCGGCAGTCTGAAAACACACATTGTTAGAGCAGTTAGTTCGTTTATATAATTCACAACACAACAATCAGAAATCAAAAGGCTAATGAATGTGCTAGTTTAACACGCGAAGCCGGACTAAGAAGTCCAGTTGAAAAAATCAAGTCAGTAGTGTTTTTTCAAATGTACTGTTTATTGAATACCAGTATTTCATGCGTTTAGCTTTACATTAGAATGTGGCGAACAGACAGGAGTAGTGAGACAAAGGACAGGGCCTCGCACAAACCTTTCGTCGTTTCGGTTGATCGAAGTAGGGAACGTCCTGATGTTCAATAAGTAATTGAATGACTACAAAACATAGGGTGGTGTAAACAACAACTTCGACAGGGACAAGAACATAAGATCAGACTGACATGTCTTTCCGGAGACAGCAGGAATTGACCGGTAGTCTGAGGTGCTATTGGAGGAGCGGGGATCGGGCGCACTCCAAGGGCCGCACCAACAATGGCAGTCATGTGGGTCTCGGGGCCAAACACGTGGATCGGGAGGGATAGGCGTGTACCTAGAGAAAAGTTATTACCCCTTCTTTGATATAATCTTTGAACTAACACTATTTAGAAAATAACTTACCAACGTCCTTAATTTTCCTCAGTCCTTCCTGGTAGTTAGGGCCTCCACGACGCACAAATATGGTGATCTTGTGCTCCAAGAGCTTGTCGACAAAGAGCTCGAAAGCGCGCACAACACCCTCAAATAAAACAACGTTAAAGGAAATAAGATTGACAATAAGCTCTCTGGTTCTCGGAAATGTGAGAGTAAGAACTATATCCACTCACTCCGAAAGTTTTGGCAACATTGGTGAAGTTAGCAATGGATCCTCCAATTATCAGCACTTTGCCCTTAGGATTGGGAGCACCTTCGGTCATCACTGAGAGAATTGTCTGAAAATAACGATACATGCCTAGATACCGCTCAAAACACAGTTGTTCTCCTTAAGAAAAATAACTTTCCAAACACACCTTTGCATATTCAAAAGTCTGTGTTTCAGATGGATCTCCGGAGTATTCTCCATAATTGGCCAGCTCAGGTGCTCCTCCAAGGTCACAAACTGTATCACTACAAAAAGCAAACATAAGTATAGTGTGTCACAAGCAGAATACTATCTTCGCGAAAATAACATAGTGATGTTCTTACGTGAAAACCACTGAAGCTCCTCCGCCTGCAACCATTGTCCAAATACGGCCCTGTCTATTTAGAATGGTCAGTTTGAGGGAAGCTCCGGTCTTCGCGTCGAGATCAGCAATGTATTGCTCCTTAAACATATTGTGTTAGCAAGTTCAGAGGAACAAGTATCCATGCGGTATGTATATCTACTGAAGAGCCAAGTGCACAATTCAATGCATAACCAGTTACCTCTTGAACCAAGTCTCGTCCGAATGGTGCGGGGAAGTGCACATGCTCTCCCTGACGGGTCACCCACAGTTCACTGCAAAGGAAGAGGGCGGTCTCATCAAGCTTCGCGGCGAGATCGAGGACGTGGACCTTGTTGTCAACGATAACTGAAACACGTGCATCATGCACCACGTCAATTAGAATTCTCACAATGATCAGCGCAAGCAAGCATTAGTCATGCCTCACCCAGGGGATTGATCTCCAGATATGTGAAGTGAAGTGTTCTGTAGATCCTGTACAGTTGTCGGATAAATTTAGTGACGAGCCTGAAGTAAGATCCGTTACTAGATCGGAATATAAATTTACAAATGAATCGGTTAGGAGGCAGAAGACATAATATACAAACCACAATCCATTAAAACGTACTGTTCACGCCCTCCGAGGCTTCCAATTAAAGTTGATAGTTGTTGATCCGAGGGTTCCATGTCGTCATCATTCATGGTGACGGCAATTTTCAGGGTCCTGGCCTGAAAACATTAGCAGTTTATAAAGGTCAGTATTTCTTACGGGGGGTAGTATGCAGGGATAGTCACTCTTACATAACCCATTTGTTTTCCGCCACCAGTTTTTGCTTTATACGAAACCTAAAGACGGAATTCACCAATGAATGCCGCTGCAAAATGCTTTCCAGGGACCACTCTGCTGCGTTAGAAAAATCGTTTTCGAATGGGCCCTGAAGTAGACGCAGTGGTGTTAAAGAGAAGCAACTGAAGCTCTGTAACAGTTAGACCCTTCTGAAAGAGACCCAATTTACCTTCGCATCCACGTCTCCAATGTCGACTCCGCCCTCCTGGTAGAACATGATTGTATCATGCTCCCTCTGCGAGAAGATAGCCACGTAGAGTTCATCTTTGTCTGTATGTGGACAGAAGGGCTCGACAATGAAAGTGTGCAATCGTCCATGGGTACGTCCAATCTAAAGTTTAAAAATACGATGAAATAATCAATCATGTGGTTTGTTTTAGACGTCTTAATTTTGAAAACGTTACTTACGTCTACGTATTGTCCCTTCTTTTCACTAAACCACTGCTTGATTTCCTCCTTCGATCCCCATTTCACAAGACCCAACTTTCCACGACGTTTAATCAGCTGATCGGGTTTGATGACTGCCTTCTGAAAACAGTCGTTTTGAAACTCTCTCCAGAACTTCACTCGCCGTAGGACTGAGAAACCTGTTTTTCCACAAGAGCATCATTAAACAGGAACTGGCACAATCAGTGACCGTTTGTATTGACCTTCGAAGCAAGTAGCAAAATTATCGAAAAGAAAAAGCCCGAAGAAATAATGTTCATCTTTTTTTCAATTTTCACACGACGGGAGGGTAATTTTAACCTAATAATTTGAAAGATAACTTTTTCCATGACAAATAACTCACTGCTCCAGGGGCTGACAGCCAATTGCTGTGTGCGGTGGCAACATCGAAATCGTCGTATTCGTGAAGTCTCACTGCAGGCGGGGCATCCAAAAGGCCCAGAGGCTCGAGGTGCTTGAGAAGAAGTTCCTTGCCGAACAGCTCACTCACTGCCTTTGCTGACATAGTTTAAACCTATAAACGTTTATTTGAAGTTGTAATCGCTCTATGATAAACTGCGACAACCGCGAAAACATAGCAAGGTTAAAAAAATGTACATTATAAGAAAAAATAAAATGTGCTGACGAAGTCTGTCATATGAAAAGCAGTATACTATAATATAATTATCCAGGGGGGGGGAATAATTATGTAATAGTGAAATACATAATAGTGAAATTATTGCTGCAGACAAAAAAGAGCGTTAGGGAGGATGAAGAACTATGCTAAAATACTGTAATTGTGATAGAATTATCACACAGAATAACAAACTAAAGATCAACGTATGTTCTTCATTGGCTGTTTAGCTGGCATAAAAAACCTGCATTACCTCCCAAGCAAGCGGGAACGTCGGGATTCGGCTTCTAGATAGCGCACTAATTTTGGATTACGAAAGTGTTGGATATACTCGATTTCAAAACGCACTCATTAATTGCTACATAAAGTCGCTTCCAAAACTGTTTCCATTACGAACGCCGGCACCGGCATACGTCGGTACATTATTGGAAGCACTGAGCAGTTTTAATGAATATGTCGAGTATATCCAACACATCATGAAAAACATGTAAATATAAAAACATAGGCAAATTGTCTAACTCGACACAACTAGCCCTTATCTTGCGAGAAATTGTCGGATACGGACGCTAGTCTGTCATAAGTCTTAGTTCGCGCGAACCGCGTAGCAAAAGAACATTGAATTCCCCTCAAAGAGAAAAGAGTTGAGAGATGTGGTACATTTGCCCTCTCGGCGTTTGCAATTGTCCATATCCGCAGGAACTGCACCAGATGTATGCACGCAGAGGAAATTCAGTATAAATTAAACTACATTGATTATCGATCAATCGCTCCTCAAGCAGACCGGCAAAATAAAGAAACTCAGTGAATTGCATTACAATAAAAGTGAAGCGCAAAAAACCAATCAAGAAACATCAATCCCCGATTAATTCAATGACTCAGTGAGATTGCGAGATATATGATGGATTGATTGTTGTACAGTCTTCAGTTATTTATATCGGAATGACACTATATAGGACTAACCAGTGAACAGCCCGCCCCATGGCCTTTATCTACACAAAGGTTCCCCCAGGTTATGAACAAGCAAGAAAAACGAAACAAAAAAGAAATTGGCTGTCTAAAATTCATTGAAGCATACCCGGCTGGAGTCCTGGAGTTTTAAGCAAAAGAGTAAATAACAAGCATATCGCCTCTGCTTTTGCTGCAGTGTGCAACTGGCGACTAATGGGGGAGGACTTATAGGGCTAGTGCTGTGCAAGCTGCGTTCCATATGGTCAAGTGGTGAGGAGTCGTTTTTTTGGCCCAAACAACCAAGGTTCAATTGAGAGTAATTTTCTTACAATTAGTGATGTAACGAAAAAATAACAATAACGTAATCTATGTTTGAGATGCACTAACTGATGCTTTTATCTCGACAAATGTGCTGGCCATCTCGTGAAGTATATTTCTGCAACCATCTTATATCAATTCGCTAAGTTCTAGAACAACAAAGGTTAGCACAGGAGTTCGATGATCAAGTCATGTGGATAGAAGATGAAAGGAATCTGAGGGCATTGCACTAGAAGGATCAATGAGATATGGCGATCCATACAGTCCTGTTTAGGAAGGGAGAGAACCAGAGAAAGAGGAAGCAAAGAGTGTGTATGTTATGGAGGGAACCGGAACTAGACCAGGTCAGCAAGATGCGGACCGGTATTATTATACAATCCGGAGGTCATCTCTCATTGAGGCGCTTTAGTGAGGAATGAGTTCAGTCGGCACACAAGCAATGCTGTGCATGGAAGGTTTCTAATTGCACCCATGCAATTAGAAGAACAAAACGAATAGGAAGAAATGAAACGTGTGATCTTTTGAAACTGGTGGCATGTTTAAGTAGGTAGGGCACTAATTTGTCATCGCATACATTCAAGAAACTCGAATTACACGATGATAATCAAACAGTGACAATATGTGTAAACTACATGCGGCCATATTTCTCTATTGAATGAACATTTTTATCATCATCTCTCATGCCACATTACGATTGTGCTCTATCCATACACAGGCACAATACTTTATTCAAAACAAATCCATTTCAAATATAGTGTTCCGCAACGATTGTCTCATAAGGCACACTCCGAGGCGACGCACGTGTTTTTCATATGAAGAACACCACAATTGGACTTGAGACCTCAGCTGTTCCCCTTGTACCACTGATGTTTCACAAGGCAAACATGCTGAGTTCGTAAACTAAATCACACCAGGTATGGAACCATATTTGCGTGAGGAATGGCGTGATTAGTCTTTAAAAACAACTAGGTTCGCTTTGAGTGGTGCGTATGTTTTGATGGACAACACGCCATTCAGACAAAAAGAGAGAACACGAGTGAATTTTTCTGCAGTATTATTCGAATTCAATGGCAATAAGTCCGACTTAAGCGTTTGGGTTTGTTATAAGATAATAATTTACCACGAAGACTTCACTAACAAGACTACACAATTTTCATATTTTCCACACAAAATATATGACTAAATAGTTCTGAATACACATGAAAGAAAAAAAGACCCGTTAATTAATAATGTTATGAATCAGAGGTCAAACACTCCAAATGTAAATTCACACATGCTAAGATTACCGCACATGATGTAACGGTGCACCTATGTATGTAAAATAAATCCCCGGCCGAAGTTTTCCTAGTGATACAAGCTTTTTTTTTAGTTTTTTATGCGTTTGCAAGGTATCCTAGTTGCATTTAATATTGGTTTATCATAGTAGAACAGATTGACTGACTGCAAAGATGTGGGACGAACGACATTCTCAGAGAAAAATTCTGAATTTAAAATCACTGCCTTTTCCTTAGGCCCAAGAAGAATACAAAGTTTTGGAAAGAGAAAACGAAGTTGTGTGGAAAATGAGGAGGAGACACAACATCGGATATAGAGAAAGAGAGCGTTCAAAAGGCAAAATCCTCCCAGAGGACAAGTCGGAGAAAGGAAGATGCGAACGCAGCGGGGGAACAATCGAATAATGAAAGCGTGACCTGAACTCGAAGGTACAGAAGTAAAGCTTGGTGTCCAATGCACACACAAACTTATTACCATGAGGGTAAAAAATTTCAAGGTATTGTTGTTGTTACATATAATACTAAAGATACACTATTTGTATTGATATAAAAAAGCACATACGTGGAAAAATTGCAAACATTCATATTATGAAAGCATCGTGGGATTTAAAGGGGACAAACATATAACGGGTGTAACGGACTACGCAAAAGTACGAAATGACGAATAACCGACAAAGTACATAAGACAAAAAGGGGGCTTGAAAGTCTGCCGCAGTTCGTTTCGTCACTTTGGGAGTAAATTTTCCCACGTTTGTTGTTTTGCTATAAAAGAAGACGGTCCATAAGGCAAAGAAAAAAGACAAAGAAAACAGCTAGCAAGTAGAAGAATTTTTTGTCATAAGCTTAACCAAAACGATAATTTGGCTCATGCTCAGGGACTTATTTATACCAAAAGTGAAAACATTCATAAAAGTGAAATCAAACAAGAGGACCGAAACATTAAAAAAACATTTAGAATAAAGCTGGGACATACTTGTTTGTTTAGCTGCTACGACGGAAAGTTTTTTTAGTAAGCGTAGGATGTTTCCGATATTTGGAAAAGGATTCTGGATTTTTGTGAGGGGCTGACGTCTTTCCCATGGGAACGGAAATACAACTCCCCGGGCACACGCCAACGACTTATGGAGTATCTGAAGGGAGGAAAACCTATGCACTGAAGATTCACTGCTAAACAATATTAAAGAATAATAGGGAATATATTGGTTTGTCTAGTTACAAGCAATAAATCGAGTTTTATTACCAATGGAAAAACGGACAACAAATTTTTCCAATTGATTTATTTGTATGGACCCTCCATAGTAATTTCCCCGTCGAAAGAAAATAAAAGAGAAAAAAAAGTAAGGGGGATAGAAACGACCCAAACGATCCCAATTATGAGTTATTTGAATCCCATTCTGAGCAATAGATAGAGATCTTTTGAAGATCGCCGTTTCAGTTGTTTGCATGACATTTACGATTACTTTCAGCAAATACATTAACCCAGTGCTCGCAGACAGTCACATTCACTTGGTGTACGTATATTCCAAAATACATACATCTGAGAAGCAGAAGTATATTTGACACACACACACACACAATAAATGATAACGCGTAATAAAAATGCTACCGTAATAAGTTAAGGGTATCCTGCGTTTTTGAATGGAAATGCGGTTTCGTCCTGTTCCGATATCTGCATGAATTCACCGTGAATATAAAAAGTACCAATTTTTGTCAGACATCAGTGCCAGCGTAATATTTCATGGTTTCATGGAAGCAATTCTCGTTCAATGACAGTGATTCGCTTCAAACAATCCGTAGCCACACCGGTTCGTAATAGGGAAACAATACGATTGCAATTTCAAACACAGAAAGACTAGACATTATAAATAAAGATATATAGTTGTGTATACAATCCGTTGTTGTTTTCGTCAACATGGCATAGCCTTCGAAACGTGGTCGTTGGTTCAATAAAGATAGTAGTTAGTGGTATGTGTGGCATACAATTCTCTTATTGTAAGTTCGAACCCTCGTCAGCCCATTGTTCCCATATACATTTATTATTTCAGATCAACAAGCATGACTATCCAAGATCGACGGTTGGCGTGACACAACATAGTCGATGTAAAGCATCATGACACAGGTATTCGGGGAAAATACGCGCCCTTCTGGAAAAAAAAAGAAATTAGACAGTCCCATATAAAACCGAAACCAGAAGAAACGGACAAAAACGGCCAACCTTTTTGGACTTCTTTGACACACAATAATATTGTTGTTATTACCTTATCAGTAATAACAGTCACTCAGTTTGTGAGGGGAAAACACGTGAAGTGTTCTTGGCATGAAGGTTTGTAAACGGATCGCAAAAGAGGAGAGGATGCGTTGGGGCGCAAAATAAAAGGTTGAGGAACGGAAATAGACTCGAGGCCAACCTTAGCTCAACCTGCGATTAACTTGGTCCCTCAATGTTTGTAAAGACTCGAAACTCTCATTCATGTTTCATGCTTCAGTTCATCACCAGCAAAACCTACACAAAAGGGAAGGGCGATTTTGAATCTCTCAAAAATATGGCGATTTTGAAACTTTTCCATTTACCAGGGTAATGCACGAACTGATTCGTTAGTTTCAAGGGACTTTTTGCACCCAAAAGACTTATTGGCGTAAAATAGCACCATATGAAACGGGGCGAGCCCTTAACTTCCTTAACAGTAAACTATTTTTTAAATAGTTTCATGACCGAGCGTATAATGTATGCTTTTCGCTATTATCTAAACTTAGTGCATACTCTGCAAAACGTGTTGGGTGCAACATGTGCAAGTTGCTCCTGTTCGAACATAAACTGATTTTAACACTTTCGATGGGGTAGTTAAAACATACATTTGCTACCCTTCTAACAGAAAAGGCCCGCGCACGCACGCCATCGGAACTCTGTATTGTTTAATAGCCTTTTTACCCTTAGGGATGTTGTCCTCTTTGCCTTCCAAAAGATCATAGAACAAACCGAAGATGAGAACTCATAATGACAACCATTTACTTGTGCAAATCATCGACCACTTACAAGAAAAAAGTTCTCATTGCAATGCTAAATTTTTGCCGTCAGTGGTCATCATTTGTTTTGTTTTTGTTGTGAAATATGACAACGGCTTTCTCTTTTCCGTTTTATTTCAATTGTCTATTCTTGCAAGTATATTGACTGTTTTTCCTCGTGATCATTCATTGTCACAGGTGCAAAGCTTCCTTTTCAGATGGCAACCAAGGGTTCTGATCCTGCTCCCCTGTGGAAAGCCTGTATTCTGCTTGTTTCTACAGTGACCCTATCCCTCGGACCTGGTTTCCTCGTTCTTGGTGCATTCAACGAAGTTTACCCTGATCACCCGAATTCCACAAATATCCAGTATATCATCGAATACGCACTCAAGGTTGGTACCACTTTGTAGATGTTATCTTGCTGCTCATAGGCAATCTGATAATATAGGTTTTGTGTACGCGTGCTCCATTTGGGAGAAGGTGACTTCATATAATAGGTAGAATCTTCGAGCTTATACGACTCCCGGTAAGACAGATGGACAGATGTTAACCAAATCTTTATGTCAACGTTTCGCCTTTCGGCATCTTCAGGACAATGGAATAATTACCTCAAACGTGGGTAATTAAACCAAGTTTGTGGTAATTATTCAATTGTCCTGAAGATGCCGAAAGGCGAAACGTTGGCATAAAGATTTGGTTAACATCTGCCCATCTGTCTTACCGGGAGTCGTATAAGCTCGAAGATTCTACCTATTATATAATATAGGTTGTTTTGCGTTTACGGCTAATGGCTATAAAAATTGGCTGTCTAGTTTTTTTTTGCCGACGTCAATCTGTATTTGTTTTAGCGGATTATCTGACATTCGTAACTTTCAGGCGTTTTTGAATCTGTCGTTGGGTTTCTGCGCTATGATGGTCTATTCGAATGTTGCATTTCCCATTGTTATGGGTGCATTTGCACGGATTCTGAGTAATGCTGGCCAGCCTCTTATCAAGGAGAAGAGTGTCGAGGTGGTCAAAGAAGACAACAATAACAACATGCTCGATGAGAATAAGAATCTGCAGACCAGTGTGCAGAGCAAGCGAAGGACCAGTCGCCGTCAGAGGAAAAGTGTCAGAAACAACAAAATGTCAGCTGCCCATTAGATAATTGAAGTAGAATCGTACGTTGTCCTGCTCATTCTTGTTTTTTTTTTATCTTTTAATAATCTGCAAATTTTGAAATTGTGTTTTCTGTATCGTTCGGACCACTTCTCCTCTTACTGTGTTCACTGTGAAGACTACTGTATATTAGTTATAAATTTAATGGATGCACGCACTTCCCATGTACAATAAAATTTGTTTATTTATGATTTGATGTATTGCTACCGCGGAACCATTTTACACTTACTTCGATTAATTAGAGCGAATTTATCGAAACGTCATTTATCAACACATGGGTTTGCAATTTGATGACTATCAACCTCGTCTGAAGGAATTGTTGGTTTCCCACGCACACGTGGCTACGATTATTTATTAAGGATTTCCATCCTTAATCGAATATATTACAATAATAACAATATGCACCAATTGTTCCCAACGGTGTAAGCTTTCACGTACTATTCAAAAAAAATTGGTCTTATTACTCTTTGATATCGGTACTATGCCATGCTGGTTAGGGTAGATAATTGAATCTGCTCCCGTGGCTTTCAGTAATTACATCCTGCCCGATTTACTTTGCAATTTGCCCAAAATGACCCATGCTTTCAGTTTGCAACTGAGATTTCATAATGTGCACCACTCTCAAAAGAGAAGTTATGTATTTAGCGGATAAATTATCAGACTAAAGCCTTAATCATCTACAGTTAAGTGTCTTTCAAGAAAAGTGATTGAAAACAAGTGTTCACATTTTTTAAGCTAAGATACTATTATTTGATTGCGCAAGGACGCATCGGGCGTTTTGGGTAATACTAGTTTTAGATCGGAAAGGTGTTTTGGTCCCCATCACACGTTTATAATGAAATCTCCACTTGTTTGTTATTATTATGTAGTATCCCTCGAGCTCACAGTCGGTCATTAGAGAATTGCCTTTTACGTGCGTATCCTATTTTCGGAAATAATAGGCAATATAAAGAATTTATTGACGAGTCTTCAACGCAGAATGCAACTAAAGTGCCTGTTTACATCTTTGCTCATTACTTGAAGTTACAAATCAGCATTTATTCGACTCTGGCATTATGTCATAGAAATTTTCCCAAAGAAGTGCTACGTTTTCGACTATTGATGCTTAATCTCCCCAAGAGATAATCCAATTGTACTGCATTGTTGATGTACAAAACATCATATTTCTTCTAAACTTTCTCGCCAAAACTTTTCAAGATCATACATTAGTAGAAAGACGGTTCCCCAAAATTAAATCAAATGTGATATTTGGCTTAAAACAACTTTAATTTATCACTTACAGTTTTTAGATGTGTGTAACACCTGCCTCTCATTTTGTGGGTGGCTCTCACATTCTCAACAAAATTGAACATATTTCAATTATTTCTTAATTGAAGTTTTCGCAATTGAATATTGTGGGAAATAATAGTCTTTCAGACTACACCTTCAACCGGCTTTGTGTTCTGCGTGTATTAATATTTTTGTGGGCACAATACTGAAAATTCTTGTCATATATGTAACTATTTAGTGACTGATTAATTATTTATTTATCACTTTTTATCTCATTTTAATATTCATAGACCCAACACAGAGCCTGAACTTGGGGACGAATTACAGATAGAATTTGGATTGTTGACTGTGCACATAAATTTATACTAGTAAAAGCAATTTCCACCCTCACATGAGCTGTAAATTGTAACCACAATTGTTATTTGTTTTCCTTTACATTTCGTTATAAATGTTAAGACAAATAAGTTTCCAAATCTATGTCATTTTTGACTAGAAGCATGATGTATTTAAACAAAAACCAGAGCTGCTGTTTTCTTTCAAAAAGTTGTGGCTTCTGGGTTTACTTAAACTATTTCATGTCTTTTAGTTTGGCCGGTGCCTTTGCATGCACACTCATGCATTCCTAGCAATTTGATTATTTTATACAAATAGCGTTAACAAGTAACTGGGACATTTTTGTTCATTTGCAACTGCATGATAGCCTCTTCAAGTACCAAAATAAAAACTGCTCTGTTTTGTAGAACATATTTTTACTGTTTTGGGTCCTTGTTCGTTGCCAGTTTTCGCGAAAGTAATTTTCAACTGACGATTTCACATATTATTATATTATAGTGCAACTTCAGAGCAAAATATGTCGCACAATGCGGACCAATTCCCAAGACCAGAAAGGGTAATTTATAGATTATTTTTATATATAGACCGGTGTTATTACATGCTGCTCAACTACATCAATTTAATTAACTGTTTTTTTTTCTATTTTGTCACTGTTTTAAGTAATTAATCAAAAATGCCTATATTTGTATGCAGAAGCAGAGTGTACCAATCTCCAAAAGTAGTTCACAGTAATTTCCTCACTCATTTCCTATTTGTACTTTAGTATTTCAATTTCAGTACGACGTCAGAGTGTCTCAAAGTGACTTGGACCTCATGTATGGCCTTTGGCCGGAGAATTTCGCTGTGATGTACGAAATGTCGGTTAAGGTAAACTACAATACAGAATATACTCACGAACTCGGTTGCCCTCTTTCCTACCCCTTTTACAGAGTTCAGGAATGTCCCTTGTATATTAAATTATTGCCGTGCGAAACACGTTTTCAATAGAAATTCTGGTGAAAATGCTGCAAAGAGCTGCAATGTATTTTTGACAAGTACTTTTCCGTGCACGCAGCGTTTGCATCAGGCATCCGTTCAAAGACTGTGCACAAATAATTAAACCCTATTGGTTAATAATTCGGTTACTTTGTGCTAATGACTTATGCTTTTGCGGCTCCTAGCATATTTTTTTGTTAAAAACATAGTAAAATAACAATGGTCATGTTGAATGAGTGGTCATTTGTTCTCCATTGCAGGCATTCATAGCACTGTTCCACCTAAATCCGGAATATAAAGAATACTTCAAAATAGCAGAAGGCGACGATTGGGTTGATTCAGGAAGACTCAAGAAGATTTTATTATCCTTAGAACAGGTATCTTTTTACAGCTTAGGCGTTCCAACACGCTAAATTCATCGTATTCATCATGTTGTTCTGGCAATACTTTTTTCTTCCCAATTATCATTACACCAGACGGCTACGCCGCCTGCGGCGACTTTCCAGTCGAGTTATTTCATATTATGCATACGTGAGACATGGATTCAAAAGTAGTTACAAAACATTAGAGAAACAACGTAGTTACAAAACATTAGAGAAACAAACGTAGTTACAAAACATAGATCATATGCTAAAATCCTCGCTTCGGTGTTCTTTTGTTGCTTTAGAATTTCGTAGTGCTTTGAGCGCCGTCGACTCGCACGGCTGATGCGACACACGCTTTCCGTATATGCAGCTTTTTTACAGCTTTTGTGATAGGTGTGCTCAGGATGTGAGACGCCTCAGTGCACGGGAACGTGAACTACTGAACCAATCTGACTTCCTGAGCGTAACGCACATTATCCAAACAAACAAAGCCCCCCAACTTTATATAATAAGATATTCTCGTTGCAAGTGCTCCCAATAGGGAACGGTCACGTTGTTTCCCAAAGAAATACAGACTAACACTATAATATGACCAGTATATTTGCAGTTGCTTACACTTTGCGTGAATACCTACGCTGACAAGAGCACCGAAAAGCTACATACTCCTCAAATGTTCGCCAAACTTCTGCAAGAAGCGGGTGGAATGCACCGGCACATTGTCCCATTCATCAAACCAGATGCCTTTGAAAAACTATTCAAAATACTTCCAGAGGTTTGTTATTGGGACTACAAAATAAAAATCAAAGGAAAAAATGCTCAAAGTTACATAGATCGAGCACAATAACGGTCATAAATATGAATTCCTGAAAAACAGAAGGGTAGAAAATTTCGAACATAGACACAATTTCCCAGAAAAGCACCAAAAGTAACTAATTTCAACAAGGCCCTTTTTCTAAATTATTTATCTTCATATCAATGTTGTTTTCTATTTATATAGTTTTTCAGGTAATAACTGATATAACTGTGCACCGAAGTCCATCGGGTCCAATCAGCGAGGAATGTCGCTGTAGACTGAACAATGTGTGGCATGAGGCGTGTGAACTTATGTGGCACAACTTTCTCTATGGATGGGAAAGAAATGTCATCCCTACAACCGAAAAATATCAGAAGGCGTACTTTTCTGGACTGGTTAGTCGATTAAACCATATTAAGTTGCATCGAAAGCTAAATTATGATTATGGAATGCATACAATCCGCGTTGTTCACGAACATTTTGCCTCATTGCATGTTCATACAAGGAGGTCTGCATTGAGTAGAGATATAGTTGATGTATGTTTTTTTTTAGATAGTTCGGTCACTGCCTGATGTTAAAGGAAAGGAAAAACTGAATAAAAAGGAAAAGAAAAATGAGAGAGGAAGGAGAGAGGATGATCACCAGGAAGGATCCTCCCAACAGTGTCTTCCAGATAGGAAAAGAGCCCAATCCAGCGGGGCTATACGGCAAGCCGCAGAAAAATTCAGCCTTTGTGCGTATTT
Source organism: Pelodera strongyloides (assembly GCA_036852015.1). Classification (NCBI taxonomy): domain Eukaryota; kingdom Metazoa; phylum Nematoda; class Chromadorea; order Rhabditida; family Rhabditidae; genus Pelodera; species Pelodera strongyloides. The sequence goes on from JAANDG010000102.1 coordinate 247,914, forward strand.
CAACGCTTTGTTTTCTAGTGGAATCTATATTTTTTCAGTGTTTTAGTATGGTTCAATATTAAGAGTTGTGCACTAACAATAAGAAATAAAGAAACATATTAGTGCGACAAGTTGCCGTCAGTTTCACCATATAGTATTGTTAATCGTTCCATTGTGCTGAAATGTTTGGGACTCCGGGGTTTATCTCAAAAGGTCTATTAAGCGTGTGTGAACCCTTTTCATCTATATTTCTTTAGTCATGCGTCGTTCGTCGAGGGCGAATGATGTGACCGCCCCTCTTGTGAATGGAGAAGAGATCCATACGAGTTGCCTTTCCAACCATAGGACGCGTTCTGTTGGTGGAATTGAAATCGACGTGGACGATGACAGTGAATCATTCGATCGAGTAATCAGTGCGGACAGTCCAGCCACAGAAAACGATGACGGAATCACACTAAATGAATTGCAGATGCACCTTCCGGACTAGCAGAACTATTGTAACTTATTAGAACTAAATTTGACTAACTTATTATAACTTTGTTGCAATTAGTAGTTGCAACATCATGTGGCTTCAACGTCTACGCAATTAATTCTGCCATGACCTTGTGTTCTTGTCATGCGGGGTTGATACCGTAGAACTGCGTACAAAATACTTTGTGCTAAACACGTCTTTTTTCAGATTTTCCCAACTTGGGCAGTTTAGTAGAGTTTTCTTGGTTGAGATATTGCGTCTGGTATAAATTCCTCATATTTGGTCATACCATTTTCAAAAACTGAACAACACGAACTTAGTATTGTAGATGAATGACGTAGATGAATGATGAATATTTGGTAAATCTCCAATAAATTAATAAAAATGTATGTAACTAAGTGACGTTATTCACCGGCTGTTGGGGCGGCATCAAACGAGTATAAATAACATAACATAACAGAACATAACATAACATAACATTTATTACGTCAACAAAATGTATCGCGCAAGTTTTGTCAATATTATCTCATTATCAAAAAATAAATAAAAAATAAAGCAAGAGGAATGGCGAATAAGTGTTCGCCATTGTACCACAAAAGTAGTGCTTACAGTAGTGTGTGGCTCACCAAATTGCACCATGTTATTTTATTAATTGAGCTTTTGTGAACCCCATCTTTTTTACGCCGCCACAACTTGTTTCGTGAAATACAGCGCTATACATATTAGGTAATGGCCAATAGTTACCTTATAGTTTTTGACACATTGATAGTTTACCTAAATAGTTTACTATAATAATTTACATTATGGCACTTTTCTCTTATAGATTTTAACAGGAACTCCCAATCTTGGTCTGAGTATGATTTCTGGAAGACCTCGATTTTACTTGAAGGTGATCATTGACGCAAATCTCATGTTTCTCACCAAAATAGAAGCACTTTGAGCTCGAGAACTGCAAATTTCTGGTAAGAAAACAACCGCTCATGGTCTGAAAGGAAAAAAAAGACATGTTAGAACAATTAAAAAAAACTAATATTACAGCTTATCCAATATAGTGGAAAAGCAACTAACCATAAGGCTGAGCCTCCAACGCACGCATCGCTGTGTCTGAACAATCACATCTTTCATAAATACCAGAAATACATGTTAAATAAGTGCATAATACGCACCACATATTACATCCAATATTCAATATGCATAGCTTAATTATGGGGAAAGTCGTCGACAGTGGATGTTCCATCCGCAAGAGCAATCAAATTCTGAGCAAGGCGACGTGCGTCCTGAATTGAGTCTTTAGCTATATTACATATAATACATATTTTGATTGATAAGTATGATAAACTTGATACGCTTACATGGATTGTAGACATCTAAAAGTTCAGCCCCCACTAAAAAGGTTGTTTGTAATTTTTCTGTTAAAAAATTGTAATGTCATCATGGCTATGAAATCCGCATTGCACAAACCAGATCGCGGGGGAGGGGGATTATCAGCATTACATGCCTACAAGGTTCCAGGAAGGATGTGAAGCACCATGTAATTCAGCAAAATTAAGTAAAAATACAACATCCTTTGGCTTCCTTTTAAATTATTGTACTTGTGAATTTCTCGGGCCTATTTCGTGTTTGGCTAGATGCAGACTCAGATTCGCATTTCTGCGTTTGGACTACGGTCTCAAGTAGCTTCCCCAGTTAGGAATGGCGTGCAATTTTCTAATGTGTTATTACTGAATCTTGTTGTTTTCACAGAAAAAAAAACTGGAATAGTTTTTCTTCGTCATTTGGTATTTCACATCCCTTCAAGCAGATTGTACCATACATCTTCAACTGTGAGTACAATCTATCAATGGCAAGCGTACTACCGTGGCATTAGCAAACATTATACAAAAACACATTTAAAACTATGCAGCAACCAAATAACAGTTTGTTCTTATTGTAACGATATTTTAACTAAATATTTTTCGCTAAGCACCAGAAGTGGCCATCTAATGAATTTACTTGCCAATCTTCTATATCCCTTGTTTGGTTTGCGAGTTTCAATACTCAAGCCTATCCTGGAAGATCAGCAGAAGATTATACTCACACATATTAACTCTGGATTCACATATTAATCGCATATTAAAACAGCGTCTGTCGCTGCAGTGGATTAAGCAATTACCTTAATTGACTGTGTTCTGCAGCAGACAATGATATTCACCAATTCAAAACCTTATTCGATCAATTCCATTCAACCCACCAGCCCACTCGTGGAACAATTTAGCCAGTATGAAGGTGAATTCTCAAAGGCATAGCACCATGATATTTAGGAATACATACCTTCATGAATATAAATATATTTAAAATAATAGAGCTCAGAGAACAATAAGTAATATACTTAGCTATTGAAGCTGAACAAATACGCATTTCCAACAAGTGGATATGCTTTTGGACCCGGTATCTTGTCCAATGTGCTGCAGCAGCGCAATTTTTTCTAAGTGAAGTGTAAGATAAAAGATAATTCCAGATAATTCTGCGTACAAATACTAACAGCGATAGCATCTGAAGTGAACTGCCTGTAGATTTCTAATTGTGCACTCGGAAGTAGGCAGACACGAGAATGCAACACAGTACTTTAACTTTGGAATATATCCACTCCTGAATTTCTGTGGATTTTGTACGCCATTTCTGGCAAGCTGATCGCAAGTGAATCAAAACATGGCGCACGTTCGTGGAAACGGAATAAGAATTATGTGTCAGGTTGTTGGAAATGTTGAAAAAAAATGTATTACTAAAATGTTACGAAAAAAATACAATTATGGAATGCTGAAATATACGTCATTAGTAATACATTGCTGGTTAATGGAAATATTCGCTTACATACTTGAGTCATCATAAAAAATGCTATTTGTGTTACCGTTTAGGATTGGTTTGTAGCTTATTCGAACCCCTCTCCGTAAAGGTATATCCTTGGGATGGTAACCAGTTGTTTTTGCGCGGCTGAAACACAACCTATTACGCATATGTTTTACTATATACCACTAAAAATCAAATGGTATTTTGCTCTATAAGGTCAAATGAAGACTTTGTTGTTTCACCACTGCTACGTATAAAGTGCACGCTCAGTATGTACTATGTACTCTGACTGAGCGCTTTGTCAACAAAAAAGTAAGCTCGTCCTTAATCAACGTTTTCTTAGTGTTCGCACTTTCCCTCGCACACAATAGGACCTTGTTATAATAGGCATTTGTGTTGTTTACTGTTAAACTCATGTTAACCTTCATAAAAGTTTAAATGTTGCATGCTTAAATGTTTTTAGACTCTTAAAAAGAGCGCAACGCCTTTTCGTTTTCTAAATAAAGAGTTTAATATAATATATATAACGCCACAAGGACGATGAATGGATCCAATAGAGTTATATTTCGAAGTTTAAATTCATTTTGTTCTTATATTCTGCGTACTGTAGAACACCGATCTGATTCTTAAATCAGTTGCTTTCCCCGAATTTGAAGATTTTTTCAATAAAGTGCCCAAAAGAAACGTAGGACTAATAAGGGTGGGTTTCATGATTGTGCTAAAATGCCGCTGACGTTTATCTATGGTGAAATGGGCAAACTTTCTCGAGAACGGCACATAACTCTTAGTTTTCTGAATATTCAAACGAAACTTAGCAAACGTATTAGGCAAGGTCCAAAGAGTGTGAAATAGTTTTCTGGAACAAATATATTGATTTGTTTACTTTCCATCTGGTGTTGTTTAATGCAACGCACATATGATGTTAAAATTGCATTGTCTCTCTAGGGGGCGGTTCAAAAGTGACCCGGTCCCGCAGCGCTATTTCTTGAACGGTAGTGCTCCTTATCGTGAAGTTTGAACCTTGCGCAAGGGGCGCTTTCTAGTTGCCAAATTATCTACAAAGCAATTTTATCTTATTTTCATTCAACATAAATAATACAGGAGCTTTTTCCTTCATTTATGATTAGGGCAACATCGTTCTGGGGTTCAGTTACTTAACTATGACCAATTACTTTTCGTAGAAACAATTTTCTTCAGAAAGTAGTCAATGACTATTTAAGTGTTATTGAAATATTTAATGTTTTCTGTGCTTTGATTCTTTAGTCCCTCCCTCTCCCTCGAACCTATAATCGCTTAGATCAGTTGACAAAATTCCCTTATATTGCGATTTATAATGGATGTTTAATCCACGATTCAGTTTAATTTTTGTGATTATGCGAATATCATCACCGATTTATCTTTTTTTTTCTCCTAGAACATGGTTTATGCTCTAATGGGAGATTGTCTTCATTTCGACCCAACTCTTATGGTGGAAGTGTGATATTCGACGTTATTGTAATTGAATTATGCTCTAATAATTATAAATACAAAAGCTCCAACAACGGTTGTTGATTTTTACTTATTAACAGTTGTTTGTTCTTTGGTCAAATCCCTGTGCGACTTATGTAGCCCATATACTGTACTTTCCACAACAATTTATTATGAGGAAGCCTTTCAAATAAGGCGATGCTCTGGACTCATCCCAACTAATCCTAGCTTATTGAACAATAATTACCATTTAGCCAAAATAGCAGAGTCCTCTGATTTGCAGGCAATTCCTCACTGTTCGTAGTTCCTTCCTTCGTAGCTGGTTATTCTAATCAATGTCATCAATCCCCAGGACTGTCCTTTGCGTTGGTTAAGACGCTTAGTGCCATGCTTCCCCCGGAGGCCATATTCACCAACGCCAGGGAATGCTCCCAGGATTCGGTTGGAGGGTTCCTTATTTGCAATTCACCAACATTATGGGGTCTGCCTGGGGAATCCCATGTTGATTTATTTTCTCCCGATTCTAAGGGTTGTGCATTAAGTCTCTTAATATTTTTTTGTATTTATGATGTGAGACCTTGTGGGAACACTTCCTCCTGGGAAGACTTCCGTTGTGTTGGTGAATACGCTCTCGGAAATCACAACAAGATAGACAAATATAGACAATACCTTTTTCTTATTTTAGTAACCTAATTGTTGTTTTCTTGTTAACCTGATAATCTTGAAGTGCTTTAATGTGTTTGTTTTAATGTTTAAAATTTCGAGAATATCAAAGAAATATCACAGATAACGTGCTGAATAGTAGCAACCGTTTGAATCATGTTTTAATATGTGCGAGTTTACGAGCACACATTAATTATAAGCTTTAATTTTTTGCCAGTGTATCACCTACATCTGGTATGTATGAATTTGTAAACACCAACATTTTTGAGTAGCGAAGAGTGCATTTCTTAGAAGTACTATCCATATTGCATCACATGGAGTGGTATGCTATCACCTTTTTCTTCTTCTTTTTTCTTCATTTGCATTGAACTGATCCCGCCCCCCCCCATACTTTCACCTGTCACCTGTTACGTATTTATTTTGCTTCAGTTACTTTGAGCATTACATTTTTAATTGGTACCGGATTTTCTCACATAATGTTATTTACCATTTTTTCGTGCTTATTGTTTGTGTTTAGTGTTGCGGATCTTTTCTCAATAATATCATTCACACCCTATTAAGGTTGTCACATGGTTTTATTGTTACTCGTCAACGTTTGTACTGCTCGTCTGCACTCGTAATCGCATTTCCGTTTTGCAGGTGGTACTTCCCTTTCTCGGCCTTATTCCCATTACACATCATATTGATGTTTTTAGTTTAGAAGGATAATTCTCGACGATTTCACTATTCCACTATGTTAGCTGACGATGACGATGATGTCCAACCACGGGCACGATCAGTTCACAGTGCAGCCGATAGACTTAGGTTGCGACAGGAGGCAATTAGGAAATTTGTTCCCGGTGGGTATAAGAATATAGCATCAATTTTGTAACTGCTAAAGTACAAAGAGCCGCGAAGTTGATGTTGACTGTGTACTCTTCAGGAGAACCGTGTGTTGTCTGTGGCGATGCTTCATCTGGGATCCATTATGGTGTTGCCAGTTGTAATGGATGTAAAACATTTTTTAGAAGAGTTATTATCGAGGTAAGCAACTTCAGTTCTTCCACATATTACAGTGCAGAATCAAGTTATGGGTAGTAGGTAATGTTGCGACATTTTTAAATTTAAAAGGTCGTGTTTTCAGAACCGCACCTATTCGTGCAAAAATAATGGTGATTGCATTATCGACAAAAGTATGCGTTGTTCATGTAGGCATTGCCGTTTCAAGAAGTGCATTCGAGTAGGAATGGATAGAACTGGTAAGCATTTATATATTTCGTGTAACTTGTTATGAGATTTTCTTACATGTAAGCATTTGCGAGGCTGGTTCTTTATCATTTCTGAAGTTTAGCTTCTCTTTTTCAGAATTGAATATTGAGCGTCGGCGGAAACGAAAATCGCGGTTAGGTCAATTTCCTCACAGTGACGATTCGGACGATTATAGTAAGCATGTTACTTTGTTTCTTTCTTTGTTTGCTCTTTTAATAATCGCTTTTAGGCGGAAAATATGGAATTACTTCTGTATGTTCGTAATAAATGTTGTGTTATTCTCTTTTTGCCGCCGCCTCCCTTTTGTTTTTCCTTATTTAACTATTTTTTCAGATCAAGACCCTCTTGTTGAGTTGTTATTTGCCAAAGAGACGGTCTATCAAGCGCTGTTAAATTCCACGGCTACTCCAATTCATGGAACACTAAAGGAAGCATTGATATCATCAAAGGCATTTGATGAACCGGTTTCAACGGTGACTCTTTGACACTTTGTGTTATTGTCTTGTTTATGAATTTATACTGGGTCTTTGTTTAATTCAGCTGTAGTTTATACTGGTCAACCGGTTTAACATGGCCCGTTCTGTAATTCTTTGTAAATTGTAAATAAACGATTTTTTTTCAGTTCACTTCACATCCCCTGCCTCCCTGCGAACAGCGCAATTTTTCTTACTGGAGGGCGAAAATTCTGTCCGTTATTATCGAGTGGGCGAAATCTTTTGAGGTATGCCTTGGAAGATACCTTTCTTCTTCTCTTCACTACAATTCGTGATGTTTTAAATTTGTGAGGAAAATTAGTTTTGAATATATTTAAATCATTAGTGATATTGATTTTCAGGTTTTTTCCAAGATGAACCTTGATGACCAGATGCGCTTGATTGTACACACTTCGTTCTCAAACTTGGTGCTTGCTGAGGCTTTTCATACTCCAGAAAAATACACCGACAGGATCGTATTTCCGGATGGCCTCAGCGGGTTAGTATGCAGTTATTTGTGTGTAAGGTGGACACGCACATTGGTTGACAATATGAATCTTTCATGTCTCCTTGTTGCAGGTTCCGAAACCTGACGGCTAATATATTGAAAGAACGGAGTGGCCTGATTCCTACCGTAGTCGCTGTGATCAATAACATCCTTGTACCAATTCGAAGAATGAAAATGACCAAGACCGAATATCTGTTACTGCAGGCTATTATATTCTATGACCCAGGTAATAGTACTGATATTCTGGGTGATTGGCGAAGGCCGATGTAGTTCAGATGTTTAGCACTGCTTTTCTCCTTGCATGCTTACTGTGTAATTAATGTGGGAAGACTCTCTATACTCTTGTTCTTCTCCTGTTTTAATTTGCCGGTTTCGTTCCTATCATTCTTATTGTTATTTACAGAAAGTCTGAGCATTTCGGAAGCTGCTCGACAGCTGATCTCAGCAAAACGACGACGGCTTCTTGATTCTCTCAGACGTTATTTGGAGAGAAAGTTCACGGATCCAATGGAGACTGCGACCAGATTCGCGGAACTTCTTTTGAGGATATCAAATGTACAGGTGTGAATTGAGCATATTCCACAAGCAAAGATTACCTCCACAAACAGTGAACATTATGATTTAATGAATTTGATCTGCGAAATGAAAAATTGAGGTTCCGGTCGGGCGGGAATCGAACCCGCATCTTTGGTTTTCCGGGCCAATGCGTTAACCGATTACGCAATTTTTCATTTCGCAGTCCAAATGCATGGGGGCTAAGGGCGGCCTTAATGCTCAATGTGCAATTTGCAGAAACATTTGAATCATTATGATTTAAATTTTTTTTCAGAAGGTAGCCGCATTCAAGCGCGAGACACTTTGCACAATCGAGACCTTCAATCTAATGACTCCTCATCCATTTACAATGGAAATATCCAAGAAATACCCCGACGTCAGCTTCTTCTAGTGCCTACGAGATTCGTCTTCTTTCTTTGCTTATTTCTCATTCACAAGTGCAACTTAATTACTTGCCATAATGTACTACTTCCTGTACATACATGTATATTACCAATTATTGTATTTTCTTAGTAGTTCGCTTATTGCTAGCTTTTCGTAGATAGGAGCGAAATATAGATTGATCATATCCAGTCATTCCATTAGAAGAACTAAGTGCACAGCCGAATAGAGAATTTATTTATCGCTAGTGGAGTATAACTTGCGTTTGTAAAAAGCATAATCTTATCGTAATCATCATTTAGTATGCGTATCAAAAAGCGTCCCGGAGAAGTTTATTGTGTTGCCTAGATCGATTGTTTTAGATTCGAATGATTGTTTTGAGAATGCGGTATTAAGAATAAAGTCTCGACTATAATGCTGATTTGTGTATACACCGTGTGAAGATCTTGCAAAATTTAAACGTTAAAATTTGTTTTACGTTTCAAGAGCGTGCACCTTTATTCAAGCGAGTTCAAAGTACAATTTCAAGGTTTTGCTTATGACATGTTCCGCAGAGGTCCTGAGCTTCCAGATGACAAATTGCTCGACGCCTTCGGGCAAATTTCTCGACGTCTTGTAAATATATTATTGTTGTGATAGTTATAGCAGTGCGTTCGAAACATAGTTTTCAATTGTATGACTCATAAAGTAGGTTGATCGCAACGTTACGAGTATTGTTTCAACTAATCTCAAGGAAAACTTGGCGGATCACTCCGTATTTTTAGTTGTAGTACGAGAATGACACACACGGCACGGATTATGCAAATTTCTCTGCTTTGCGAGACTGATCCCGCCTCTTTTGCATACAGAAAGAGCGAGAGATTGCCGAGCCTGCACACTCCTGTGCTGCAATCCTGCTCCGTACTTCAGACACTGGTGTTTCCTTTCTGATCTCATAAACTAGGAACTCGAACCTCATCGGAAGTTATTCCAAAAGGGGACCGGATCCCCACATCACATCACTGCAGAAGGATATTTCTACGACGAACAGCCAAAATTCAGCGCTGCACCCCACCAATGGAGCGATATGGCAGCGAAATACGGAATCAGCTGCATAACTTATTTAATCACAGACAGGTAATAAAGAAAAAATGTTAGAGCAGATTAACGTTTGGGTATTAGCCAGAGCTATTACTACATATTATTCTCAAATTGGAAGATAAATACACCTTTATTTGAGCCACAAACTGGAAGAAATTTTTTTTTGAACACTGAACGTCGAGATGATACTTGTTGCAGGTGAATATATTGGTGACTGCGGCGTTCATATTCGTTTCAACATACATTGCATTTGTGGCATGTATCGGACAGAATATAGTTCATCCGTTGGGTGAGTTATCAGACATAATCGCGTGTTAAAACACGGCGCACTTCGAATTTGTTGTTAACACTGCATAATTGTGGCTGACCATAAACATCCCTAGTTTCAGCTGATATCACCCGGTCTTCCTTCTCAAATAATGCCCTCAATGAGTTTGTGCAGACCACAATGTCTCTTTTCATCATGTTGGTACTTGGATTAGCAGCCGGAAGACTCTTTTACTACATTCATTTACCCCCTTTGCTCGGTAAGCTAAACTTTTACATAAACTCTCATATCAAGCACTTCAGCCTGTTTGGCAACGTCGAAAAATTTAAACGATACTGTTTCTTTTTCTTATTGCTCCTGAAACCTCTGACCAATTGCTAGTAAGAAGTGATATACATAGTTAAACAAGTTTCTCTCCATCACAGATCAACAAAGCGAGACTTTCTCCTGTGAGGTAAATCGTGCAAATAGAGTGGTATTATAATGGGATTATTTCTCGAATAATGCAAATGTGCACGAGTAGCAAAGAGGGAAAACCAGAGTTATTACAAGAGAACAAAGGTTCTGGACTAAAATATACAGTGCACTGCGAAAAAACATCACAGAATATGAAATTAATACCGTTCAAGCAAATTATATTGACACAAGACATCGACAAAGTGATTAATTGGTTGTGTTAAAAGAAAAGACCTGTCACAAAAGTACGAAGCCTGCTTCAGGATCGTTGCTTGTCGGAATTGCTCTAATTAACATCCCTGGAATCAACAAACTCTTCTGGGTGAATTCATATTGGGACTTCGCTGTTCGCCAATTTGCCTTCATTCTCATAATGTTGAGGGCGGCCATCGCCGTTTGCAACCACGACCAACCAAGGAATGCGCCGGTATCGTCATATTATCATTTGGTTAGAACTCATGTCAAAATTGCAATCAAAAATCTATTTCAATAATTTCGTCAGGGCAACGACTAAACATTCCAAAGCATAAACATACTGATCCTGGAGTGGAGGGGGTTGTTTTTGATGTTAATGTATGATGGATATTTGAGAACTTTTCGGAGCCATTCTCTGTTTCTCACCATGTTTTCTCAGGCAAACAACCGGTTGGTTTGCTTATCAAACGAGCATAGCCATTAGAGTTTAAATTATTCGTAGAAAATTAATTAAGTGCGGCGATTCATTTATTGCTGCAAAGTGCATATGAATAGTTGATTAAGCAGACGAACAACGTGAGCGGGGACCAAGAGGGTGAATCTCGCAAGAGGATTCTCCCTCAAATACAAAATACGTGCCGGCGCATGCGTCCATGTGTGAGTGCGGAGCGATAGGCGATAACATTATAAGTGTTATGTTGCGCATTGTGCTTCTTTTGTTTGGCGGTAGTAACGGTAGTCTGTTATAGGCATACATAGTTCTGGTTTATTTTGATTGTTGAGTTAATGCATTCAGCGTGTTAATACTTAGGTGCTGTTGACTTCTCTGGGTCTGGTGGCTACTTTACTGGAAGCCGGAGCCGTTGTTCTCGCCTCGCACTTTATCTTTGACTTCCCAATCGCAATCGCTATAATCTTTGGGTGAGCGTATACATCTCACAGTCAGCAATAATATCTGGGTTGCCACTTTAATAAATATTGTCTTGATGGAAGGTTAAATCTTGACGTGGTTTAGTCTACTTCTTGCGGCCTCTTCCCCTGCAGTAGTCACACCAGCCATGCTCCAGCTTCAGAACAGTAACCTTGGAACGGATAAGGTAGGTAACGATTACTGCTAGTGCGGTCATTATATTATACAATTTTTGCAGTTATTTTTTAACTGACTTACGCTGTAAAAAGGTCCTTGCCACTCACAGAGTATGTTTCATTTTAGAGCATCCCTTCCCTGATAATGGCCGCCACATCAATCGATAATTTGTGTATGATAATTGCGGCAAGCGTGGCCATTGGAGTGGCCTTCAGTGAAGGTTCGCGTTCCACAGTGTGTATGTGTTCTACAACTAATTAGTAACTAGTGTTTAGTATAGATCGCGTTTTCTCAAATTACACATTCTCTTCAAATTCGGTCTTAGTGTCATGTTGTTTCGAAATTAAGAAACAACTAGAACAGCTCACGGGCTTAATGAGCAGTTATTCAGTGGCGAACACCCGACCCAGAGCCTGGTTTCCCACAATGCAGGGTGAGAAGTAGGAGATCTAGTGATTTCTGGAAAAACCAAAATTGTATGCGTAGAAATAGAATGAAGCGGTTTTCTAGGTGGCTTCAACAAACCATTTATGTTTCATAAACCCCTATTCATTTCGTATAGTCCACGACATTTTCATTAGTATCGTTATTTTGTTTGAATAAAACCAGTAAAAGTTTTCAGTTTTGATTCTATTTCATTAGTATTTTATGTTTGCTAATCTATATATATATTTCTTCAGATCCTGTTATGGAGACCATTGTTCGGACTGTTGGTGAGATAGTTGTGAGTGCAGTGATTGGATTGGTTATTGGTAAGTTATCTAAACGATTTGGCTATGAATTTACCCACTGTTTACATTGGCTGTGCATAGATTATACAATCATTGTAATTTGTCTGTTTTTACGATGTTTATGTTCATTGGATCATATTTTGACCGGAAACTTCCTCGCAAAAGTGTGGATGTGTGGGATGGATGTAGACTGAATAACGCAGCCAGTATCCAGAAGGCTTTTTGCTCTAGCTCCCAGCGAGGGTGTCTCTTTTGACGCTGTCATTTATTTCAGGCTGGGCACTGTGGTGGTTCCCCCGTCGGGCTGATACCTACACTCATCTGTCTCGCGTGTTCCTCCTCTGCTCCATCTCGTCTGCTCTAATCTTCGGCTCTTTGGCACTCAACTTCCCTTTTGCCGGTATCATCGCAGTGATAGTGATGACAGTTATTGCATCAAAGCATTGGAAGTTGGACAACGAAAAGAAGGTAGCAGTTACAAACATTATCAAGAAGATATGAAACGATGATGCAGATTATAATGTACTGAATGGCCGCAAATCGCAATTGTTCGCTTAGATTTTGTATTCAGATGTACGTGGAAGAAAGGAGTCTCGCGATAATATGGAATCTGTTCTTCCAACCTCTCCTATTTGTGCTCATTGGAATGAAGTTTGAAATCGTTCAGGTAATGAAAACATACCGTACCTATTTGCTTTTTTGTGGTGAATTTTAACAAATCTTTAATTTTAATATGATTAATAATTTTAATATAATTTACAGCTCGAAAGCTACACACTACGGAAGGTGAGCGCTGATAGAGTGTACTTAGCGTTGTTAGCCCAGTATAGACGCACAGTTTTCTTTTGTTATTTTGTCTAAATCTGTTTTCCTTTCTTATTATTATTATTCAGAATACTGGCCATGGTGTTCTTTCTGGATTGGCAATTATTGGAATCGGAATCGGTGTCAGAATCCTCTCTATTCTCTTCTTGACCATGTGTTCTGGACTGAAATTCCGCGAACAACTTGTATTCGTGTTTTCTTTCCTCCCAAAGGCCACAGTACAGGTATTTAACGAAGAGACACTATCGTATCACATACTTACAGAAGGAAGATTTCCTGTGACGCTTCAGAGAGTGCAATTATCTCCATAATTAGCATTTAGTTATTATTGATATTTAGGCAGCCCTCGCACCAGCTCTTCTTGCGGCCACATCAACTATTCCCGAATTGGAACCCTGGGCTCAACTCGTGCTCAATACTTGTATCTTCGCAATGCTGATCACCACTCCCATTGCACAATTGTTTCTTGACTTGGCTTGTCCGAAACTGCTCAAAAGCAAGTTTATTCAAACGGTGAGCGCTCCATTCTGACCATTGCGAATGATTTAGTAGAATAGACACTTGGAGTCTAGGCCGAACCATGTGACTTGTGCTCTGTACACTTTATAGGTGCAGATCTCTCCTGAAGACACATATTTGAGTAATCAGAAGGTTGACGATGGGTTGGAGCACGTACACGGAACACCTGGGTCATACACTTTCAAGGTAAAGCTGGGTCATACGTATTGAGCCGTCGGAAGGCGAAAAGTTTTCAATAAAATTACGCCGATTTATTTTGGTCTTCTTCATTAACGACATAATGACCTACATTGATAGCAAATATCGCTCAACATCATACAATTAGGTTCGACGATCCGCTAGCTTCAATGAAATCATCATTTTTCTTCCGGCAACTTCAGGCAGTGCGCTGGAAATAAAAGACTTCCCTTTCCAGCAATTCAAGGCAATTTATGAGAGGCACGGTCAGAATCTTGAGCAACAGGAGAGATCACTTCCACCAATTCTGCAGAGTATTCAACAAGGAATGTACGATTCACCGAAGAGGGAAACATATGGAAGTCCAGTAGGAGGAAATGGTTTGCCATCTTATAAGAACTCACTGTGAGAAGCTAATGGTCCATCGCATTTGTTAGTTAATTAGCCGAACGGCCCACTGCACATAGAACATTCTTAAATGACATTTTAAGGCTACGGTAATGGCAGTTCAGCTGCCCCACATGGATATGGCAACCAAGCACTGAATGTGGACAGATTCCCTCCCCCACAATTCGGTTCTGCCCCAGATGAAAGGAAAACGTACGGATACCACTTCTAAGATATAGGCCACCGATTTTTTCTAAGTATATTACCATGCATAATCACAATTTATGTAATTGCCATCAATCATTATAAGTTAATATCTATTTACACATTACATGTGATTACCCATTCACCCGAAAATCTCATCTGATTCTTTTCAAACGTCTGTAAACACCATGTGTTTTGCACACCAATTTCTCAGGCGCTATTGTCTTTTCACTGTTGTTTCAAAAGAAGAACTTTCTTTCTAATTTCGTCAATAAAATCCAAAGTCAATAAATCAGCTTATTTTTATATATAATCATTATAATCGCCACTTTGTACCATTACTATATTCACTTGTTCTTGTTATATTATTGTAGTGTGTAAGCACCATTACACCACGACATTTTTTACTCATTTTCATCATTTGTTTTCGATGCAATATTTACAAAACTCTCATCTTGGTTTATGTCCGATTTGTATCTGTGTTGACTATCGATGGTAGACTTATTTCAGTAAGTCATTAGTGTATACCGAATATTTGATGGAGAACTTCACATTTTCTAGACTATTGAAGAAGTAAATGAATAATTATTCAGTTTCTTTCCACATATGATAAATGTGACAAACATTTCACCGCAGTTGCAAATTGAGTTTTTTGCACCAGAACGTATAAGCCACGGAAAAAGAGCACACTCGTAGCTTTAACTTTATTGTCACATACGCAAAAAAAATATTTTGTCACTTGTACCTGTATACTGTAGCATTAGTAAAGAGGAAATAAATAAAATGGATGCGCAGGCGAATGCTCTGTGCACGGATTTATGTTTTTGTTTTGCAGAATCTTTGTGGGAGATAGTTTAGATAAATTGTCAAAATATACTATCAGACACATAACAAACAATTAAAAAAACATGTTTGGTTCTCATTTGGTGACATTTGGGTTATTGGTGCCTGAGCACAGAGTATATTTCAAGCACACATATTAGTAACTAAACATAATTATCAAATGCTAGACTGTTTTCTTGTTTGCACATTTTCCTCGATTGATTTTTGGAAGAATTTCGTCAAGTAGATGGTCTCAACCAAGTTGACGACAAGCCTCTCACTGAAATGATCATACTTCTCTATCGTATCCAAAAATGGAACTCCGTAAGTGGGCACTTAAAAACTGGGAACAAAAAAACAATAGTAACATACCTTGTCCTATGTTTATCATCAAATCGTGGAAGGAATTCAACAACTTCAGTTGCGATCAATTTTCTCAGGTCCATTCTCAGAACCGCTTGTAAGAATTCATCGGAAGAAATGCCACCTAAAAGTAAGTGTTTTTTTTACATGTTATCCTCCAAAACCACTTTTTTAGATTATCCATTCAAAAATTTACCGTCGGCCGGTGTGCCTACGGCCGGAGCATCTGTGACGTTAAAACCATCAATATCAATTGACATTCCGAATCCAACGGTGTTCCTAAAATACATTTGTCTGTCATTCGCACGAGTTGTCAATGTGTGCAACTTGCAATGATCACCTTTTTCAAAGACAGGGAGATTATCATTTACTGGCGTTTGAAAGGGAAATAGTGATTAATAGTATGATCCAACACGGAATTGACGAAAGATCATACGAGAAAAGTTGCTGGTCGCCGAAATTGTTTCCCGACATATCACGCAGGGCAAGAAGAGATGCTTTCTCAGCGTGTATAATGAATGATGTCTGCTTACCTTGTGACATGATGATGTGCTTCCTGCATCACATCAATGATGCCCCTTCTGTCAACTTCTTCCATATAGAAAATGCGGACTCCCATTCTTTCCAAAAGCTCCTAAAGTTGTTTAATGTAAAACTTTACATGCATTGTAATGGACCGAGGTGTCGAGAGTGACATTCCTTAAACTTGCATTTTAACCAACCTGCTCGGGCGGCTCGAAGCTCCTGATTCCAACTAAGCATAAGTTTTCGGGAAGGATCTTTGGCAGATGATCACCTAAAAGTATGATCGGGGTAACTTTACCCAGCCCTCTGTGTGTTATGGAATTCAGTGGATTAGCTTATACATAGATGAATCACGGTTCTGGAACAACAGAAACGAACAGTTCAGTAAGTTGATCTTTTGTTTTAGTGATAAGAGTCAGTAAAGCCACCGACCAATTTGCGTGAGGTTTTTGTCTCCAAACCCTAGGAGATGTGCTACAGGCATTCCGTGTATATTTCCACTGGGAGAGGTTTGAGGAGTGTGCGCGTCCTGTAAGTTTTTGAATTTTATAATTATAATGTCATCACTGCGTAAATAAAAGTGAATTAAAACAATTCCTCCGTCAAGATTAGACGTGACAAATTTTCTTTAATTTTAGTTGATACATGATACTCACCATATGAGCATCGACCCAGATGAGTCCAATATCTCCTTCAGCCCTTTTATTATATGCCACTCCACTCCAAGTACCAATCGCTGATGAATGATCTCCGCCAATAACAAGCACTTCGTCAGTATTCTCCAGACTGGCGCCTGCATGACGCGCTAGTTGGCGCATCGTCTACAATTAGCTGTAATTACTTTCCAATCAGTTTCTTATTCAGAGAAGTTTTTTGAGGAGCATAGTCAGCAATGATTACCTGTGTTATCCCGGGCAGAGCATCCATCTGTCTGCCGGTGTTCACTTCCTCAATGATGGTCTCCCACTGAAGTGGTACTCTGGATTCCTTCAGAATCTCAGACTTACGTAGCACACTCACAGCTGATTCACATCCAAGATGCCTGAAATTGACCTGAACGTATTTTGCACATTCCCAGTAAACTACAGTGTCTCCTTTTTGTCTATTCTAAAGTAATCAACAAAATGTAAGCATGATAAAAAAATATATGTAAAGGAAAGTGAAAAATATATGTAGTTAAGTTAGGTTCGAAGTTGATTATACTCAAAACCCGCTAAAATTTTTTCCAGATTGTTCAAGAATGTATTATGTTGTAATGCAATATATTGGATACCCCCAAATAACTCCTAATGAGTTTTCGTTATTATGGACAGCGGATGTCACAACGGATCTTTGTGCCATGTATTTTGGCACAACCTTGTTTCGTGCGCCCTACAGAAATAGACATTTTGTTCCCTCGCGTTTTAATGTACCACGCTTACCGCCCTCCGATTCCATTTGCACATCCGACAACATTGAGTGCTTTCTGCAAGATTCGTAGCGAGGCCTTCATTATTCTGAACAGCACAATTTACAGATTCGCTTTGTTATGACAAAACACGCGGTTTCTCCCTCAAGCGCTAGTTAAAGGATCGATAAACAATTTGCAGAAGTGAAGGTTTGATGAAAAGCTGGTAATAATTTAGCGAAATATACGTTGCCACATATTATCATAAAATAATTGGTTTAAACATGCATAATAATAATACTAGATACAACCCATAAACAGAAATAGAGACATAGCGTGTTGGATCTTGTTATTGAAAATGGACCAAATGATGAGCCGAGCCGATGTATTTGATGAGATGTCACCGAATTCCATCCATAGAATCCACCCACGTGGGGGTGTGCCCCGCCCACATAGATAGAAACAACCCATACATAGAAATAGAGACAGAGCGAGTGTGAGAGAGAGTATCATAATGCCGTGAAGGTTGAATACATAAAGACATGGTACTCCGTTACATGGCTAAAGATGGTACGTGTTATGACAATTTTTTTCAAATTCAAACCAACACTTGGTAGCAAATTCATTCTTTAAAGAACGCAATGCTGTTTGCAATCGCTTATCAATGCTCTTTGGGAAATACAAAAAAAAGTTGAGAAAAGATGTCGACGAAATCACCCGAAGTAAACCCATCAATTATGATACATTTATGACGAAATCTTATAATCACAATGCTGCTAAATGTGTCGATATTCGATGCAATGGGGCCACTTATTGTAAAACTTGCAAAAACAAATAGTTTCGAAGCCCCAAATAGGCACCGTAGTCTGAACTGAAAAATGTTGATACGTAATCTATTGCATTTTATAACCAACTGCATTTAATTTCTGGGGATCTTGCTCCGCTAATAACGTTAACGTCGAATGCAACGCGGATTTCGTCATTACTACTAAAAATACTGTTGTTTTCACAGAAATTTCAGAATAACTTTTTTTCGTGTGTCTGCGCCTTTTTGATGTTGGCCTTCATTAATAACAATTTGTTTGCGTAGTTCAAGATTTGATTTAAAGCGAAATACCGGCCGGTTTTTGAAACACATCGTGGACAACTGCGTTCCTCCGCAGTTATGCTAATTGTAAGTAGGGTCGAATTGGGGTCGGGTTTTTTTATTATAAATTTTGATCATTTGCATACGATGCCAAAAAAATGTAGGTGTCCACGACGCGTTTCAAAAACCGGCCGGCATTTCGCTCTAAGTCAATTCAAGGTACGGACGCTGGTTAGCCAAAGCATGACGCAATGGGTTCTGACAGCCGTTCTTTGGCTTTATACTTTACCTTCCCACTGGCGATTTCGTGCTTCAATCGTTCAGTTTCCAAATTCCCGGCGCAAAGCATAGGCTAGTTCTCTTTCACACCTTACAAGAAAAAAAACATGAAAACTGGCATCGTCCAAACGCACAAGTCATCATGCGTATTGGGCCGTCAACTCACGTTCAGCGTTTTGCAAAAGGTGTTATTTAGGCTAATGGTAAGACCACTACTTGATAATCAAAAACAGAGTGCCAAACTCCACTATGAAAGAATGATTTTTATTCTTGAGATAAACAATCTCTTCGCAGTATTCTTGCCCGAGATTGAGATGGTGCACGTTTTCTAAACAAACTGAAACATCATGTATTTTGTAGCTGAAAGGCGCAGTGAAAGAAAACATTGTGCTTGCATGCGTAGGATAACGAAAAAAGTACATTTCACCTTTGGTTCGTGGCATTCTGTTACGATACGTTTCTAACCATGGGATAATTCTAAAGATCGATTGATAATTGTTTGATCTTTCTATTCGTATTCTTTGTTGTAATTAATCAGTCGCCACGTGAGATTGTATAACCAGTCGGTGGGGAATGGGTTTCCCCGAGGGAGTGTAGGTGAGTGATAGCGATGGGAAATGGAGGGTCGAGACAGTAAAAGATCTCCCTTTCAAGAAATGGGGAATCCCTGTCGACGACAGACACACCATAAACGAGTGCATAGCCACAATTGTGATCACCTTAAATATTGGGTAACTTCGATCAAAGTACAAACTCCCAAGGATACACTTATAACAATGGCATTAAAAACAACTTTATAACTACTTTTAGTAGTAAGAGAACTAACAAGCAGGTCCTCTATAGGATTCAGCGGAATGCCTCCATGTGTGCTCTCCCGTAAGAAAACAAAGCGTGTCATGAATTTCGTGAACTCGAGTTCATCGTAATTTACAGCTCATTATCACAAGCATGCGAACCTTCTCTTGGAAATCATACAGTTTGGAAGAAAGTCATGTACACACACTTGTTTCCTAGTATTTAAATTTATAATAGAGGGTGCAGTATGTAATCACACTTTTCTGTTTTATATCTCTCGCCATACGAACTGTTACAATGGACGCACGCATACACCTTATGTAGGACAAACAAAAATTATGTCTGGTTTTGTTTCATTGATATTCGAGAATAAATTTCAAAGTTTATCCTGCAATGCACGGAGAATGATTGAATCTGTTTATTGCTTTGAGCGTGAGACAAAATATTCCCCATTTTTTTCCAGATTTCGCCTGGCTGTATTGAAGTATTTTTGCTCCGTTAAATTTAGAACGGTGTTCAAAGTCACCGGAATTTTTTTTTAGATAACATACAATATAGTCAAAAATTAAGGAAAAAAAAACTTGCTGAAACGTATTTCAACCGCATATACAGGCAGCGTATTCGAGTGATTCCTCGCGGCACTAGGCAAAATTAAAGACGTTTGCGGAGGTAAATATTATCAAACAAAACAATGAACATACAATACATTACTTGTTTTTCTGACGGACTACTTCGTGTACTAGCGATCGATTCTTCTTTCAGATTCATTTTTTATGAAATACGTGATTTAATCATTTTCAAAACTTTCGGATTCAAGGATATTAAATTGATGATGGTTTTTATCATCTAAGTCTTCCTACCGTGATGCCCACCGTATGATGATTGCATAATAAATGTTCCTTTTTCGGTCGCTCTACCTTATCTGTGCGAACTATTCCAAATATGTTCCAATGTTTCAATACCGTCCAATTTGTTTTTATTTGTTTTTATTTATTTTCATTCCACCGTAACGTTCAAGAACGATCGATTATCTGTAATAATTGTTTAAAAGCGTTTAAAAGTTTCGTGTAACAGTCAGCAGTTTCGTTGGCGCTTTTGAACTTGGCCTGAAAACGCCAAACTGGCACATTTGCGGTGGTTTTATCTGGTTTGTGAATCGGTTTCTTGTGTGACTTTTCAAACACATCTCAACGGATAATCTCACTTCGAAAACCGTGCCATCCACCGTTCCCTTCAACAGTCCATACATGGAGCATCAATTGCAAGCGTCGCTTGAGAAGAATTTATTATACTGTACGCATTGGTGCCTCTGTGCCTTTTCTGATTGCTATGTTCTGAAACTCCAAGTTAACTTTGACACCTATGAAACTATCGCTCGAGTCTTCGACTAATAGTGCACTGGGGTCATTGGTATCCAATTATGTATAGGGGCAGCGAACATAGTTGGGATGGAGTGCACAAGTACCACTACACTAACCATTTTTTGGGGTCAACCACATACACAAGAAACAAACATACGAAATGGATGATGCATGTTTGGTGCAATTTATTTTGTATAAGTCTTATTTTGTAACTGATTTTTGAGAATTGCGTTTAGTCACTCATTGCCTCTTTACTATCATCCGTCTGAAATCTCTTAAATTATAATTACCTGACTGTAATTTGTTACGCGACCTTTTGTGGAAAGTCTATTTGAAAATTAATTTTTATTTACCACAATGCGTACAAAAAAACCAGATTTGATAACATTCTTGCTAGACGGTTTTCAAGCCGTCGTTTTGAAGTAATATCATCTTTTGCGGAACCGCAATATTTTTTTCTGCAGTAAAAAATTCTTACAACAAATTTAGCTTTGTCGCGTACTAAAGTGTACAAAAATTGATATGCCGAATTATCTTATGTACCAGTCTTGTTTATTCCCAAAACCTCCATTCAAGAACGTCAATAGTCGGTCAGCTGTGGAACATCTCGATGTGTCCATTATATAGTGGATCCCAGTTCTTACACAGCGAGTGACCAACACAAAATCCACCCTCACTCCACTATACACACAAATATACTAACCGAAATATAATATTCGACGACAACGATAAACAAAATTCATTTTCAAATTTACATTTCAAAAAGAAAGTCATGATTTGGTTTCCAGTGAATTGTTTTTAGACAAGGTGTCGTTAGGATTAAGAAACGTACATTATTATTATTACATAAAAGATGACGCATTCGTCAATTGTTCGTGATGGTCCTTCTCGCTCATATCTAATTAAGAACTGTTTTGTGGTGGCGGCCCATAAGGGTTGTTGGCCCATCTGCCAGGGAAACGCGCATTCCCTTCTGTCACTCTTTACAGTTTTTGGGAATTTTAATGTAACATTGAGATTCTATGTAAGCATTTTTTTCAGCCAGAGTGTATGTTTTTTTGAGAAATTGCACGCGGTTTATACCTTCTGATGTATGTCGGGTATTGGTATGAAATACAATCCATAGCAGGCGATAACCTATCAAGGTATATTCCAAAAGGACAATGTCCCACTTAGAACACCTGCCATATCATCCACCTTCCATTGCTCTCTATCTACTATGGTATATCAGGCGTCTTGCCATTTCTCAATTGTTTTTTTCGTCACTAACAAAGTCTTCCGATAATTTTCTACATTTGCGTATTAGTTATGCAACTGTTTAGAAGCAGCGACTGTGACTGAGAAATTGGATTTTTCCGAACATGTAGAAAAATTTTCCAATCCTTTATTTATTTGTGCACATATATCTGTAAACAGCTTCTGGCTATTTAAAATATATTACACCGACTATCCCCTATAGACCATAAGGACCAGATGTGCGCGTTCTTAGAGTCTTTCAGTTAGAACATAATTAACGCTTTGGTACTTTATATAACAAGCCTGGGCATAACATAGTCAGTTTGATCCTCCATATCCCCGAAGTGAATATTCGATCTCCTCTCTTATAGAACAATGTTCTTCTAATCGCATTAGCCCCATTCGGCTGCTATTGAAACCTGTTCATGCTTTGTGTAAAAATGTGGAAGTTTTGTAGAAAGTGAGACGACTTTTCTCAAATCTAACAAACATTTGAATATACTAAGTAATATTTACACAGGGTACCTAATTGTTTGATCCTCTATGTGTTAGTCTTATGACAGTTTTTCGTAGCACAAATTATCCTACGGATTTGTATATAAATCCAGATTAGTTACTAGGCAATAATGTGAATCATTCAGAAGGGAAGATCGAATTATTTTAAATTATTTTGTCGTCTTGAATTAATTGTTATTTAGTTGTTTTCCGAACTGAACCTGCCTGATTTAAGCACTTGTGCAATGAAGTCCAGGAAAAACAAATGCTACGATATAGCGCTTTTCTAAAATCCGTAAACTGTCCACCTGCTAAACATCTTTTGCATCAAGACACTAAATCTCGGTTTAATGGTCCGATCGCCAATTATTTCCTCAGCGCGGCGACTGTCTTTTTATCCTTCCGCTACGGCTGTTACATTTGGCGCGACCTCAACTCAGTTTTCGTTATATACACCATAATCATAACCAAGCAATGCTGTTCTGAGTAGTTTCTTTTTATACTTATTTTATATATGAGAAAAAATAAATTTTCTCTTGAAACATTATTGACGTTTAATATTTTATTCAGTTTTATCGAACCGGGTCGGTGCGTTATATAAGAAGCGGGTCATGTTGCCATCAGCGGGCACTTCATCTGCTCCTTCATGTGCCTCTCCTACCCCGTCTTGCACGTCATCCAATGGATACACACCAAACAAATCAATCAATAAACAATTACCACCCATTGATTCTCCCGTAACTTCACATAGTTTCAATGAACTGTCAAGGTAAGTTCATCTATTGAACAGTTGAGTTGAAGATAATATTGAACTTCTAATTGAGCACTAAGGACGGAAATCAGTCAATATAAGTCGTGTTGATTTGCAGATCTGCAACATACGGAAGACTCTCCACAAACGGGCCCCCTGCAAAAGCTTTTGGAAATACTGTCTACGTAAGTTTAAATTTTATCGTTCATAATATCATCAAAACAAAAATATGTCAATCATATAAATTTTTATCTTTTTAACCGCATACTTTTCAACCATATATGTAGAATATTTTAAACCGTTTATTTTTATATTTCATCCGTATACATTTCAACAGTATATGTAGAGCTGTTCTATTCCACTTTCAGAAACCCTCACCAACATTTATAACATTGGACATTTCCATTGTCTCTCATTGTGAAAATCTATTCTCTTTTGCTGATATATCTGATATGCAAATTTCATTTCACTTCCATAACCCTTTATCTGGGTCAATCACCGTTCACGCGAACAGAGTCCGCCCATCTTCTTTATTCTTATTTTCACTTTCTATTTCCACTTATTCTGATAACTGATCTTATTATCACACACATCAATAACAGATGATTTACGCGTAATATATGTCAGACTAACATGGCAACACTCCATGTTTCGTATCTTGCCTGAAAAAAAAAAGATAAATTATCATGTTTTAAGCTCATCAATGCATTTAGTTTTCTTTTTCTACAAAATACTAGTATTACGCCATATCAAACCGTGAACTACTTTAGTCACTAGCATATTTTAATACAGCGATAAGAGCTCGTGAATTTCGTAAACAGTTTATGCTTCCATACTGATTAGTGGTAGTGTGATATAGTCGTAAGAAGTCCTACGTCAGGCATCCCACTGTGCATTCTCTCAATTCACTGATAGACAATGCTGTTGACCTTGCATAAATCACAGAGGAGGTTATACATGTAACTAGAAATTTCTATTCCTTAACCAAAACTGTGCGAGGAACTTGCTGATCAAGGTACATTTTAATAGTAATATTGAGGCCAATGTATTTAGATCAAATTCAGTCACTGTGTATCTGAAGATAAACAACTCATCCAGTCTCATTCTTTTAGTTATGTGTGAACATTCCAATTGACTGTTTAAATAAGCAAAGCTATGTTACTGTTGAGCTTGTCGTGCGAAAACCGTTATCCAAACCGGCTGTTGATACTGGCACACGAATTAGTGAATCTCCTCTCCTCTTTATGTCTTTTTACTGTCGTTTGTTTCCTTATTAGAATTGTCCACTAAACTGCTGCTCTCTGTTCATAATGAGGATCTTTCAGGTAGGATGGCTCACAATCAGTTAGGATAAAATGAACTTCATTTTTTGTGTGTGAAAATTACTGAATTCAATACTCAGCATGTGAGCACCAACATCAAAAGACTCAAAATATGCTGCTTGTAAAAAAACAGCAGTTGTACTTGTCAAAACATGTGCTAAATTCTGAACATTCTATCTCAACTTTTACTATCCAACCTTGTCCTTTTACTCGTTAGTGCATATAAACCATATTCGACATTACTTCGTATACGTTACGTAAAAGAACCACTCGTAGCTATTCAGTTGTAGACACCATGAAAATTCAGGATAATATTAAATGAGCGTTCGGCCAGAGAAATTGCGAAGGGCCGTGAGCCAGAGAATGTCGGGAAATCCATTTCAGGTTAAACAAATCAAATTGACACCAGAACGCACCAACATGAACTAATACTCACGCACTTTTTATATATTTCGCGTTCTTCACCGAGACTCTCAATTGGCATCTTACAAGAACTTTTGGCACTCCCACAATACAGTGTGTATGTGTCAAGTTTGTTTGGTGTGTTTGTACCCTCTCGTTGTAGTAAGTGTTTGATAAGATGGTCCAATTCAGATGATGAAAGAAGACCATGAAAAGGAGCGGACGAGATGGCAGCAGAAGGTCGACGAAATAGAAATGAGACTGGCCGAGAGTGAACTGCTCAACCAGGACATGAACCTAATTAAAGCAGAACTGGTGAATGATTGGGGACTCATTTAATATAACAGAATACAAGAACCTGCTATTTCACTGTTATGCTGAAATCCTTGCATTCATGGAGTTCTCTTTCTTAATCCTATATTTTTAAGAACAAGAAGATAGTTGAAATGGACAAGAATCAGAAGCCTCTGATCGAGCAGAACAGAAAATTAATTGACAAGAACAAGACAATGCAGGCGGAAATCAAGAAGTTGGAGCAGAAACTGTGCTATTCACACGACGACTTGATTACAATGGTTATTGATTGATTTATGATTCATCCTTCATTCTCCTTTATCCTAATCCGAGGGCATTTTTATAGCAACTCATTTCAGAAAGATTCACATGAGCGATTATCGAAGGAGAACAGTTCACTGAAAGAGAAGCGGTCATTTCCAGAGAAATTAGAAGAGCTGGACAGATATCGGAACCAAGTACTAGAATACTCAAAATGCATTACTGCACTTCGGCAAAGTGGACTGGTGGGTGGTTGTAGCCGAGTACACATTTGCAGAGTTTAAAATTTGCCATGGGTCAGTATTTTTTTTTAGGATTACTTTGTAAAGGTTTCAATTAAAAACACCCTTTTCAGGAAAAAGACCGTCGGTATGAGCTCCTTGTACATAAGTTTAAAAGACTGAAGAAATGTATGCGCAAGGGAGGCGAATTAGACGAAGATCAGAAAAGTACAGTTGGAAGTACGTGTTCAGATGAGAGTTCAATCTCACTCGATACAATAACAGAGGATTTAGAAGAGGTACGTCACTATATTTCTGGTCATAGTTCCACCTTCTCATTTGAAACTTTGTTGAATGCTTAGTTACACTGAATGTTTCTGTGACCCTTTCAGTTTGAGACATTACCCTGTCTCTTTCTTGTGTTTTCGCTCTGTCCTCTATAGAGCCCGACAAGGCCAACATATCGGAACCGTACACCTCACACATGACTCATTTCGCGCCGTTTTCAATCCAACTTGAATTTACCTACTACTGTACAACCACACAAAAGTTGGCCCATACAGCTGAACCTACTGTCTGGTGTTTTTCGAAAATATTCCCCCTTTCATCTCGTTTCCTGAATGTACTGTGCAATGTCAGGGTTATCATTTTTAAAGTAGTTGAAAGAAATCGAACCTCGAAATTTTCATATGAGACTGAGAATATATGTAGCTCTGTTAGGTTCCGTTTTGAGTTATGGAAAACTAGTTATCGTTCTTTCCACGGGCTTGTTCCAGTCTCGGAAAATCGTCTTAATATTAGTCTAAAAACTGGCTTTTTTTAGACAAATATCATCATTTTTCAACATTTTCTCTAATAAGAGAAGATACATAGTGCATTTACGTTGGTTGCATGTTCTATTTTACTCTTCCATACAATACTGGCTAAGTAGGATATGGTTTTTGCTTCTGAATACACAAATAGGATTATGTTTTTTTTTCCATAAGAAATCGAGTTAACTCATGCATTTCGGTTTTTGGCACAAAGCGGGAAGCTAAGTCAACCAGTTTGGGTGGTCTTCTCTAGTTCCCCGAACCTCCCATCGGGTGGTATCTTTCTCTTTTCTATCTTCAATATGACAGACGCACTTTATTTTATCCGTTGTTAAGTTTAAGTAGGTTCTTAATAATTTGAGTTCGTAAATATAATTTCGAGCTGTATACTCCTTGTGAATCGCCATTGCACACTGCTGGGCAGTGAGAGTCCTTGAGATCAACTAATCTCTCCTATTGTTTGGTATTGTTCATATTCGCACAATCACTTATCGCCGCTGTACTTCTCTCTACTAAATTTGTCTCACTTTTCGCGTGATTTTATATGTCAACGCATATGATAACTTCATTGGGTGCAATTTTCTGTAAAGATATTTGATCAAAATGAGCATAAGCGTTTAAAAAAATCAGACGTTTTTCTTGAACCAGCCGCGCACGATAAAGTTCATCCACCTGCGAGAAAACTGTTCCGGAGATTTTTTCGAAACGCAGCTGTGCGCCCTTTTATGCAAATGGCATGAAAAAACTGCAACCATTGCAAAATATAATTAGGAACTTCATTCATGTTTGGTTTATTTCCGATGATTCACTCAAGAGGTTTGCGAATAATAGACTTTCATCCAAAACAAAAACCACTCTTTTACTTGTTTGGCAATGCTCATATTCATTAAGTTTAAGCTGGTATGAAATCATTTAACAGTGCTCTCTTCTTACCTTCAATTTGTTTGGTGTGCAGAAACACTCTTTATGCTCTCCTGTCCATGCATGTTAGTTGGATCATCGGCTTCAGTGATAATGATTTGTTTGACTAACCAATGACTTAAGCTTTTTTTATCATCTAACATTACTTTTGTTTGGCTTGTAGTGCGTGGACCGTGAGATCGACTCCAATTACGAAGCTCTATTCCGGGAGAACGAAGAACTACAAAGGGCATTAGCTCAGCTGAAGCTCAGTGCCGCGTTCTCCGACGAAAACATGCTCAGGTGCAACAATCTATTGTCTTGATAGTTGTGGACCTTAGTTGGAATTTTTTATTCGCCACGGGTTAACTGAATCTTTTTTTCTTACTTATTTCTAACAGCTCTAACCAATATTGTGTGTTTTACTCCTTACAGAGATCAGTTGTCCTTCACTCAATCAACTATCGACCAACAGCAAATTCTCATCCATAACCTCACTGAAAGGGTAAGGAAATACTGTGCTCGAGTAATTCGCGATCTGAAAGCGTACGATTGCATGATACAGCTTACACTTGCTATGACACCATTTCGTTTTGAATTTCAATGACCGCTCCAACGACAAGTATGTATTTTCGTATAGTTATTATCTCTCAAGCTCACCCCATGAACTTTCGTTTTGTCAAGACATCGTTTTGATAAGAGACAAAAAGGTTGGAAATGTCTAACGCATTCGTTCACCATCCATCAGTGTTGATGGATGGAGTACGTGCTGGGTTAGCGGAGAATATATTGGATGCTATGATAGACACAGAAAAGCCGGTCCAAAATGCATCCAAAAATTATAATTTACCCATTGAATATGTCAGGCCCAAAATTATATTTAGAGGGTTGACGCGCAAGACGAATGTGTGCGAATGTTGTCGCATGTTTGGTAATGATTTTAGGTTAAAACGTTTTTCGTGGTATTGACACTAATGTGCTTTGTTACAGGTGGCACTGGTTGAGAATCTTCGGTCGACAGTCTCAAGTCAGAAAACTTTGATCAAAGAACTCGAATCAAATGTGGATAGACTCTCGGCTGAACTAAACGCGGCAAGAGAAGAAAAGGAGCTCATTGAATTTCAACTGATCGAGAAGGAAGAAGAGGTATTATTTTATTTTAATCTGCATGTTAATATGCAGAGTAAATTTTGAATTATTCAATTACTTGCATTGAGTCAATTTCTTCATTTAAGAGATCTCAATCGGTTGACAAAACCGACCGTTCATGTGACACTGAGGAGTCATTTG
The DNA here is from genome assembly GCA_036852015.1 of Pelodera strongyloides. Classification (NCBI taxonomy): domain Eukaryota; kingdom Metazoa; phylum Nematoda; class Chromadorea; order Rhabditida; family Rhabditidae; genus Pelodera; species Pelodera strongyloides. The sequence continues at coordinate 277,018 of JAANDG010000102.1, forward strand.
ATGAACATGAAGAACCATCAGTGAGCAACAACCGAAAACTGGTAAGTAGGTGTTTTTACCAATAATAATAATAATATGATTTATTGGAAGACAATAAATAAATAAATGAAATTGGATCAGAGACCATAGAGCGAAATAGATCAATATTACAATCAGTGACACTTAAGGACAAGGAAGACGTTCGGACACTGAAGACGAAATTGGCAGAACTTCGAAACGCACGCAATTTAAAGCTCTCCCAGAAGCAGTTGATTGATGATGCTTATGCACATATGAACGTACAGGAGCAAGTGAGTATTATTGATACTAGTGCAAGATCAGGCTTACATAACTGTGCATTGTCATGTATTATTTTATTCTATTCTGCCTTTTAGTTTGTGCCCGAAACGTGTCCACAAATCAGCGATTGGGCTGAAAGGGAGAGTGAATATGTGGATCGAATCAACAAACTACAAGTCAGTTTCGGCATAATGCTCAAACAATATCTGAATAGCCAACAAATTATTAATGACAATTAAGGTGATTTCTCCAATTCTCGGTGGATGTAGATCTACGAGGAAGATATAAATGTAGACATAATTGTAAGATAGATGCTTGCCGTCTGGTTTCATTATGACTTGATCCAAATTTTTGTCTTTCGAAAACAGTTGTTTTTACAAAGCTAACAATAAGTAATAGCCCGAACTTTGAATTGTCTCCAAATAAATTATCGGTTATTTAGAATGATGTTGATTCACTAAAGGAGGATCTGCAGAAGAAAGAAGAAACAGAAAGACAACTTTCAGAAATAAAACACACGACAGTTGACATGGAACGAGCCAAGAAAACGGTAATTGGGCAGATAACACCATCAAAAACACCGTCACATAAACCGCATAAGACAACCAGTCAGTCCTGTTCCTTAATTCACTCCATTTTCAGTTGAATGACGAAGTGAATCGCTTGTCGAAAGAAATGGGAAAGTTGAGATTTATTCTTCAGACAAAGGAGGAATCGATTGAAAAAGAGAAGAAAAACACAGAACAATTGCACAAGTAAACCTTCTTGATCAGTTATATTCGCTGCACAATCAGAACATCGAACAAAAGACTTCTCATTATAAACCGAAGTGGTAATTTTAGGAAGGTGACATCACTGATTTCTTCGCACGCTGCCGAAATGGAGTTCCTCAGACAAAGTGAGGCCAGACAGTCAGAAATGCTGGACAATTCAAGAAAGGAGTTGGACAATCTTCAGGAGCAAGTTAGACTCCATGAAAACTGCAAAGAAAGGGTATGCAAGTGTATACGATTAGTTAATGTTGCATATTCCCGTAACACCCAAATTCACAGAGATTCTACAACGCGCTATCAAAAAAAAACCGTAGTTTCAAAAACATCGAGTTAGCACTCGTCTAGTACGCATCTTTCCTCTCTTTCTCTCACCGCCCTCCTCTTTTTTTTGCTGCCTACAGCGCCGTGAATTCAAACGGCCCCTCGTACAAAGAATCGGCTGATTTTGTACGGACGTCCGGAATCCCATATTGAAGGATTTTTTTAGGAGGGTGTGAAAATGTTTTACTTCTTATCTAATTTTTTTGTTTAATTCTATTTTCACCAAACTTACCTTCAAAACGAAAACTATTTTTTTGAGCCCAACATGCCAAACAGGCTTGACATTCCCTTTAACAAAAAGAACGGTTGCTCCTTCCGCGGATCATGCCGGGAGTGAGTACGAACCGGAGCATTATTAACACAAATTTCATTCGAGAAGACATCCAGCATCATTAGCTGAAGTTGTTCAAGACCGAAATTTAGTTTCTTGCCGACGAGGAGATGTTGTATGTCGTGCAGACCATTCTCTTTTTATGTTTTGTTTCTTAATTAAGATTGCTGAACAACTAAAGAGAGTTTCCGAGGAGTACGCCAAATTCCGTGAGGAACAGAGGCCTTCTATTCGTACAGAATTGGAGAGAAGATACGAGGAAACAAAATACAAGCTGAATACTGCACTTGAAAAGATACACGAGTATGAGGTATACTTTAAAAAGGCTATTATCACTTCTTATTCAATTTTTCAAGAGAACCACCCTTTGAGAGTGCACATTTTTTGTTCTCATAGTTAAAGCACAGTTACCTCGTTGCAAATATTAATATTTTTTATAGACAATACTGGCCGCTGCAAAGAAAAGGGAAAGTGATGGTTCCATAGTCGATGCTTTACAGACAGAGCTCATCGAGCTAAAGGAATACAACGAACACCTGGAAAGGCAATTTCAAGTGGGAATAACCTTGTTTTCATAACCATTGGTTTTTGACAGGTATTGCCCCTTCTATGGGAATCTCATAATTTTGTGTATTGATAATGGTATGTTTAGGCACAAGCTGATATCATTGAAGCACTGAAGCAACGAGTAATACAAGTATGTCGTTTTGCTTCCCCTTTTAGCGCATATCAAATAATATTGTTCAACAATAGTTTATTCCGGCAAAAGGAATGGCTTCGTCATCCAACTTCAAGAATTCTTTCTATAAATAATAGGAAACTGTGTGTCACTGGCAATAGTAAAATATACAAATCACATAAGGCATCATTACAAAGAGACGCGAGATAAAGATGGTGTATCTGGGAAGAGTAGTTGTCCGACGGATTCATTGAAAAACTCGATTAAAAATTTCCACAACAATTGGTGTCAAGTAAAGAAAGCTGCAAGGGTTAAGGCGTTACAGTTTAGGTTCCAAAATAGCGGGTTAAACAAAAACAAATGAAACAAATGCTAAGAATGATACTGCATAACGAAAGAGCTCATTTTGCCCAGTTAGATGCAAAAGGTACGAAGGAGATCTTTCATTTAGAGACAAAAATGAGGCCTTTACGCAGAGACAAATCATATAAACAGGGTTATGTACATCATATGACTGCTGGCGAATATTTCCTCAATGGAGGCAAATCTCAGAAGAAAATAACAATTGTAAAGCTAGTTGATTGCAACGGTTATTATAATTGCGGCATATAAATCTATCCTTTGTTACCTAGTTAACAAAGAATTACAATAAATCTACAAAAATTCAAGTAATAAAGGTGAAAATCTCATACTAATTGTAAGGTTAGTATAAAACATCTTAGGTGCCTGTTCGAATTGGGACTAGCTTTTGGAAAGTTATGTGGCATTTATAAAGACAAATGATTCGTACAAGAAAAAAATAAATGACGAAATATTACAGTATATTTGAAAAGTAAGTGTGTTCCAGATGAATCTGATCAGTAGTGAGATTTTTTGCTCTTAATAACTTAATGAATGAACATTCAACTGGAACTGCTCAATGACACAATAACCATTTCAATTAAATGGTTGGGTATGACACCCTGGGCCCTCGAAGGACCGCAGGAGATATAGGCTGGTTCGGATGGAGACTGTATATAATTATGTATCATAAAGTAATGTATCAGTAGCAAACCAATCAATCATCATAATCAGTCTCCATCCGTCGCGCTCTCATAGAGGCGCTTTTTCTTGAGCGAACGTCTTTTAGACATTTATTTTTATTTTTTTAGAAGACATTTGTTTTATTTTATTTTTTTTTTTTTGAAACATCCTAGAAAAGAGAATATTCCCAAAGAATTCCCGAAATCCTAGAATCATTAGCAGTATTCGGTTTTTGTACGTGTTTATAAGAAAGACTAGCTGACTTGGAACATAAGACATGAAAAGAATAACACGAACAAATATTTACGTAAAGAGACAAAGAAATAAGAAACTATGCTGAAAGCCTTAGAATAAAAAGCGCATTGGAATGAATATAACGCAAAATAGTGCTCGGAAGAAAATTGAATGAGGACTGCCGTTAGCCCTTGCAGCTAATAACTCTTTTTGACACCTTTCATTTTGGCATCTTTCCGTTCAGATAATTGATGAGAAGATTTACAGTGTTGAATAAGAAGTTTTTTTAAAATTCAGTGACAACTTCAGTTTCATCTATACGTACTTCCGCAAATGTTGATATTGTTTCCTCATTCTGGGTTCGTCTGGTTGAAGCTGTAATTGTGATCATTGAGGGTACATTTACTTTGCTAGTGATATGACATCATATATTTTCACGCATTAATCCCACGTGCCGTCTCACCAGCTAGAGATACCACAGTAGTGTAATCTTGTAGCTTAGACGAACCTTTATATGCTTATTCAAAATTATACCCCTCTCATTATCCTCATGTACCGCAAGGCCCTCTTCTACCAACACATCGTTTTCTGGTGCTGTTTCAAATACCTAAATGATCGAAAATTAAGCTCAGACATGAAGGCAAATCAATATAATGCGGAATTGAAGAATTGTGACGAAACTGACAAAGCCCATTCATAGAAACTGATTATATAAATACCGATGTATTAATAAACTTCCTTACCCTTCCGCCGTAAGCGCATACGATAAATATGAAAATTGAATTGAGGATCATCAGAGCAAGTGCACCATAGAGCAGTAACTGTGCCGCGTTGACGACACGACTCAGACGATCGGGAAGGTTGGATTGGAAGCCCTATAAGTTCAGTTCTGGATATAGCTCTACAAAAAGACTGCAAGCTACGGCTAGCAGCTAATGTTTACTGTTAGTAGATATTTTGCGCTCCCTTCGAAGGGAAGGATATGCCTAGGTTTAAAGGGATGCGGTCGCTTTTTTATCCCTTTTGCACACTGTGTTTTTATTATCTCAATGATACGTAGAAAATCGTGTTGAAAGAAATAAGACAAAAGAAGCTGACTTCACCGAGCAATTCACCGAAAAAAGTGGCCCAAGCACCACAGTAAACCAAAAAAACCGTCGACATAGTCGACTCATTATCTGCTGACCAAATGAGACAATCATGATCAGGGTTACGGTGGACATTGGTCTTGGAACACTATTTTCTAAATATTTTTTTCAACACTATGCACTACTTATTGTTCAGATAAAACAATCAGTGTACAAAAGGGACAAAAAGGTGGCCGCATTCCTTTAATCCTTTTTAATCCTATCATGATCATAAATCCACGTAACACGTGACGTTTGTCTGTGCGGTGCAACATCCTATTAACGTTCCCCTTTGGTTAGAAACTTTGACGCTATCCAAAAAAAGTATAAAACATTGTCTACCTCCTGGGTGCAGCTGAAGCTGACCACAGCCAGAATCCCAAGAAGACAAAATGCTAAGCCATTTCTGAAATTGTTTGCAACAACTTAGCGAAGTGTAATTTTATAATATGCTTTAAGAAGCAGTTGGTATATGTTGAAGTATTTACAAAACGTTTTTTCAACATTTTTCTCTCTTCTCTTTTAATCGGGCTTTATTTTCAAAATTCAAACCGTTTTAAGTCTCCCTTACAGACGTTTTTTGTGAGCCACTCATATGTTTTTTACTGACGACAAAATAAGAGATTACGATTATTATTATTTAATTGAACAAAAACAATTTCCGTCATGAACATAGGAAAATAGCAAATTGAAACAGCTAAGAACCAGCGAGGAACTAAAGTATTTGAGATTGTATCGGAAATAACATATTTGATATTCTGTAGAGGACAACTATTCCCATTGATGAATAAGAAAAGCAGTCGATAGATTGTGAAGCGAGCGTCGCCGCGATGCGGCCACGCCACTTTCTGGGTGGTCTGACACCGCCCCCCGGCATACAGGGTGGTCCGTTCGATTACTCCTGGACATTGGACCCTGCCTCGGGCAATGTGAAAGCCTCAGCTTGCGGGGTTCTGACTTTTTAGTATGGCTTTATAAAAACTCGTCATGGCAAGGTTTAGAAATAAAATATATACATGAGGATGTTTTGAAAATGCATATGTGAGCCACATCACTGTTTGTCTTCACAAATAGCTGACAGCCGAAAAGTGCGTTGCTCTGGGGGATGCCACACACCAATTTATCAAATGTTTTTATTTTGTAACGACACTGGGATAGGGTATCGGAAATGTTCTATAAGGCTGGCTACTAAACGCATAATATCGTGTTTAACTTATTCGAACCAAATATGAACTCACAGTAACATGAAGGGAAGCACGAATGTTGAATTGACAGCCATCTGCCGTCTCATTGTGGGGAAGATTTCCCCAATTTCAGAAGTGAATGTTCCTCGGCGCGACGTGGTCTTAATGTAAATAGTTAAGGTAGATTATAGGTATCATTTGGAACATGCTAGCAGTCAAATAGAATCAACGAGCTCAATAACCACATTCAAGGGATTGTGAAAGAAGCGAAAAATCCGAGCTAGTAGTGGAGGTTGTCTAACAATGACACATATTTCATTTTGAAAAAACACTGCTATTCAAGTAATAACGAGAAGACGACTATAAACTTATCCTGAAAGAATCTTACTGTTGTCGAGGGGCACTTCCTGGGAGGCTATTTCATATCTACACATATAATGTGTTATTTGTGATGTGATTATCCTGGCAACCGACTGCCCATTTTAGAATAAAAAATTTTCGAACAAAAAGAGAGACGAAAAATCATGCGCCCTGTTATTTTTCTAATTTCAATGGTCTTTTTTGTGTGGAAAAATGGCTGGCAATTATTGTATAATCCACACGCAATTTGAAGGCGCAAAAACTGTTCTCCCAATGGGATATATGAAATGTGGTGCAGAGAACTTCGAAATCATTACTTATGGTAAACAGTTTCTTTCAAGTGTGCTGGTCAAAAATAACTGTATTTTAGAATCGTCTCTTCTCGGATGTACTGAGTAAAATGGCGGAAAAGGTCTCATCGGTCGACGAACAAGTCGATGAATTCAGCAGAAGATGTGAAGATAAAGAAACAAATAGAATGGTCGACAATATGAGGAAGATTATCAAGGTTTGTCACTGAACAGCCGTCTCCTAGACAAAATAAAATGTGGTGGGACCTTTTGAGGGCCAATAATTAAGTTCGAGCGATTCCTCCTTTCATTAATTATCCAGAATTTAGTCGGCCCAGCGTAATCATAACTTATTAGTATAATTTATAATTCAACAACATACTGTATAAGAACCATAATCAACGGCGCAACTCTGTTTACATCACGTTACCCAAGACGGAATGTCTCCCGCACAAACATTTGTTCTATATAGGATCAAACGGACTGAAAATGTATTCAGTAAAGAACTCGGACACTTTTCAGGCTTACAATCAATAAATTTACATACGATATACAAGAACTTGAGGTGCATAGACGAAGCAGCCAATGCGAATTAACATAGCTCGCAATAGCAATAATAAGTTTGTTAAAGGGCCGCAGCCACTTAAAATCCGTCGTTTACTTCATTTAACCTTAACAACGGGGGGCGCGTTACAGTGGCAAGGCCCTTGCTCACGTCACCGGTCACTGGTTCGATCCCGGCCCGGAACCCCCCTCACCATACCCTTTATCTTTTGTCTTTTTTACCTAGAAAATACCTTTCCAGTGCCAATTTACTGAAAATTTAACCAAGGGAGATAGGAATATCCATGCAGTTGTTTTTGGTAATAATGGCGCTGCCCTTTGTTATGCGCTAAATTGTCAGGGTCGCTTCACTAGTTGTTTGGCTAACTTGCGCGGCACTGTTCGTTTGAGTGATATAATTCTGGGACAATATTAGTGTGGATTTGCCCTACAGAATTAAAAGAACTATTTTAGAACTATTTTGGAATGCCCCGTTTTTTTTTCTTCCAGTTTCACAAGTACATACATTTCATTAAAAACAGAAATAAAAAATTAATATTATAAATAAAAAAACGACTATTTTAGAGCTCATGTTTAACCTCAAGGGGCCATTGATAAAAATAAATAAATGAGCTAGTTATTGACACTATTAACTCACAATGTGAACTTTCTTGATTATGGACCAACAATTCAAGAAAGTTGTCTGAAGTTGTTCTTGTAAGCAGATTATAATTTTGCAACTTGACTGGTTGTGCAGTTTGTTTCATATTTCATTAGTGTGGCTACTAATTGTAAGCATTTTCACTAACATAGAAAATATGGTTAGCAAAAAAGGTAGGAATTAGGAACATAGAATACACATTTTAGAGATGTAGGTCCCTAAATTATGTTATTTTATTATAAATAGAACCATACAAACGAAGAAGAAGAATACGCCATACAATTCGGCTGAATGTAGCTAATCAACCAGTTAACACAAATTACCTAACCACATGTTCGTAGTTTTATTTTTCACACAATAGTTATGCTAATTAAGCAGACGTTGAATTCTTTCGTTGTGAATTCCGCAATGGGAAAGCTATTCTACAAGAAGGATTATCAATTAAAGAAAAGGATTAGACGCCAATGCCGCAAATCCTTTTACTGTTTTCTGTTGATGTTCATTGTCGAAAACAGTATTTCAGCCTAAAAATCTACATTAATTGCTTATGCTAAGCAGCCTGCAGATTTTCTAAGCATAAGAGAGGAAGTGGCTCATGTTCGGAAGAACGTTTGCCATTATGAGATGTTCGCTTCAATTTAGATTACAACTCCTTCCAAAGTCCATTATACTAATTAGTTGTGCCAATCAAATATTAAAATCAATAAATTGAAGTGCTTTTCATAATTTGACACTTGTGGCTATGGAAGGCACTCCAAGATATTAAGCTAGGAAAAAGGGTACCTTCCCCTTCTTACTTTCCGTTTTTGTCCGAGGCTCACGCCAGAAGGTCGAATATTTCATCATGCAGTAATGGATATATTTGTAGTGAACCAAAGATTACACTTAGTAAGTACGGTACTACTTTTTACGCGAACAGATTTACTGTGCTTTCTAGCAGCTGCAAATAAAACTAATATGGCCTGTATATGGAAAAGAACTTCATAAATTTATGTTTAATACATTTCCAGTTCCATCTGGTTTGGAAGCACATAAAATGAGGTGTTGAAGGTATTGCGGAATGATCATGTATAGTTGAGGGAATCTGACTCTAATAAAGTCTCGTTGGAATACTAAGGAATGCTGCTCCTCGAGCACTACACAAAAACACTGAGGAAACGACTAATTTGTACGTGAAAGAGAGGATGAATTTGAAGTGAGAAAAGTCACACAAACAGGATAGATTACGGGTGCAGAATAGAGATGCGAACTTGGTTGGAAGAGGGTTACGTCTAATACTTACCTGGAGCATCCTTGCGAATGGCGTTGTTTCACTCATTTCGTAGAAAAACAATGGATTCAAGAAATACGTAGAAGCTAATCAAGACTGTGTAGAATGCTATACCAAATAGTGGTGAATGAGCGTAGAACGTATATTGTGTCAATTTTCCGTTTAAACGGTTTATAGTCTTCGACCGCAATTCGCTTTTTTAGGGTCTAAAGAAGGGCCACTCTAAACCGAATGTTCAACCCCTCGAGATGTCAACTACCCATGCAAAGGTTGGTATTTTATGAATGAAAAGATTTGTATTTGGACTTTGTTATCCTTTTATGGTTTCTTTGTATAGACTAGACAGCACAAGTAAATAGTCGTGTGTATAAAATTGAATATATGTAGTTATGCATATATTACAATCTCAGCGTTCCCTAAAGGATAAACCCACCTAAGAGCGGAAAATGCATTCTTTTTTCTTAGAATGAGTTCGTGTTTAGCTCTTTTAGTACGTTTGCGCTGTAGGGAAATTTTATGACTTATACATAGAAAACGATGCTCCCCCAAGCGGAAAAATACAGGGTGTTTTTGTTGACACTAGATGCATTCTTAAATGCGGTATAAAACTTCGAATATAATCAGCTTAGTTACGAATGACTCTCTGTCCGTATAATGAATCACAACACTTCCATATTTTCCTCTACCATTTTGATGTCATTCAACAGAGTAAGAAGAAAACAAGGGGGTAACCTACAATCCCTGTTTTATGCTCTAAGAATTTACAAGTAATCTGCAGATATTCTTCTCCTTATATCACTATTCGTATTCAATACTCGCAAATGGCGAGATTCGTGGGGAAAGATCCGCTGACTTATTGGCCTTTTTATCCCTTCCTCCTCTGCCCGACGAACCCCATTTTGCGCATTAGCCGATTTTTTCATACACTCTGAGTGATTTTTCCCCGGACCAAAAGCCAAAGACGGCGGGTGGCCCAACGTCTGGGTGGTCCCTTGGAAAATCGATGAAACAATTAAGGAGAACGACGGAACACCTATTTTTGCCTTATTGCATAGAGAGAAAAGTCATATATGAAATTACATATAGGGAGCACTCAACTTGAGGGCCCGAAAAACAGAAAGAGAAAATGGTTGCCTGGTAAATGTATTCCGAAGTATTATCGACAATCCCTCTTAAAATTTGGGTAGTTCATGTAGATCTGTTTTGCTTGTGGTTTTGTTTAGCGTTGTATCAATGTCCACTTTATATTCATTTGTGATCGTTTAATCAGATTCGTGCCTTCAACTCGTCTGACTCAGCTGGTTGCTTGTCGAATAGTAGTGAAGGTATCACTTCACCAGATGAGAGACAATCCGACGATGAATGGGACAAAAAGGAGTCCAGACTCAGGCGTACGTTCTGTGTTTCTTCTGTTACCTCTATCAGCGTGGAAGTCATATGAATTATAATGAAGCTTAAAAAATACCCATTTAACATAAGGCATTTGAATTTCGATGAATTGATCATTTTAATTACTCTTGCTACTTTCAGCCAAGCAACGTGGAAATGATTTCGTGACCGGCAGAAGCTCTTCAGCCCTAAGTTCTTAACTTATTTTTTAGTAATTTTTTGCTCAACTTTTACATGTAATCTACGTTTGCCGATATAACCGAAATCTTCTAATGGATTCGGGCGCCTAATGGGCAACGTTTCAGTGATTATTCACCAGTCTAGTATAAACAAAATATAGTCCACTTCTTTGTTTCAACTTTCAACTGCTAAACCACGTGACCTCATTCAAAAACGACTGAATCTAGTTATTCTTTACATAAAATTGTTCTACTCATAATTTGTGCTCATTAATAAACCGGTCTTTATATTATTTTGTTTTATTGTGCTGTTTCAAATGAACTAAAAAGAAAAAAGACCACAATGGTGGAAGCAAAAGGAGATTCGATTGCATTCGCGCACTTAATTTTCACACGTTTTCTATTTCGCATTTTATTCAATGGGATAGAGGCAATTTGAGAGTCCATTCACAATTAGTTCTTTATTTTTTATATCATATCTAATCAAAATCGACGGAACATGAAACGTGCATAATTGTCCATCATCCAGCAAAATCAGTCGTTAACACATGGATTTTAATTGGTCAAACTCTTTTTTTCTCCATTTTCGTCAAGCGGTGGACTCGACATTCGGACTTGGGAAAGAATTTGCGACTTTGACTGGTAGCATAGATTATCGTTTCCGGTGAGCATTGTATAAATCCTAATTTATAGTTTCGTTTAGTGTTCAGTACTTCGAGATGGTCTCTAGAACCGAATTCTCTCTCGCTTGTTTTCACATTACATCACCCTCAAATGGCATTCTTTGTGCAATTTCTATGCTTCTTCAATGGCTCGCAACTGGTTGTCCTTCAACCAGACCTTTCTGTCTCCTTTCGCAGACTACTCTTGATCGTCTCTCTTTGCCATCAAAGGCAAGGTTCTCGTGTGTTCTCTGGAAGGTTCTTTTCCTCCTCAGTGCTTATTATTTCAACACGCTTCACTTGATATATGAACTTCGTTGTCTCCATTCGCATAGAGTATCAGTCCGAACTGGAGTTTTAAAACAAATACCTTTTGTTCGTTTTCGACATTTTCTATGAACCCCTTTATCCATACGCATGGTAACACCCAATATACAAAAGAAGTTGCCACCTATGTAGATAAATAAAATTATAATTCTTTTAGAAAAGTTCCCTCCAGTTAGAGACAGATACACTTCAGATACAATGACGTACACATTTATAAATACAGTGTGAACGGTTCATTCTAGATTTTGTTTTAACATGTACCTTCTTTTGCAGTGAATAAACTATTCAAGTGCAGTTGGTAATATTCTCGCCTAGTTGATGTGCATGTTTGATGTATTCCGACGCAAGCTTTCCACACAATATTGACGGAAGTAATACTCGTGTTTGTTTACTAAAATATATTTTTCTTTATGCAGAAATTGTTTCATTGTTCTGCATATATTACGACCGGTGATTTATTTAGTTGCAATCTATTTACTCAATGAGAATTTGTTTTATTATTAGATCTTATGCAATCGGTGAGAACAAAAATATTACTGAATGCAGCAGGAAACAAAAAAACCGTGTTTCGAAATAACAAATGAAATATATAACTGCGGAGCGTATCGTATACGTATACCGAATCAAATGGGATGTTATGAGATGTAGAGGTAGTCTGCTCCAAAAGTAGTCCGGATCCAACAAAAAGTCGTTTCTCAAAACAAATTCTAGCTCGCAAAGGCCGAGAAACTTATTTTGGTGTTCAAACTAGGAAAACTTTTTGGTAAATAATGCTTTTCAATATTATAAATATAATACAGCGTTGTTTTTCGGGACGAGTGCAAGTGCGGAATAACTAATCACATTCGGTTTCCTGGTATCGCTGACTTACAGTTTTACTCTCGTCCTGTCCAGCCAGACGGTCAAAAATCTCTTTTTTCCCGGATGTATGTCAACTATATTTTGTTAAATGTTTCACTTTCGTTGATGAAACGCCACCGCGGAGAATCAATAAGCGTACGACTTTAGGAAATTTTCAAATTCTCCAGACAAGTCCAACTTCCCTGTTTCAAGCATCTCTCTCTCAAATTTTTTTTTGCGGAAAAATCTTCGTAATTAACAGAACGAAATATTTCCTTTTGGCATTGAATAAAGATCGCCTTGCCTTCTTGCATCCTTTTAGCGCATTTGTCTTGACCAGCTTTCGTGTTTGCCAAGATATGTGCAATAAAAAGTGCGTGCTTAGAAAAATAAGCTTCGTCTTAGGGTATCCTTTTGCTTGCACATATTTCGATGTATGTATCAATAAACTATTATTTAAGCTAGCCGTGAATGTATGCAAATTGTTTCCTCAAGGCGCAACGCATTAAGCAACGCGTTGCGGGTTCTTTCTCGTTTCTTTGCGAGGAGATCTCATAAGTGGATTAGCCCCAACACACCCGCTCATTATGAACACAGATAAGTATTTAATGACGTCACCGTTCTACTCAACCTCTGTAAGCCGCGGCAAATGTCTTCATACAATTATTTAAGCGTCGCCTGTTATAGAACCAAGCATATCGATAACAGCTATTCAAATTGTCAACTCAGAACACTCATCGTTTATTGGTGAAGAAATCCAAATACTTTCAAGAACAAGCGGAAAGATATAGCATTCCAATAAATTTATCCGACTTCTAACGCACCTGATACAATTAATTGGAACCACAAATAGAAAAAGGATTTTTGTAAAAGATTTTGTTTCTGTTTGGGGCACATTGCCTGGTTTTGTTTGTTCCCAATCAACACTCTATTATCTAATGGGACTTGGTGGGTGAAAAGCTATTTGAAATGTGTCAGCGTAATACAAAGAATTCCAGAATAGCAAACCGTCCGTGGTCCCTCGGTGCTCTTTTTCAAACCTTTCTCTCTATTTTGGTTCCTAATAGTAGATATTCTCCTACTTTACCCAATTTCTCTATATCTGACGCCAAGGTTTCTCGAGCTTGATATTTGCGGGAGTTATGTATTTAGTTGTATTCCCGAAAGTGTAACTTTCTTTCTGCCCGGAACGCAACTGCCAAAACCCTCAGCAACCCGTGCGCTTTTGTTTAAAAATTTGCGGTTTATAGCAGACAGCCGTGCAAGTTTATTGCATTTATGTATCGATTGATTTTGGTAATTATTGGCTAAATAAGGCTGAACTGTGTACGATCACTTCTTAACTTCCATATAATTATTTACTTAATCTGACGTAACTAATCTTTTGCCTATTTTGTATGTTCGTAGAATGCTGAAAACAGGCATATACTTTACTGGAAGATGTAACAGATTAACTAATAAATAAATTTTCCTCCTCGTAAGGTCAATACTCTCACATAAAACCATTTAATCACCGGATATTATTCTTCGTATCGTCTCTCTTTGACAGTAGCCAAAAAACCAGATGTTTTTTGGAAGCACATTACCAATACATGTCTGATCACCGGTCACTTTTATACTATTCTTTGCGAACACACTTTATTTAACAAATGCACCAAAAGCAAGAGGTGGCAATGCTTTCTGTCTATCGGTTCAATGTTCGCATGCAATGTGGTCCGCCGTGCCAAATGAAAACCAGTTTCGTCTCTCCTTCTCTTCGCATGTGTGAATGTCTTGCCTCTGAACCATCTATTCCATATAGGTAGCTCTTTCCTACGCTAATATATTTGTTTTAGTTTAATTAAACATAAAACATGCACTAGTCAAATGTGTTAGTCACCATCGTGCAGTAGTTCTTTTCGTATTGCCTCATATAAAAATAAAAGTTTCCCTTTCACGGTAAGAGTTTAAATTTTTTATGCATGTGTTTCTTCTGTGTTTCTTCACAAACAATATCCCAGTACTCCTTTCGAGTAATTCTTCAACTTATGTGTTCCTTTTTATTGTTTAATAATTCAAGTAGCCGATTCAGCAAATCTGGTTTAGTCGCCTCACTACCTCCGGGTGCTTTTTCATCTTTTCATAGCAAAATTTCAAGTGGTTTTAAGTTGGCGTTTCCATAAGATGAACCGTCGCATCTAGACTTTTTAATAAGAAATTTGAATGAACTTCGAAATGCATTAGATATGTACACGTCACATCGGTAATCTCTAATAAGGTTTCTGTTGATTTGCTTATTTTGTGGTTATGAATTAATTGGAAAAAAGTTGTTTTATTATTTGGTCTATTAAATGATGCGATCGGACATTTCAAAATTGTTGTTTTGCAAAACGTTAGCTTTGCATTTATTATATGTGTTTTCATTTTTTTTTCATTCCGGGTACGTTTTGGTGCCATATTTGCAGTATAAAAGGAAAGATACATGTCCTGTCAGTTTATCATCAAATGGTTCTACTTAGGATTAGAACTAACTTATTACTGTTCGACATTCTTATAACAAATACAACACCTCCCAAGCGCATTCTTCGGGTACTTAACCATTTCTGTCCACTTTTTCCCGTTGTGACCTTCTCAATACTATGCAATGTGCTCATCTGCCTGCTAAAATGAAAAAGTTAAAGATGAGATGGAAACGTGAGGAATTCTTTGACGCGTCAAGTTCTATGCGAAGACGAATTGAAAAAAAAAGCTTAATACCAGATGCAATTCACAGTGTATACCATTTACATATTTTTTCCAGTTTCTTTCAATGCATTTTACGCAGCTAGTTGTTGTTCACCTGTTCGGATCTCTTAATGATATGTTCATTTGCAAAATCCTTCTTGTTTTTTATTGAATAGAAGCTTCCGTTAGCTGTTTGTTGGGCGTGGTTGTTGTTCCATTTACTGAAGTTCGCCTCTCCTCCTTCACAAGTGAATGAATGCTGTGTCTTTTTATACAACCTGGGCATGTCATTGAAAACATGAACAACCTTAGTTTCAGTTTCCCGATCAAGTTATGCGGCAGCTCAGAGCAGTAATTTTTGGCTGAAAAGGCTGCAGTAGATTGGTATTTGTACGCTTTTTTGTTTTCTTTTCAATCCGCAAGATCTAGATAAGTTTTATAAGAAAAAAGTTGAAGTATCATGTCCAAAAAGTATGCTGTTTTGCTTTACACTCCAGACTAAGGTAGTTAATTGCACGAAAACCTTCTTGCAAATTTTGAGAAATAGAGCAGAGAACCTTATTTCTATCATAATTACATATACGGTACATTCGGATTGATCATCCAAAAGTTGAAAACTAGTTGTTGTTTGGCTCTAATCAGGAAGCTTTTAGAGAAATGCGAATCTCAATAATTTTTTGCAATGCAGTTTCACATGGATGAACACTTCCTATGTAATTTGCAAAAACTTGCCATAACTTTTTCCGTAGTCTCAAAATTAGCAATTTACCTGGCAAACTCAAGAAAATTGTGCTGAACTCATCCGTGAGTGAATACTGCAATCGGCAGGAGTAATGTTATTTTTTAGTTATACCTGGGTGATACATTCTCTTTGTTGAGTCGAAAAATTGGTCTAATTTGATGTAATTTGTATCGCTTCTACATTGCTTTAAGTGGAAGAAGTGTCTGATCCAGTTTTCTCCCCTTGTACACACTGCTTGCTCATACAGCCGGCTTCCCTCTTTGGTTAGCGGCACCCTCTCTGCTTATACGCATATTTTCACACCAACTGAATAGGTTGCACGTTCATTTTGGGGTATTTCATTTAGGACCCAGCTGAATAATCTCATACTGATGCTCATTTTCACTTTATCTTGGGACTTCTGAGTTTTACAAAATTCACAATTGTTATGTCCTCTATGCCGCAATAAATCCTGAAATTGTATTGAATCTGGTGATATTGTCTGTTCTTCAAGCCTCCACTTTTTCCGCTGGCTATCCATTTGTTTCCATATCACTATTTATTTATTCTTCCAGATAAACCACGGCGATGAGGCGCTGCATTGCAGCTGCTGTGCTGCTCGCTTTTGCTTCAGCACAGCATGGTGAGCTTATATTTTTTGATATTTACGGCCTCTAAGCAAAAAAAAAAACCAATCCAATGTGTTTTAAGTCAATTAATTCTAGGAATGATGAATCATCACCCGGCTGCCGGTCCTGAGATGATACAGAATGACTTCGCAAGAACGCTTATGGACAACGAGTTCTTGGTGGGCCCTTCTGGACAACCCGATGTTTCCGTGGACATTGAAAGCAGACGATTCATTGAACCTCTAAAGGAGTTTTCAAAGATGTAAGCAGCTTCAGAATATTTTTGTAAAGATTTGCGAATTAATGTGCACTTTGTTTAAATGCTTGTCAATTGCCCTAATCTAGGAAACTCTTGCAGACGTGAGGAGCAACTGCTTCGTGAGGCCGATGAGATAGCCCAGGTGTTATCTTCGAGAAAAGAGAAGTCTCAGACACTAAGTTGGTCTACATGGCTGGGTAGTCTCTTGGGATGTGCTGCTGTCGTGTCTTGTGGAATTCTACCCGCTCTCTTCCTCCCTGTCAATGCTGGAGAATTTCTACAAAGTGAAGGTACGTCTCATTACAACACTTGAGTGAAACTGAAAGCTAATTGCTTATAGTTGGATGGTATAAATAGTTCCACCGAAAATGCATGGGTAGCTGAACTCAGATTATTTGTAGAGTAGACCCAGAAAGGTTCTATGTTGACATTTGATTATACCGCCCAGTTGTGTAAACTATTTGTGCGTATATTACTGCCTACTGTTTGGTCCTAACTCTAGTGAAATTCATTATTCAGAATGCTTATTTCACGTACTTGTGCTAAGAAAGAACGCGCTACTCTACCAATAGGTCTGCCAAGTGATTTTTTGTTGATATTTTAGCTTTCAAATAACCAAAGCAAAGTAATTGTTCACATTGGAATGCTATTTAAGATGGTCGTCGTAAGCTGAACCTTCTTCTTTCTTTTGCGGTTGGCTCGCTTCTTGGAGATGTTTTCCTACACTTACTCCCGGAGACCTGGGCATCTTATGGAGGTTATTTTTCTTACTTTTTTTCAGTTCTTCTCTTCCTGAACCCTATTATTTAAATACATTTTCTTCTGATTTTTCTTTAGTTGCATTATTTCTTCTTTATTTAAAGAACATTGTTATTATATATGTGTTTCATTTGTTTATTTTTAGTTGATATGGAGTACGTTGGTATGTGGATTGTTTGTGGACTGCTCGTTTGTTTCCTGGCAGAAAAGCTCTGCGCAACTACCGAAGAAAGTCAGCACAAGGTATCTAATTCATCAAAACCGTTAGTTTGACAGATTCTAATAAAAGAAAAAAATACGGCCAAGACAAGAGAAATTGAAATCAATATATTTTAGGTATGTGCCATAATGAATCTGGTCGCCAATATTATTGACAACTTCACTCACGGATTGGCAGTTGGAGGATCATTCCTTGTGTCAACGAAGGTAGAAGTTGACAAATCTCTACAATGATGGTGAACATTTACTAGGATCAAGTCACACCCAACTTTATCTTTTCAGTTCGGTATTCTCACAACGGCTGCCATACTTCTGCATGAGATTCCCCATGAAGTTTCCGATTTTGCAATCCTTCTCAGAGCTGATTTCGGTAGATGGGTCGCCATCAAAGCACAGGTTGGCTTTGTCACGTCATTAGCGAAACAACGTGTGTTTTCTTATCGGATAAAAACAATGGACACATAGATACAATGACCACTCTCTTTTCGTAGCTGTATGTTGTTCAAGTATTAACTAGAACATCGAACTTGTTACTCACGTCCAAACCAAATAACAACGTACTGTTCAACACGGACAGCGAAAATCGATATGCAATAAAGCGGAACTGGGATAAAATTTGGCACAATAGTAACTTAAATACAGCAATCAAATAGAAGTTTGCTTTAGTTTGTGACAGCAACTGCTGGAGTGGTCGGAAGTTGTGCTGCATTATGGCTGCACACTGGTGAAGATATGAATGGGAATGCCTGCTGGATCCTGCCATTTACAGCGGGAGGTTTCATCAATATTGCCCTCGCACAGATACTACCAGAACTAATGGAAGAAGAGGACAGAAGGTAAGAAACCAGTTTATTCTCCAATTTGTTACTCATATGGAAAACCAGCTCAACGATATCATATACAATGAATGCGTACAAAAATCTCCATAAAATATTATTTCATTATTCCTTTCAGACAAAACTTGTACCAACTGCTTCTCATCATTGGTGGTGTCGGAGTGATGGCCTTCATCAATCAATTCCATGTATAAAGTGGGAATTAACCCTGTGCTGTTCTACTTGTGATTTGCGTTTCGTTTCTATTATGTACATAGCAACTTAGTCTATTGACATCTTAATTCGTATTCAATACAAAACAGGTATCTTCTAATTTCTCGTTGTTTCTTTTGTATATTTATTGTTTAGAGTTTAATCGTATAACGAGATGCCCCAAATTACGGTGTTTGTTTCGTGTATTGCCTTTCTATTTGTCGCTTTTCTTGAAAGTGCCTTCCGGTTTTACAGCTTATTTCTATTGTAATTGCAAAATAATAGACGGATTTAAAACTAACGAAAAATCTGAACTGTCATATTTTATAATTCAGTAACACTTATTTTGACACTGCCATATTCAACAGTGTTAACAATATTTGATTACAAGCATGATTTTCTGGGCTGAAATGACCGGTAAATTAATTGAACTGCGCGTCGCGCACACATCTAGCCACGAGTTGTTTAGTTTATGAGCAACTCCTATTGGCACCACCATTTAGTATTTTCTATTTGTAAGAATAAACTCAGTTTCTCAGAGATCTATTTCCACCATTTGCATTACTTAACATACAGTATTTCTCACAAAAGTATTCGCCTTTTAGTGCCTTCCTTCACCGGTTTAATAATTAGTTCCCGTTATAGTTTCATTTTCAACCTGTAGCCGAATTCTCGAATAAAAATGTGTATCACAAATATGTTGTGTTCTTTACCTGCTATGCTGGAGAACGGAACGTTCGCAAACGTACCGGGTGCACGGGCCAGCACTCGGAACGCAATGCGGTAACGTACTGTCTTGAAAACGAACCGGGTACCGTTCCGAATGCAGATCCCTAACGTGATCCGAATTCATACTCGATTTTTTAACTAAAAGCGGGAATGTATTCCGCAACGCACGTTCTGAGACACGCGTGCGGACAGCGCAGTGACTAGTGCGTTGCTTTATAGACAATACATAGGTTGATGGTTCGATTTCTGCAAAACGTGTAATTTAAAAATTTGTAATTGTAATTTGTGTAATTGTGATTGTAATAATTTGTGTACCAGTGTGATTTAACATTTTAAAGTACCGTAGGCAATATTTTGATTTTTTATTATTTTTTTATTATTATTTTTTGCTGTAACGTACCGTGTAAGTGGCAGAAGGTCGGGGTGGTGCGCACTCGGTGCGCAATCCGGACCGCGTACGGGTATCACTCGGAACGGTGCTCGGTACGTTTGGCTGCCAGAGTGTGTCGCTTTCTCAAAACGCCTACCAAGCACAATTATTTTGTATATGATTTCTATATAATCGATAACGGTCGGACACGCTCGTTTTTTGTAATATTTACGCTTTAAAGTGGGCTTTTTTGTTAGGGGTATTCATAGGTTTAATACAGCATTCAAAACGTATGCCTTGACCAGTAGATTTCCAGCACAGAGCAAACGGCGAGTTCCAGAAGAAAAGCTGCTCGACGTCTTCAGGCACCCCAGGAAGAATCACCAATTTTTTTCGCGGGTTAGTGCTTTCAAATTTGTCACCGGCCGGATTCTGTCTCGGTGTTGTTGCGTTCAGTTAGAGTCGAAGACGCGCTAGCCATTTGACCTCTCGGTTTTCAATGCGATCCTTGTAAAAATGATAATACCAGTTTATATACACATATATACACACAACGCCCGAATGAGTTATAAAATATAACTATGAAAGACATGCGTGGACATAACATCTTAAAGCGAACTACCAGCCCCTTTCTCACGAACTGCGCAAATGAAGTATTTGGACGCAGAACCAGAAATACTGATGCTTATTTTTGGAATGTTGGATTTCATGCAAAAACAGTTGGCCACCGTAGGAATCGAACCAGAGAGTCCTCGCACCAATGGCGAGAACTCTACCACTTTGCCACGCCCTTCCATGGCAGAAATTGAAAATGGTACATGGAAGCACGCAGGCACGTAGCACCAATTTGTTCAAACGAAGGCTACGTCAATGTACAATCCACGGTTTTTTCTGGAGGGAAAATAAAAATTTCAAAATAATTCATACAGGGGTCTGCGAACGTGCCAAAAACGGGGGTAGTAGACCCCTTTTGACCTTTTCCATACAAAATACAAATTTTAAGTAGCTTTTTTTCTAATTTCGACTTAGTTGCTTGTTTTTTTATGTTTATTTTCGTTTTCACACGTTTTTGAACTATTTTTGAACAAAAAACCCCAAACCGGGTAACATTTCGCTTTAATGACCAAGCGATTACCCGCCACACATATACGACAGTACACAGAACGACAGTACATATAACGACAGTACACAGAACACAAAAAAAACTCTTCGGTTGGAGACAGTAACAACAAGCACTATAACACACATCCTTTATGAACGACTTCAAGTATGCGACTCAAAACCATTGTCCCTAATTCGTCGGTGGAAAACCCTCATAGAAAACCCTCATCGCATAAGAACTTGGATGTTTCTCTACTTTGTTTTTATTCCGTTCAAGAACTTGGAATTTTCTCCTTTTTTTGTGTGTGTACCCTAAACTGCCGAAGTATCGACAGCGCCTTTAAGATGGCTGATCGCGGTTAACACAACCGTTGTTAAAACTATTTTTCACCTTTGACCGGAAGAAGAATGGACTTCGTGGACGTCAGTGCTGGTGTTTCCTGTATCGCAGAGGAAGGATCCCCGGCATTGAAGGAGGTCAAGCAGAGAGTCCTGTTGCCTCTGGACACTCCTTGGATTACTTCGCTCGATCCCTTTCTTGTGGTTGTACTGCCCGTGTTTAATAAATAGATTCGGTCATTCCCGTTGTTGTTGTCATCGTTTGGACTTCACCAAGCACATACAATTTGCATAAAGGGCAACTTCATTTCCTATGTGACCAACTTTCAAATAGTTCAATGGGGTTTTCCATGAGAGCTGTTTGCTTTCAGAAAAGGAGCATCTTCAATAAAATAGTTTATTCGTGGGTAAATGTACATACAAGCAGTGCCAATACAGGACACGAGTCAGTTGTGAAGGCCCAAATCAATGAACGATGAAGGCCTTCACAACCGAAAAACACAGAGGTCTAAAGCTTGAGTATTGGAGTAGGGTTAGGAGCGTTATTAGAACGCGGGGCAAATACTATGGTCTTGAAGAAAATTGCATTCACGAATACTGAGTGATCTACCTATAATATTGTTCTGGAATTAAATTATGATGCGTTTCGACAGACCGACCTGTAGTGTGGAATATATGCTACGGTGATTCTATGGTTTTAAGCCCCGAAACTTTACTAAAGATTGAGGGGTAAAACTAGGAAATACTTAGACATATTAGAAATATCACCGGGAGTTAGGAATAAATGCTACAAATAAAGTATTTAGTTATTTAGGCGCTCTCATTGAGCAGCTGTGTGATGAATGGCTGAACAACGTCTCCGTGACTCCAGGCTGTGGGGTGGAAACGGAAACGGGGCTTGCCCTGCAAAATAATTTATTAATTATTTTCCCATACGCAATTTGTACCAGCTGTTGTTCGTGAGGGAAAACTAACCCTTTTCAACATCTGCTTGGATCATAGAACGCCGGTTACGTTACAATATGCTTTTCGATTTGATCACGCCTACTGACCTGTCTGTCGATGAGGAATTTTTCAAAGTTCCATGTGATGTCATTGGGGCGGACGGGATTGTACATCAGCTCTTCAGTCTTACCGATCTTGTCAACAGTCTGAGGGCAGTTATCCTAAAATTAAATTGTTTAGCATCGTTCAACTAGAAGGAAAGATTTCAAACCGACACCTGCTTTTACTTTGCTTCTCAATTGCACAAAAGTTAAGCACAAATATCGCCAGAAGATCAACTCCCAGTTAGTTCAATCTATTAAAGTGTCGACTATCATACAACATGTTTGCACTCGGTCTGTTTAGTGCATTGTGTGTATAGTATGTTTGTCAATGATCTTGTGACTTGCACACAAAAGGGCCTATTGGAGTAAGTTAAACAGGCATTTGTATCAATTGCGAGAGAAAAAGAACTGAGGTAATGCCGGTCGCCTCTAAGCTTTCCTACATTTTGACAAACAACTTTTTTTTTTGGTGATCAGCTAAAAGTCAAGTGCTGTGCATCCCTATCAACACTTTTACTGTCGCTGATTTTCATTTATTAACAAATTTATGAGAATCAACTAAAAAGAGTCCAAAAAAGATCACGGTTCCAACAAATTCTAGAGTTGCGCGTTTTCTATCTGCAAACTTTTATCTGTTTTCTTAATTCTTCGCCAGCGGTTCTTCGTAAAACACATTAAAGAAGATACAATTTGTGTTCGGTTGGACCAGCAAATATCTGCTTGGTGTTGGTTTTACTCGCATGTTTTGCGTTCGTTAGATTTTAATCGGTCTTCCCGCTGCAAATTAGAGATTGATCCGATATTCTCATACCTTAAGGAATTCGTAGATCGGGTGATGGTTCTCTCCGTTCACATCAATCTTTCCATAGATGTGCAGGTTCTTATGAGGGAACCATCCATTTCCAGGCCTCACCTTGGTGACCCCATTCAGGAGTTCGTGATTCTCAGCAGGCTCCTGAAATAAGAGGCCTCAGACTATATAGTTGCCTCTCAATCACTAGACTATCTTTGCGCGAATCTGATCCACAATTTACATAGACGATACTATCGGTTTCAGTCTGCAGCACTGTTTTTTTTTTCGGGTATTATCCTTTGTTGCATGGGAAAGTTAGATCTTTGGCCACTTTAGATCTCTATCGTCCTACTTAAAAACCACAAATGTGCTTCCAGTTTCTGAAAGCGATATCAACATCCCTCATCATCTCGAACTGTCAATGTGTTTATCATCTACAATTCTCAAGGTGCAATTCGCAAGTCAATAATTGGCTCCATTTTGTTGTCAACAAATTTACACTGGCGCACGTAAATTTTCTTGTTATCACCCAAATACAATAGGACAAAGTTGAAACCCTTTCCGAGAAAAGCAATTTCAAAACTCTTTTTTTTTTCTTAATGTTGAAAACTGGTTTTGGAATGTTGGCGTGACATTTTCGCTATTGTAATGGGGTTGTTGGTTGTCAAACTGTGAGTTATACATGTTCTGAAATTGATTCCTTTCCGGGAGAAGGGGGAGAAGGGTTATTCAATAGAAAATATAATAAATTCAAAAACAAACCTGAAGGTAGAATTGATTGCATGGGAAGGCAAGAATTGTGAAACCTCCGTTGATGTTCTTCTCAATGAGGGGATTGAAGTCGGTATACTGTTGTGTATAAGCTGAAATATGGCATTGCATTAAAACAAATCCTCGTATTTTCCTGGAATGCAGGAAATTTTGTGTTTGAAGATAAAATGCTTTCTTTATACGTTGCTATATTCGGGTATTGCATTCAAAGTAGAACCCACATAATTCGCTTTCCACTTTTGAATAATCTTGTATGGAAAGGTAAACTAACTCACCGCAGAAAGTTGCGACGTTGACGATCAGAAGCACCTGGCCTTTGTACTGTTCCAAATCAGTGTATTGGCCTTGAAGTGTCTCCATCTAAGTTACATTGAGCGATATTTAGCAATGTAAACGGCTTTGCATACTGCATGATATGTCTATTGGTGAAACAAAATAAGAATATATGAGTGATATTTAGCAATGTAAACGGCTTTGCACACTGCATGATATGACTATTGGTGAAACAAAATGAGAATGTATGATTATATTTAATTTAAGGAGTCATTTGTTTGGGGGTTTATATTCACCTGGAAATCATAGATGCTTTGGTTGACATCCCTGCATTGGGTCCATCGTGTGGTCTCATCAATCATAGCTGGGCCTGAAAAAAGGATTGAGTCTCCTAAGATCTGAAATGAAAATAGTATTGAGTCTCCTAAGATCTGAAAACTTTCTAAACGTGAACAATGAAATCGAGCTTATCCCAAATTTATTCTTACCCGGTGTTGCATGGGCGCAGAATAGAATTGCGGCTGTGAATGCCAATGTATAGATCATGTTGACTGATTGAATGTTACCTGAGTCTCGTATTCCCTTTATATACAGTCAAGACTGGGGGAGGGAGGGTGAGAAAGAGAGATGACAGACAACAAGGGGACCCGCCTACAAAACCTTCTGTACACAGTAATGCGAAGAAAACGTGCAACCCAAAATGACGAGCATGTAATTTGAGAGAGTGAAAAGAAATTATGAAACAATTGCCCACTTCGATGGTTGCCAGCGGGTGTCACAATGATATTAGTATACAGTACCCTCATAATTATCTACATATGTTCGATCTGTTTCATATTTCCATAGGAATGTACTAGATAACATGAGGCAATGAGGCAACGCAATTTTTAGTGATACCCAAGAATGGACTCTCAGTTTGAAAACATGCCGTTTTTTCACAGAGTGAAGTGACCTTTCCAGGTAGAGTCACTTGATTATTTGAAATTCCACTGGATGTGTGTTTTTGTTTTGTTTTTTTCGAGTACAGTATACAGTAACAAACAAAAAGGGCAGTAACAAACAAAACGGGCAGCAACAAACAGCCTATTATGCATTTCTGAGGCTAAGATAATTTATTTATTAAGTTGTATACGTTGTTTCTACATGCTTTCTGTTATAAAGTTATTACTGCATGTTTCATGACTGTTAATGCTAAGAATCAAACTAACGAATTAACAGCCTTTCTTCCCACCCACAAAAGTATCGGTCATTTCTTGTCCTTGCCAGTAAACTCTTTGTCTGCCTATTTGTTGTATTGAGTGCAAATGTTGAAGCCCGCGTTTCAAAAGGGACAAATACTTTTCTCACAATTTCTCTCCCTTAGGGGGTACGCGTTTGTTCTTTTGAGATCTGCAGGATAGTTTGTATGCACAATGACCTTTACTCTCGCACTCGTCAAGTAGAATAGCATTATTAAGTCAATGTCCTTCTCTATATACCTTGTGACTATTGTGTATGTCGTCTTTGTACACCAAAAAAATTAAATAACCATTCGAATTTTTGACATAGTATTCTCGTATCCCTGTTTCCAAAGGTTTTCGCTGAAATGAGGTTGTTTGCCACCTATGTAACCCTATCAAATTAAACTGTATCAGCATCCTTGGAGAAAACATATTTGTGCTTAGTATCAGTGCATTTATCATCCTACAACCTTTAATCCTTGGTAACAAATTAAACTGTATCAGCATCCTTGGAGAAAACATGTTTGTTCTTAGTATCAGTGCATTTATTATCCTACAACTTTTGATCCTAGGTAAGTTAAGTGATACAATTTATTTGTTCTAATCCAACTGGTCAACTCAACCGAATGAAGCGACCAGTGAACCTGATCTCAAAAGCAAACACAATACTAGAAATACCTAGTCCTGCAGTTTATGTGGGAGTAGTCGTTCAGTGGTTCCAAACTTGTAACAACAAGCGAACAGATGTTTGCTTTTCCACTCAATTCTAGACTTCTAAAATTCTTCTAAAATCGGTTTTCGCCCCTGCCCGCCTTTGACCATTCAATTGGAAATAAAAGAACAAATACACAAACACAGTACCGCGTCCCTCTAAAACTATGCGGGGTCCAAACACTACAGATGTCATTTTTGAACTTTCAGAGATCGTCTCCGTATGTCCTAGCACCCACGGAAACGAGTCAGATCTGTGAAGTCACAATACGAAATATGCTGCCCTAACCCTTAGTTTGCCGTTATCGCCCTATCAACAGAACTTTACTCAATGCTTCGGTTCTCATTGTCTGTTTGCAATATGGTTCGCATTCGCCCGTTTGACCGAAGACCACACATTTTTCATACAAAGTGAACAAAAGCAGTCGAAGACGGCCGGTTGAGATAATACGGCGCGCATTTCATAAACAACTTTCTCTGTCCGAGCACACACATTCTATAAACTTTTGTGTTTTCTTAAACATGCTTGTACTTGTACACACACACACTTGTATACTGGAGATCTTTCCAAAGCGCCCATTCCTTGCACAAAAATATGCCTTCCCCCAAAAATATTTACACGTATGTAAACTAAGCTGCACACCAAAATACCCAGTTTTCCTCACTTCAGAAAACACTCTAGGGAGTGCTTACATAATCGAAACGTCTGGTTCAATGTCGCTTAGTGCACCGGTCAATTGACATTTTCTTTGGCAATATTTTGTGAACTTGTTTTGTTCAAGAAGTTTTGAAAGCAGGTTGAAAACAAGAAAACAAGGCGATGCTTTCTATACAATGCAACTAAACATCAAATAGAGAACATAAAATCATAAGACATGCGAAATGTTCTCGTTGTTGACCCAACGGTTTTAGGGAAGTATGGAGGAAACAGCGAAACAACAAACAACTTTGCCATACATTTTCCCCTTCCCTTTAGATATTTTTTGGCGCGCTTCATTACTGCATTTTATTTTGCAGAGTTCATGGGAATGTCTAGTATCCCAGGATATCGTTACAGGAATCTTAGCACTATTTGAACTGGGTTCTCTTTCTCAGTCAACTATCCTTATTTCCTCGGCTCGATAATAACTGGTCCCAAATGATGTCTTCTCGTTGCAGAACAATGTCTGTACAAACAGAAAGCACATGTAACTTGGCACCTTCTGGCACAGTAGCAAACTTTCTTGTTAAACCATAGAGAACGACTGCACTTTGATATAGCATCTAACCGTCTAACATTAGTTATATGGTAGTGATACTTTTGAAAGGAAACTGCAATGTATGGGTGCTATCGGTTGTATATAAGAAAATGACACTGGAACACGTACAATCTTAAGTACCTGGGATGATCAGTTGCACATACAGATTACGAAGGCGAGAGAACTGTTCACGGTGGCACGAGCAAGCGTGGCTTCCATACTGCTTGGAAGAATTTATGGCAAGACTGTGAAAAGAAGGGATATATCTGCCCCATCAATTGATGTCATAAATCGAAATTTGCCCGGATTTGTACTTGTTTTTGCACAAAAATTTTCGACTGACTTTCCTATTATTCCAATTTGTCTGAGGTCAAGAGCGCCGGTTTTCTGAAAGGTGTTTTCGTTCAAAATTACTACTTAAAATATACAAGTGGCTAAAATAAAAAGTTGTCAATTGTAACTGAAGGATGTTGTTTTCTTTTCGGATTGGTTGTCGGTTCAACTCGATCCAATTAACTCTCACGAGAAGAACCGATTAGGAAACCAGAGAGTTGCATGAACTCTTCTGTTTATTCACTGAGATGTTTTTGGGTATTCTGTGGATGATCAACTGGGGATGGGGAACATCACAGGACATATTCACCACACAATTCCCCATGGGGAATTCCCTGTATCCTTCTCTGCGTCTCTCACATTAGAATGCTATTTTCTGTCCCCAGGGACTATTTCCTCGAGGGAATCGGAGTGGTTAGTATGGCCTCTGATCTCACTGCCAACACGGGCTTCGTGGGTCGATTCACCTATCTGCTATGACGGATACTGCTTGACACTCAACACCTTCTCCAATCGAACAAAGGTTATAACAAGCTTGACCAGTACCAGACTGAAGAACAGTCAATTCATGGCGCGGAACTCCTAACCGCATTCAATTAGTTGATTTACCAAGCTAATACATTTAGTTGAATGTTATACGTGAAGATCGCCATCACTAGCAAAGTTATCTGCCTTAGATCACTTTTCTTTATTATTCAATGAATTATTTTAAAATGAACTGCTGTAGCACATTGTTGTTTATTGAAGTGTGTCCAAATAAGCAGCTAGTATTTACTATTTTCGTACGACAACAAATATGTGTCGTATCAATTATTCAAAGATGTGGAATGTGAAGAAAACTTTCAAATTATTAGAAGCAGTTGTAAACATTTGTCGAAATCATGGTTAATATATACACTTACACGTTTTGCTAGGGAATTTCGTCCAGGATATGATTATTATACTCTGATCAATTTGTCCATTGTTTCTCAATAGAAAAGCTGAGAAGACAATAAAAAGTGATAGAGAAAGTGCCACCAACAATTTCTATTTATTCAATATAGCTCTTCTGTGATATGAAAGAAAGGAATCGAAGTCTATCTGATGACCAACTAATGCAAACAGTATCTTTTGTCATTGGTTTAGTAGTCTGACAAGATATACAGAACAATCAACTAATGACCGCGCGAGTTGCCCAAAACTTAAAGCGAATACCGGTCGGTTTTCGAACCACTTCAAGTACACCAATATTCCCATGCAGCTTGTGCAAATGAACATAAATTAGAATAAAAAATAGAGCTAGATTCGAACAAATTTGCATAGATACGCAAAAGTGCAGTTGTATACGATGCCACGATGCGTTTTAAAAACCGACCGGTATTTCGCTTTATAGTGAGGGGGGACCGCTTTCAATTGCTAGATACATGTTTATGTTCGTACAAAAACCGTGGAGAAAATCATTGATATGAATAAAAGAATTAAGTTAGAATCTACCATATGGATTAGTTAATCATTTCAGTAAAGAAATTCGTTCCAAAAAATATTGTTTTCCCGAGTATTTTGAAATTAGTGCCCATTTTTTAATGAATTATTGAACCAATTAGCGTAAGTGTTACGGTATGTCGTGAAATCGTACGTTCGTTTCTGCGTTCTATCTTTCAAAACGAGGCTGACCAACTAAGGAGTAGAACCGGGATTAGGAACAATTGTCTCTACTTATTAAGCTGACATACTGTCCGTACACAGAAGCGTGATATCTTAATCGTTCTAAGTCAAAACTATGTTCACAGCAACGAAGGATCGTGTACGATGTTCATCACATGGCATTTTCTGGTTTACAAATCTTGTGTAATAATTTACACACTTCTTTGAACCTTTTTCCCCTCCAAGACCAAGATTATATAAGAACGACGAAACACGTGATCAAAATTGGGCACAACTACTCAGTGAATTAAAAAAAAGTGTTTAATCACTAACTAGAACTTACAAACATGCATGCATATGTGCAGTATGGGTCTTTCAGATATATTAGTGGTCGTTAGCTTGTGAATACTGGTTTGTTTGTTTAACGCTTTGGTAAATATTATTTCTACGCGTCATTTATGCATGATTGATATGGTTGTTCATTAGATATATCCGGGATCAATCCTTCCCTTGTGCTTTTCTCGAACAGAACCTGTTTCCAGGCAGTTCTTTAACAATGAAATCTCCCACAAAATTCCCCTTGTGTCAAAAGAACATATCCCATCTCCGCCCTTTGTGGTCCGCTTATTTGGGCAGACTTCCTCAGGCACCCACTGTGTCATTTCTTTCTCCAACATGAAGGCCTTCATAGTTTGTAAGTCGTTTTCTTACATATACCAGTACAATATATTTTGTTTGATGCATATATATCTTACATTCATTCAGGTTTCGGAATCCTTACTGCCGCGACTGCTTTGTCTATTGAAAAGATCGAACAGAAACCCAAGGATGGGTATGGAATCAAGAAAATGGAGAAACCTCTACACATGAAGGTCGATCAGAGTGATGAGGTACGTGTGAAAAAAAAATTAAAATATCTTCAAAATATTTGGTTATTTTGTATTATACGATTCCTTGGTTGGACATTTTTGACACCGAAGCTAAATTCAGCATAAGGAAGGAAAAGTAATTTGAGCCAGCAGAAACCTTACGGCACTCATTCACAACGTGAATTCTGAAACGGGACGAAAAGACTTAAATTGCTCCTTAACTGAATCGGTCTCAATTTGTGATTCTCAGGAGTCGCTGTTGAAGAATAAGGACATCACAGGACTGAAGAAAATACAGAAGCCCGATTCTGCGAGAGTTGATGCCGAGAAGGACGCTGTTGTTTTGGTCCGTTTCTTTTGAGAAGATATTGACTAGCGTATGGAGTATCATGTACTAAATATTGTGAATGAAAGTGGTGACATGACACACAAACAAAGTGTTATTTCTGAAAATGATTCATTGCAGGATATCCTTGAGCAAGATACTGACAATGGTTACACTTGTCCTCTCTGTCAACAGGTCTTCGCGGCCGTCGAAGTTTATATCAAGGGACATGAGGTATTTTCGGTTTCTGTATTTGTATGGTTACGATGGCTTCAGGATCAACTGTGCAGGTGCCGTAATACCACAATTTCTCATATTTAATTCGTTTACCTTAGGCGTCAATTCCTGATGTTCTGGAACAAGTGTGCAACAATCTTTTCTCTGGTCACTCATCCGCATTGATGGTCTGCGAGACTATTGTGAAGACCCAGCTGAAGACTATCATTGATTATATCGAGAAGGGAGCTGACCCTCAGACTGCTTGCGCCTCTCTTGGACTATGTTAATGAAACTCGACGTGCTTGTGCAATTATAATAAACATTTCGAATCTTATCATGTTTGGTGAAGGAGTACCTATTTAAAGGGACGGGCCCCGTCAAAATAAACATAAAATAAAAATATGATTTTGTAATTTGCATAAAGGGGGGATTATTATGATAGATGCACACTAAATTTCGGCTAGACTTTATCCCGCTGAAATTTGTCAGTGTCGATGATCGGAGAACCATACCGTAGACGAACAGCAGTTGCACCCTTATTTCCTTACCGCGTGTCCCGGGGGAATGGATGTATAGACATATACACAGGAAAGTGAAAACCCCGATTTCGCCCTGATCATTTTTCAAAAAACCCCGATTTCGCCCCGATTCTTTTGAAAAACCCCGATTTTGCCCCGATTCGAAAAAAAAAAAAAAAAAAAAACGATTTCGCCCCGATCAAGTCCCTCAAATAATCGGGCCTTGATCGGGGCGAAATCGGGGTTCTTAATTAACCGTTTACTCCGCCGAAAAATCAACATGTTTCACTCAACTGTTTTAAGTGATTTTTGGTTAGTTTCATCATGTTACCCCTGGAAAGAGTAAATACGGATGCATGATCGATTATTTTCAAAAAAATTTTTCCCCGATTTCGCCCCGATCAAAAACCCCGATTTCGCCCCGATCAAGGCCCGATTTTTTGAGGGACTTGATCGGGGCGAATCGGGGTTTTTGGTTTCCCATGTACTCTCCTGGGACACAGCAAGAGCCAGATACCCTCGGGACATACAGTAAAGAAATAAGGGTGCAATTGTTCTTCTACGGTATGGTTCTCGGATTATCGACACCGAAAAATTTCAGCGGGGGTAAAGTCTAGCCGAAATTTAGTGTACATATATAATAATAAATCCCATTTAAACAAATGATAAACCATGCTAATTATAGGTTTATTTTGATGGGCCCGTCCCTTTAACTAACTTTGAAGGAGCCGCATTCTTGTGCAAGTGATGGGAATAAATAATTTATCATTAGTTGAATTAAAATCATTAGTTTCTCTCTGTTCAATCGACATATACAGCATACGACTAATTGAGGTACCTTTAAAGGAAAATTAATGGTTTTCTATTTTGAATGTTTCCATTTTCCGCCCAAACAACGTTTCTTTTTAGGTAGTCGCTGTGAATACTAGTAGCTGTGGCACAATTTTTCCAGAACTGTTCTTGCTTAAATCATTGTGTTGCTCTTTATCTCTCTATCTCTATTCCTCCCAATCTGCCTCTACCTTTTGTGCAGTCTCGGTCTTCACCATTCATTAAGCATACCTCACTGACTCCTTATCGCTTCAAATACTATCATTACGTCAGTTTTCCACGGAGGCCCAAGCAACTTTTCACTCCTAATGTCTCTTCCACTTTTTCAGTTAATGCTTCCTAAAACGCATAGCCGAGCAAGCGAATACCTTTTATCGTTGGCAAGCGATATTTTACATCGTCCACCATTGAACACTCTGTTGGTGCCGATTATTGTGTATTTATAGACGTTTCAAAATCAAATAATGCCTTCACTAAAATCGGAAATTTCCGATTAATAACAGAACCACTTCCGTGGCTAATCAATTATTTTGACAAGACTGCTTTTGAAAAAAAAAGAAAATATATTGATTTATTACTTCTCAACCAATATCTCAGATTCAAGATAACAAAATTTGTACATCATCCTTCATAGATGTACATAATTCCAAACAAGCAGAAAAAAACACAGATATGAAGAACATTGCTTCTAATTCGTGCTGCTTTTGACTTCCTAGAGAAGAATTCTTGTAATTTTCAACACATTACCTTACAGGAAAGAAACCGCCCGTTTTTTTTTAGATCACAGTAGTATATGCTGAAACAAACAAATAAATTCTTGCAGGTAAGCCTTTTTTGTTGCTAGTCTATTCTGTGCATTTCCAGTCCACAATATTGTCTTCTATGTTGAGCTAATGAGAACTTTGATCTGTTCGTTCGCTCTCTCTCCAAATTGATTGAAGTGCATTTCAGCCAAGCAGGGCAACGGGCCTTCTTAATATTCTCGATCAAAAAGTGACCCCAAATGACCCAATCCGAATCCAAGACATCTCCGGTTTCAAGGAGATTCAAGTGTTGGGGAATGGCCGATTTGGAGAGGTTCTATTATCATAAATTATTCAAACTATGACCAAAATCATGCCGGGATTTCAACTCAAACTTGAGACTGAGGAATTATAACATCAAATTGTGTTAAGCACAGTAATTTTTTTGGAAACTAAAGTTTTAGTTTCAAATCAGGTTGTGAAGTTCATGGACATGACGCGTCGAACGTTCGTGACATGTAAGACGGTCAAAATGGAAATGTTTGATCATTGGAGTCAGGACATGCGGAGGATATCAGTTGTTAGTACTAGTGATTATAATTTTTTTGCGATAAAAGAACGACATAAAATACATGAGCCAGCAAAATAATAACACAGCATGACCTACTTTAACCCAAAAAGATACATTCACGCTTTTTTCTAGAGACTTAACAATTTCATTGCGGAGTTTCGAATTCTCCGTGAGATCAGTCATAACTCGGACAGGATTGCGAACTTCATTGGCATATACTCAGATATGGAGAAGTTGTACATATTCACCGAATATCTTCCAAATGGATCAGTTAGGGATCGAATTACTAAGGAAAGTCTGTCTGAAGAGACCGCAACACGCTACTTCTCACAGGTATACAACATTAACTATATGTAATTACTTATAATCTGACCCAACACCTGGTTATTTTCTTTCCAGTTTATTAGGATGTGCTGGTATTATATTCTCAATATTTTTGTTTTCTTAAATCATTTCAGACGGTTGAAGCAGTCAGCTACTTGCATAATATGAATCCTCCAATCATACACCGCGATATTAAAGGTATCTGTAAAATCAACATTTCATTCACAGTTACTTGTGCCGAGTGTGTAGTTTTTGGATTGCAAAGTATTCGATTCCTGCAGATGGTCGTAAAAATACCGCTTTATTAAGTCTGTGCAGTGAGCGGGCTAACGAACCGAGATAAGACAATTTCTGATTTTTTTTAAATTTGAATACACATTTTGCAACCTTACGGATTTAACTAGCATTGACCATATACTTTCTTAAAGAATGCCTATGATCCAGGAATGCGATTTTATGTATGTACTTCTGAGCTCAGAACCCCGAATCAATCAAAAGTAGAGGGTAACGTGTGTGCAACTGTAGACGTAAACGTATATTATTGTCACTTTTCGAGTGTCATTACTTTTGGTTTGCATATACATTTGCAGGACTCAACTATTGATGGCAATCTGCCAAGGAAATATTACGATTACTATTAATGCATTTTAGCCGCTAATCTGCTGATAACAATCAGTGGAAGTATTAAATTGGCCAACTTCGGATTGGTTAGGGACCTTGCGGTGGATGGTTTTGGTACAGCAATTGCAAGTGAAATTTCACTCGACTTTAGAGGTATGTATTGAGATCAATCGATTCTTGTCTTGAGCAATTGCGGATTCTTCGCTAAAAGACCACACAAAGTATATTACAAAGAAGTTATGCAAGAACTTTCAATGCTCACACCTTATTTATCTAAGGCACACTGTTGTATGCTGCCCCAGAGGTGTTGTCTAGTGAATTGGGGCCCGGAAACAGAATGTCCTACGGAATGGCAGCTGATATTTGGTGAGTTCTTCCTGGTACTTAAGAGACTGCAGAGATCACCACAAAACAATCAACTAAATCACCAGAAAACATATAAAATACACACTGTTGCGACATACATATTTACCTTATGATCTGAAGAAGAGTGCACTATTCAAAGTACGTCACTTTCAAGCGAGACTACGTGATAAAACTTTATGAATGCGTCAATTTTAAGGTGTGATCAATACGGGGATTTTAGTGCGTAATATAGTGAAATAGTGTTGTGATAAGAGAGGAATGAGAGAGGAAAAGATATTTGAAGGGCGATCGGATGCACATTTGTGGAAATGTTGGTCAGACACCCTCCTCATTTCGAATACTTTGGAAAGGTGGACTGCATGCAAGCGGAACTACTCGCAAGAGCCACCGGACCCGAAGACCAGGTAAAACTATCAGTCATTCAAGTAGTACGTGAAGTGAACAATGTGTGTGCGTGTAAGCGTCGGAGTGTGGTGATGTCGATATCATAAATATAATTACAATGATTAAAGGCCCATTCAGCGCCTGTCCTACAAATCCGAGGTTCTTTGCAACACCGCTTCGCAACAGGTGAAAGAAATTTTGGACGCCATTTTTGTAGAAGATCCAATCAAACGACCGACTGCAAAACAACTCACAGGTAATTGTAAGCAGTCATCATTAAGGTTGGCTAACAAACTGCTCCCAAACTTTTTTTTATCTGTTTTATAATTGTTTAATTTAATTTTAGTCATGTTACCACAGCTAAAAAGAGATTTGGAGCACAGAGATAATTACGAGGATTTTTACAACACGGTTTGCCCAGAGCCCACAAATTTGGTGAGTCTTTACACTTATGCAAGAAGCACACCTTAATAGAATTTGTTTCTAATAATCAGCACTTTCACCCTCACTCTACATGTCATTGCAAAATAGTAAATTTATTGACGAATATTTGTGCCCATTGTCATTTCCGAGTTGTTGTATACGTATGTTGACCTTTCTCAGAATCAACAAGCTTATGGGCTAGAGCCCAGTACGTCGAAAGGACCTGACGTATCCGAGGACAAAAATAAAGAAAAGGGAACTATAGAAACAGAAGAAAATGAAATGGAGACCTCATTTACACAATCGACGAGTGAGCTGGAATTTTTCGAGAAAAAAAAATAAACTTACATTTTTGCCAATCAACTGCAATAACAAGTCTATCGGAAATACAGGAGCTTCCTATTCAGGAAGACCTCTGACCTGCGGACAGTCGCAAACAACAACAGGAAACGGAGGACTTTTCCGGTTAACGCCGAAACCAAAAAAGAAAAGAGGGAAACGTCGGAGAGGCAAATTAGAAAAGACATCAATTTGTATAGCCTATCACGGGTCAAGATGTCTCTACTTCTCAGGTCGGTTACTTTTTTGAACATTTTAAAGCGAAATACCACCCGGTTTGCGGTTTTTGTTCATAAACAGTTCAAAATTTTTATAAACAATTTTTTTTTATAAACACAAGTTACAAAAACACACACACACACAGAAAAGACGAATCAAAAACTATAAAAAACCCGGGAAAATCGAGTAATTCGAATTTCCCTACACAAAATCCATAAAAATTGCATTTTTTCTATGGTGCACTTATTTGTTTGTGTTTTTATGACTATTTCCGTTTATAACTGTTTTCGAACTATTTTTGTTGAAAAAAACCCAAACCGGGTGGTATTTCGCTTTAACAAGAAAGAGTGATGCAATTGAGAAGATGTCGTATCTTGTTGAAGTTACTTTAAGGTATTTTGTCACGTGCCATATTCTATGTAATCACGTTTCTTGGAATTGGAATGGGAACACTGGCTGCTTTCCTTTTCATCGCATTTGCAACAGGTACTTTACAATACATTAGCTATTTGATGTCTGTTTGAATTAGGGCCCCTGTTTTCGGGGGTTTGATGTGTGTGTCGATATCGTGCTTTGGAAATTATGTAGAGAAATTATCATGTCGATCGTTAATGATTTTCATTTTGGTGTATGTCGGTCGCTTGATAATTGCTGACTTCTGTGAATGTGATCTAATGACTCCGCAAGCGCTTATTATTGGAGGAATTCTTCTGATTCTCCTTTTTGCTTTGATGTTCAGGTACGGTTAAAATGACCTATACAGCATTATTCTAAACTTCTCGTACATAACGTTTTCGTGCGTTAATAGGATATAGGAACAAACTGCAAAAGCCGTATTTTATTTCTAACAATATCCTGTAGACGCTTTTTACCAGTTTACGTCTTCATTTATTTATTGGGCACGGTTTATGTTACATGCACGACCAATAACAACAGGACGAACAAGAAAGTCCATTTGATATAAACTTCTCACATTGGCTCTTGTATTGATGCCTATTTTCAGCTGTTGCATGGTTGCCTTGGGAGAGTATAAGTTCCGTAAAGCGAATCGCACACTGCAGAGATCGAGATTCTGGGTTCCCAGGCCTGAGGTTAGTAAATTCACTTGTGTAAATTAGACCGATCAGTACATACAAATTGTTCAACTTCGGCAGTTTGGTGTATTATTTCATTCGCTTACCAAGTAACGTTCGATTTTAGTGCAATTATGCTAATAATCAAGAATAGAACTTTGTGTATTATTATGTCAGAGCGGCCTTCGGTTGTGCGGAATTCGAGTGATAGGAAGACCTCATCAGGACACAATTGACAGTGATATGGAAGATTTGGAAGCAGGTGTTGAAATGCCAACAATACCCCCACTTCGGGACGAAGCCAGAGAATTCTTTTATGATTGAATGCCACCCGCCCCCTTTGATACTGCAACAATTCGCCCTTGCAGTTGATTAAGCCTTTCAATTTTTTTTTATCCAATAATTTTGTTAACAAAAAAATAACAAAATCACCATTAGGCCTCACGTCCCTGTCTTTGTATGTGTTTACCTTCAACCATTCGATATATTAACAGAGATGCATCATTCCGCTGCTCTATTAGGTTAAATTCATGTTATGTAGTTTTATGAATATATTTGTCTTATTAGGAACCAATGTCATCAGTTTGTTATCTTTGGGTTACTACACACGAATGATCTATGCTTCAGAGATTACAAGTAATAAAATATATTTTCTTATAAATCATCGCGGGCGAATAAAAAAAAAACATTTTATTAGAAATTCGGCGAATATTCTATGCGTGTATCGTGTACCACTCTATATTATGCTCAATCTTATATAGCTTTGGATAGAAAATCTGCATTATGACGGTAAAAAAATATTAGAACATTTGTGTAAATATAGGTGCAAAGCTAGAAAATAATAAAACAATGAGCAGCACAAAATGTCAAATAAAATATACTTCTTGGCAGGATAAAAACGCGGCTGCGTGAAGAAACAAACCGCTAATAAACAACGTTGACATTAGAAAGCATCTTTACAAAACTGTTAGTTATTGATTTAACTAAATCAATCAAGTAGTCAGTCAAAACACCAATAAAAGCAAGTGATCAATCTGGGTAGAAAAAGGGGGAGTTAAGTAATCAGATTGAGCGGGTTTAATTAGTATCACATGCGGAAAGGCTTACAATCCATACAAAAATTACTTTGTGAGCTGCTATGACACAAAATGATCTGGTCTCGGCCTCACAACGAACTCAAATACGCACAATATTACGAAATGACCGAAAACGAAACAATTTGTTAGAAACAACTGTTATAGTAAGTGTTTTCGCAGATACAACAAATATACGTCCACAGCAAAACGAAAAGACGAAAGAGCAACGTGAAAATGAATTATTTAATGTGTTCATGTGTGAAACACAAAATACGAGTATAATATTTGGTCCCAGTAACGATGCAAGTAGAGTAAAAAAATGAAGTAAGCAGGGCGAGTGCACGATTTTCATTTTGAAATGTGTCCAATCGAGTATAGAACTCCAATCAAGTATAGAACTCAATCCACGCTGCGTTCTTAGTAGCCATTAGCATATTTCTTTCCTCTTGATTGAGGGGGAGGACCTCCGTAGGGAGGCATGATAGCTCCGGGGGGAGGTACCATCGGACCATAAGGAGCCCCGGCACCACGGATTGGGAGCGCACCAGGACCTCGTGACCCGGCAGGATAAATTGGTGGGGGAGGGGGTCCAATCCAACCAGGAGGGGTGAATGGTGTGACTGGAGTTGGAGATGGGGCGTCACCACGAAGGAATCTGCAATAAGGTGAATACGACACTCAAAACAATAGCATGAGACCCAAAAACACGACTGAAATATAAAGGCAGTAAACGCAAAAGAATACCAAATAAGGAAAAAAAAAGATAAAATACCTCGCCAGTTCCTGCTCGGTATCAACAATCATCACCAGGAAAGGTGAGCCAGGAACGTGTTCACCATGCCACTTCACCTCAACCTGCAAGTACTTTGATAGGTAAACTGCACGGAAAACCCACTCTTCAACTGCACTTACAATGGTTGCATTGTTTAAATAATAATAATATTTCCATTCGTATCCTAAGAGCAGATGAACGAATATAGTAATGTAGGCTACCTGATAGTCTCCGGGTTCTTTTGGTTCGTACTTGCAGTGGATCGTCCTTTCATTCCTCTTTTCCCTTTGCATCTCAACATTGAATGCCCCCTTTGGTCCTCTGACTCTGACCGTCAATTGGCCAGCTCCAGCTCCCTTGGTTTCCACAACAAAATTGGACTTGAAACTAAAATCGGAAGGAGGCTTTTATTCGGTATTTTCATTGATTGATCATTTTAACAGGACTATTTTACAGATCTCCTCCTGGAAACAAATCATAAATGAGAATATGAAAAAATGCACTGATCCACTTACGTAGACAAGATTCCATGCTCGATTCCAG
This sequence comes from Pelodera strongyloides, assembly GCA_036852015.1. Lineage (NCBI taxonomy): Eukaryota > Metazoa > Nematoda > Chromadorea > Rhabditida > Rhabditidae > Pelodera > Pelodera strongyloides. The sequence continues at coordinate 316,574 of JAANDG010000102.1, forward strand.
GACCATATACCCTGACCTTCGAAGGATCAGGTGGCATACTGACGTGAATGAGGAAGGGAGAACCGGGCACATGCTCATCGTTGAACTTGATGGTCAATGTGTGTTTGCCCACCTGAAACAATTTTCCTCAGCAAGGTTTCATTCAGAATTCCTTCGCTCAAGCTTTTTGTTCGCAAAAAATAAGAAATGTTGAATGAAACTTAAAGTGTTACCTCCGTAGGTCTAATCGACAGCGTGTATGTTCCATCTCTGTGATTGTACAACTCACAGTATGTCAACTTCATCGGACCCATGCACTGAGCAGACAACTGACCTAAATAGAAGACATTCGTGCTTGTGTATGAGGACAAACATCACATTATGTGTATTACGGTTATCACGGTATACTAATGTATTGATAAACCTACCGGGTCCGGCTCGTCGTGTGTCAATCAGAGTCTTGATGTCTTCGTTTATTATTCCAATCTTTAACGTTGACGTATCCACCGAGATCATGTCTGCAACGGTATTTCCGAAAGCAACGGTGACCTAAAAGAAAATGATGATGGGTTTTTGTTTAGCAAGTTCCACACTTTATGAGGGACACTCAGCACTTTGCACTCACCGGGAATGGTGATCTCTTTACGTGTCTTCCATTCCAAAGCACATGGAGTTCATAGTTTCCTCCAATCGCCGGTGTGTAAGTCGACTTGAAGACATTGTGTCCAAGTTGTTGAACTTTCACTGGTATGTCAGCCTTCTGTCCGATTAATGTCGCAGTTAATCGTCCGTCTATAAGGAACATGTTTCAACATACTGCTAAAAAGCAGAACTGCATCCTGGATTTGAGTGAATAGTGCTTACCTCGAGGAACTTCAGATCCATCAACAATGAACTCATTTGGTTCTTTTAGTTGTGCCCTCCTGAGTCCATCACCTCGGAGTATTATCCTCAGATGGTCCGAGGTTTCGTCTTCATGGGAGGTGGTTGAGGCTCCTGATCGTTGCCTGTAATTAGCACGTTAAATATGAATGAAACGTAAATGTCATAATCTAATAAAGCAAGATATCCCTGATAAATCTTACTTGAAGTGTTGCGGTTGTGAAGTTGCCGCAGCTGTCTGCGGGGCGTAGTCATATTTGCTATGCGAAGGACCAGCTGAAGCACCCATACTCGACACGTTTACCCTAAATACGTGGAATAATGAATCGAATAGTGCATCATGTCTGTAATTCCGCAATCATAAGGAGCATCGCTGAGATAAAACAGCGTAAATCGTCCTAAACAAGGTACCTGATGGGATAGGCCGAGTCGACGGGGAATTCATTCCAGTAGAGGTAGATGGCATAACGGGCAGGAGTGCGCGGCTCAAAAGTCAATCGCCACTTGCCGTAGCCAAGGTCCTCCACTGCCGGACCTCCGCTCAACAACACGTTGTCGGCGTCCCGAACTTCTGCCCGAAGTTTGCCTGAAATTGCCGACATAAGCAGGTTAGGTAACTGTAGCAGAATATAATAAGCTTTTGTAGATAATGTGACTCACCGGGTCCGGCAGCCGTGGCATCAACGTCAAAGACGTTCCTTTGATTCAGTTGCAGCGAGAGGTGGCCATCGCGGTCTATCGCCTCGTCGTTTACGAGAACCTTTGAAGGATCAACCACACGAACATCGACGGGGGTTCCTAGATTATTGGGAGATTAGTATGTTGACAAGCCACCAAAAACATGCTCCTTAATACAGAACTCGATAAACCGCGTAATAAAATGACCAATTTTCTTTCTTTCGAATTGGACACAGAGCACATCAAATAACTGACTCTTCAAAAAGACATACATAGTTTTCAAAATATCCCTTTTTCATCTGATTGATATAAAAATTGAAGCAGGGAAAGAAATTGTAACTCACCAGAAACAGCTTTGTTGTTAAAATGGATGTTGACGCTGTATGTGCCGACTTCCTCGGGATAGAAGACCACTTCGGATGTGCCGTTTGGTCTCCTCATTGTGTTATGACGGATCTTTTCTTTGTTGGGTCCTCGCACGTCAATTTTTAGTCCTCCGTTTGCCTTTTTGGGATCAAATATCAGACTGGCTGGTTCTCCAACCTTAAATAAAAAATATTAGAATCTTGGAATGTTTCCTTTACCACAACAACTTTTTGCAGCTATATCAGTGCAATAGTCAAAGGATCTTCAGAATATACCTTTACACTCTGATCGACAGCTGCCCCATACACAGTTGGGAGAGCCACTTCTTCGACATTGATCACTTGAGGGTAACCTGGCAAATACAAATAAAAAATGTTTTAATGTAAAACTGGGTGGAACATGATTCATCGCCAAATGCAGATTATCTAACTGACAATGAGTCTAAACTGCTCACCTGGGAGAGGGAAGCCAGCTGCCTTGACGTTGACCTTGTGAGCTCCAAGTTGAACTGGGAGGAATGTGGCACGGTCCTCGCCAGATGGACTCTTTATCATCTCAACCTTGAGCGGACGGCCCGAAGGATCGGTAACCTCCACAGAAAGGTCTGATGTACCGGCATCACGACGATTTACTGAAAGTTACACTCGCCATTAATTAATCTATTTTAGTCAGTCTGGTACGTTAGTTATGGAGGTTTAGATAACGGATTACATAAAACAAGCACAAATGTAGTATAATTGCATAGAGAACCGACCGGCTACTGTGGCAGCATGTCGGAGAGTGAGACCATCCTGCAGTCCTTTGACCACAACCTTCTTTGGGTCTACAACGTTGCACTTGAAAGGTGATCCAGGCACGGGAATCTCACCGAATGTGATCTCGATCGTGTGTTCTCCTGAAAGAAAATATGAGTAATGCTAATTAAACAAAAAACTTTAAAATAAATTTGATAATCGGCCTGTGTTTATGCTCAAGTAGTAAACGAAGAGTGAGCACCTGTTTGCTCAGGTGTAAATTCCACCCAATAGCTGTCATCCTGTTGTTTGTAGCATCTGACAGAGAGGGGGCCGCCACGCGAGTCTGAAAGTTTCATTCATAGAAATGGTATGCCTATCTGAAATAAGATGTCCCGTTGGGGCGAACAATTCCAATCCAACAAACAACAACTAGCACTCAAATCAACATATGGTTAGCAACCAAACACAGAAGCGAGTTAAACACAAAAAATGGGGGTCGGGGTGAAGAAGGGATCTGAAATAAATCAAGTTAGGTTTTAATGCATGCGTGGCGGATGTGTTCCACATTACATAAATTCTCTATGATAATCCGTCAAAGCAGGAAAAATAGCGTAAATGGACTTACCAGAAACCAGTACATCAAGTTCTCCGCGTGTTGCATCGTTTAGAGTGACCTCAAATCTTGCGGTTCTGCCTCGTTGGGCACGTGTGAGGGCATCGCCTGTTGCCCTCACAGACCCTTGTTCAGAGACATAGCACTCGTATGGACACTCTAAAAATACAAATAAATAACAATGAAACCTTAATTTCAACTTTTTTTGTATGTTACAAATCGTGGAAGAGGTTCTTTCTCACCTGGCAAGGGAACGCCATCAATCAAAACGTCAACTAGATAGACGCCTGGTTGTTTAGGCACAAATGTGCACACTAGAAGTCCATCTCTGACTCGTTTCAGATGGCATTGCACTGGCCTTCCGTACTGAGACACCTCAACGGAGGCCGCCGATGCGCCAGAGTTGGAGTAGTCAACTAAAAGTGTTTTTGACTTCAGCAAAAGGAATTGTTGGTTGACAAAGTACATCACTTTTTTATATCCAACGTAGGATCTAACTTACACACATAATTTTTGAATCTAACTTAAACACATTTCTAGTGAGTGGAACAAACCATTAAATCTCTGTTCCACGCCCACACGTTCATTTCGAAGTCCGATTACACGGACAGCAGAAGGGTCAAGAACCGGGATGAGATAGGGACTTTGACCCACATGTTCTCCGCCAATTAGAACAGCCAGTTCATGGTCGCCTTCCACCTAAATGCCAAAATTAATAATATAAAACATTAATAATATAAAACATATAATTCACGCTTGACTAAATACTACTATGACGACAAGGGCGCCTCTACTCAAGAATAAAAGGAAACCTTTGGTGTCCATTCAACAGCTAGAGTTGTCGAAGTCAATTTCTTGAGTTCCACAGGAACAACTTCGTTGTCGGGTCCAAATATACAAATCTCAAGTTGTTGTTCAATTCCCTTCTCAATGAAGAGTTTGAGTGTCGATTGCTGACCCACGATCTCCTTGGACACCTGCAATAAGCTACATGCAGAGCGAAGAAAAGTTTAAGAGGAATCTTATTGAGAGACTAAGCTACGTATTAGGAATACCTCTGAAATAAGTTGTGCTCCTCTGTTCGCGTCAACAACTTCAACAAACTGTTGTTCTCCAACTGGTCTATCAGAAACAAAAGTGTCAATTGTATGGTGTCCGAACTGAAAACAAATCGTAAAGCACATCCTGTGAAAGAATGGGAATTTGGTCATAGAACACACCAAAGAAACTTTCTTCTGACCTGTTTGAATCGTGTGCTGACTCGGACATTTCCATTCGGAAGATCCTCTAGCTGCACTGGAAGGTTCATTCCGTCGGCTCCTCGGATGTCAACCCTGACGTCTTGTCGATTTTTCCCTTGTGATGCAACTTCGAACGAATATTTCTTTCCCACAACACATGTTGGAGGAAGTAGGAATCGGGCCATATCGTCTCCACATTTGATAATCATTGGTTCACCTCTCGGTTTTCCATCAACGATGATATCGACCAAATGGTCGCCTATAAAACAACATTCCATACAAAATTAACATCCGGAAGAATAATGTAACAAAAATGGCCTGGTTGGGCATACTATCCCATTCAACCATAAAACTAACGGCAAGAGAAATTCGACTACTGAAAATCTCACCTGCCATCTGTGGGACAAATTCGGCGTGATATCCATTCGGTGTCCTCTGTAGTTGTACAGACGGACGGGTTCCATTGGGAGCTGTAGGATACAGTGGACAACACATAACGGAACAAAGGAAAACAAAACACAAACATAAATTGCTTCTAAGAATGCCTATCGATTGCTGAGCTTGTTTGAACTTTTTACACAAAACTATTGGGCCTAATTAACCTCATCGATAGGCATTATTGCATGAGAAGCAGTGAGCGGGGACAAACTTGAAAGCCACAGCAAAACAGTTTCTTGATTGAATCAAACAAGTCAACTAGATGTGTTAACACAGAAGACACTCGAAAGACAAAAAACTGAAGGTTATTACAATCGTTACATAGTAACATCGTAAGCAGCAACATAATCAGTCTTACGAAGCATATCCACTAAACCCGGATAGAACTAAATGTCGAGAAAACGAACTGAAATTGATAGGTACAATAGGATAATTATCCTTGGTTTTCCCCAATTACCTGTGACAATGACGTTACAATCTCCAGATTTGCCCGCGTTGTCAATTGCGAATCCCTTCTTCTGACCGACCTACAGAACAACACGCATATTGGATATTGATAAATAAATAAGGTGTGAGGAGAACTGAGCAGTCCATCCTCTCTTGTGCGGGATTACAAACGTCATAAAAATTTTTTTAAAGAAACTATTTCAAAGTTTGGCGACTTGCATTCGATCATCAGCTAGGAGGAAGTGACTAATTAACATCACTCAAACAGCTCCCTGAGTATCTGTTCACCTGGGCAATCATCTTCTCTCCCTGTGTTTGAGGTGCGGTCTTCTCCTTCTCAACATGCAGAGGAGCCTCAGTCAACTGTGAGGCTTTGCTTAGTTCATACTCAGTGACCTCAGTTGCTGGAGACACCTGGCACTTCATTGGAGAACCTGAACAATGTATTGTTGTAGAACTGGAAAATATGTAATATGGCAACAGTTTTTATGGCTCTAAAAACAAGAGCCCACAAAATAATTACCCTTGTCACGAAGTTTTCTCCAAAATGATTCTTTTGCGGGCTTCTTTATGTGATAAACAACTAGACATTCTTGTCGGGAGAACAGCATTATTAATATAATGGTTATTTTTTGCTCATTGAGAAGTGTTCTGATCACAGTTCTTCGTTCGGATATTTGAAAGAATACAGTAGCAAAGGAGGTTAAAAATTGTCTGTCGTATGTATGTCTTGTGTGTGTTGTGTAAGCTTCTTCGACTAATGTGTGACGTGTTTTTGTCATATTTCGTATTTTAGGTTAAGTAGATGTTTGTGTCTAATTCTCTCTGCTACAATGATGTATCCTTCTCTTAGCACTTTCCCTTTCGCTCTTGTTTCACATTGGGTAATGGCATCTTCGATATACTGCAAAATGGGAAAGCACGAACAACTTTTTGCTGTCGCAATCCAAGAGTAGCTCGCATTGTTTTGATGTGCCTTTCTCGCCTTTCTCGCCTTTCCTTCTCTCTTCTCTCTCTCTCTCTCTCTCTCTCTCTCTCTCTTCTCTCTCTCTCTCTCTCTCTCTCTCTCTCTCTCTCTCCTGTATCTCTTTTTCTTATCAATTTAACGAACATAGTGTTATTAGGTTGTGATTTTTTGTGTAAAATGTGTTAATTGTCAATTTGAAATATGAGAGAATCGTATTCCCCTCACCAGGAATGCTCTGTCCATTGAATCTAACACTGATCACATGTTCCCGTGATTCTTGCGGAGTGAAGGAAACCTTGAATCGTGCTTGTCCTTCCGCCTGAAGCACATATGAATACGAACGAACAAAGATATCAATAACAAATCGCAGGGCCAAAATAGTACATTTCAGTGAAGCAAACCAATAAAAGACGAAAAAGGCAAAATAGCCACGTCCGCGTCTGACGCACCGGTCCAAGGACATACCTGAACGAAGTTGGGAACATTTCTTCCGTCAACCGACACAATGATTTCCATGTTACCGGCTCCCGCTCTAGCAGCATCAATTGAAAAGGTACACGGCTTGCCGACAACGGCGCCTGAAAACAAGCATGCATTTAAATGGAGCTGTTTCACCAGAGTAGTAGTGAACACCATCAAAGAATATAATATATTCCGACATTTTTAACGATCCTGCACTTGACTTTGTGTTTTCTTTCGTTGTTCCGTTGGTTGACTGCTTAATTGTTCGTTTTTTGATTGTTGGTGTTTGATTTGTTGTCCGATTGATTCATTAATTGTTTCATTTCTTGCTTGCTTGAATGATTGACTGTTTCATTGATTGATTTCTGATTTATTGACCAATTGATTGTTGAATATTGATTGCTTGCTATATTGTTGTCATTTATATGATTGTTTTTCATACAGACACTCTTCTGGTATCCTGTTCCTCAAAAATACATGGAGGAACGTAGTAATCCGAATCTTCATCAATCACTAAACATGCTATGTAAAATATCCAACTTTTCGAAACATACCCAGATTACAACAAATGACTTAGAGAGAACCAGTCTGCTGAAATTGCCTACCTTCACACGGGGTCAGCTTGACCATATTGGAGTCATATGCCTTTGCTGTGAATGGACTTCCCGCAATTGGTTCTCCCATATACGACACCTCGACCTTTAAGAAAGTAGGGTTTATAATCGAAAGCCTTCGCAAACGAGTGTATGCAAGACAATGTAAAAGTTTTCGAGAAATTAGCTTGAACACTAAGGGAGGGCAAAACGGACCATATGATTTCCAACGCAGCGAGGTGTGTATCGCACTGTGTATCCGTTGTTGCCAGCCGGTATCACTTCAGCAGGAATCTCAACACCTTGAGCATCTCTGACGACAACTTGTGGTGCTTCTTCCCCAGAAGAAGTGATTGTGATCTCAGAAGGCTAAATATATGTACATTTGGTTGGGGCTGAGAATAACTTTTCCTCGCACTGACGTTTTAAGATAGGTTTATTTCCCAGTAGTATTGGGAACTGATGTCTAATAACAAAAGAAAACAAACCTCTCCAACTGAAACTCTCTCAAGTCCAGGTCCAGCGGCAGTGACCTGAGTTGCAGAAACGAGTTTGCACATAAACGGACTTCCGGGCACAGGCTCGTTGTTGAAGCTGGAAAAGATTTGGAATTGGGGTGCGCCACTCATGAGTAACGTCTTGTATTTACGACCCACGTATGTTTGCGAACTGACAGTTCGACAAAAGCATAACACAATACAGCAACAATACAAATACATGCGGAACTTTTACGACCTGACTTATTTTCTAGGCACAAAGTATCTCTTACCGAACGGTGATGGTATGATCTTGTGATTCCCTTGGAACAAATGATATATCATATCTGTGCTGACCGAGTGCATGAGCCATTGATGGAATACGTCCATCATTGACAGCAACCTGCAACGTAGATCGGACTATTATATTTCTCATGGGATGTTTGCCTGCTTAGCAAGTTAGCACTAGAAACAAACCTCAAGATTTCCAACTCCAGCTTCCGAAGCATCGACCACGAAATGAACGGGCTTGTCAATGACTCCACTGGGGATTGTGCCCACGTGAATACGGGCCGGGTCGTAGGCTCTGCATGTGAAAGGACTGCCGGAGACGTGTTGGCCAGCATACTTCACCTCGATCTCGTGATCGCCTGAATTATACGCTTACTTATCGGATTATGAACCGTGCATTTTCACCGATATTTAAGAAT